>CM076986.1:20913262-21018262 GCA_039105355.1 Benthosema pterotum
GTGCTGAGGTACTGTAAAGCAGGTGTTTCTGGCCATCCTCGGAGCTCTATAAGGAAGAAGGAGGAGGGCGGTGCACAGTAGGAACGTTGTTGTGGGGTCATTAAAGGATCAAAAAGTTTCTCCCCACGCTTTTTTGTTATTTTTTTGCAGTGGGTTACACACTTGACTAGACAGGAGAGGACAGCAGGACACACACGCATGGAGATGCGATTTCTAGACGACAACGACGACACACAGTATATTGCTGTTAGTTTTTCGTGATGTCCACACGCTTTTATAATGACTGTAATCCGATTTTGCTCATGAAGAATTAACTTTCCAGTTTTTCCGATATATAAAAAAAACACAGATCTGCAAAATACTGGCAATATAATCTCTATTCCTAGGTAGAGTTAAGGAATGGTAACTGTGTGATGCCTTAATATACAGATTGCACACATGCAGACAAAAGCACCTTGATTAGAAAATAAATTGCACAAGATTGATAGATATCATTGACCATACATGTTGACATTTCTACATAGACTGCACACTCTTTGCATTAAGAAGTTTTTACCGTACGAAATTTAACATGTTTGAAAAAGTATACATTTTGGTATACAACTCTTTAAGTGTTGATTGGTATTTATCTTGAAATGCCGCTTTTCTACATGCATTCTATGCCTCGGAAACTACTTACACGGGAGTCTGGATGGCCAGCGATGCTGATCTGTATCCTAACGTGAACAAAGCACTACACATCGACTACTCTAAATCACCCATATGACCCTTCCATACATCAAGTGTCAATTCTTTTCAGACGTTGACTCCTCAGTTATGAAAGTGTTATCTGTATCTACGGTACTCATGCTCTTTTTTGTCTTTTTATTTGTTTTTGTTTTTTTAAATCAGTGAAAGGCTATTGAAGGCTTGCCTATTATTTTTCGAGTGGCTAAAATTCACTAATGCTTTTTATTATTATTAATTAAAAATTTCCTAACTTCCGGTAATAGAGCGGTCATCATTAATCAGTCCAGTGCATGTGAGGGATGACGAGGCTCTGTCTGCACAATCAAACGTTTTTGTATTCAAAATGGCAAAATGAATGTGTGAAGAGAAAAAAAGAAAAAATAGGCATTCAACCCCTGAAGGATGCACCTCATACCGTCCCCTACAGTACAACAGATGCTACTTCCAGATAAGAATGTTTTTTTTTTTTGTTCAATAATAAAATCAATCAATCAATAAATAAATCAATTAAATAAATAAATAAATAAATAAACAAAACATATACCTGGTAGAGGGGGAAGAGAGGGGACAGCTTGTTTTAGTCTTTCAGACTTGAGCGCATGTTGGATTTTGCAAAATGAGTCAAACAAAGAATTGTTCATCTGCCCTCTGTGGTGAGCTCCACATGCAAAGCCCCAGCAGCGGTCCGTCGGTCCGTCCCTCGTCGTTTTTTGCAGTCGCATAACGTTGCACAACAACACAGGGGGAAGTTTTCTTTGCTCGATAATACCCCGTATAATATATTAATATATAGATAATATATCCACGCAGTTGTCCGTCCGAAGTCGCGTTCGAGATTCCTTACGCACACCCATCCATCCATCCCCCACCCACCCCCCTCTCCTCACCCCAACCTAGTCCCCAAAGTTTGGCATCGGGCCGGCCGCACCCCTCACACGTTTTCTAAAGCGACAGAGCCAACTGTTCCTGCTCGTCTGTAGCTAGAAGCTCCACACCCACTGCATATATTAATAAAGTGTTTTAAGCACAGTGCATCTTTCAGCTTTTTTTTTGTTTCCATTTTTCCCACCCCCCAGCGGAGGTTGTTTTCTTCTCAACCCTACAAGGCGTGGCACCACGAGAAGGAAAACACCCAGTGGTTCTCTTTTTGCCTCCTCAATACACACCACCACCACAACACCCCTCTCCCCCCTCAAACGAAATTAAATAAACACACAAAAAAGTCAGGCTTCTCGCTGGAGCTGGCGTCGACTAAACCCCCCACCCCCCACCCTACCCAGTCCCCCCCCCCCCCCTGCCCAGCTCCCCCACCTACAGATCCCCCCCTCAATCCAGCTGGCTCAAAATAACTCAATGTACATTCCAGTGAGAAGGACAGCATTCGCAGTTTTAGATTCATTTGAAAAATAAAGGGAAACTTGGCTTTTTTCTCCACAATGCCCATGAAGTCCTTCTCTTGATCTGTTCCCTTGGCTTCTTACTTTAATCCAGAGTACGGGTTGGTGGGGAAGGAGGAGGCCGAAGTTCCAGGACAGAGTGAACATTGAGGGTGGGTTGGTCAGGCAAGACGGGGAGGAAGATGGTGGTGGTGGTGGCGGTTGGTAGGCGACTGACCGCATGTGGATCAATGACAGGTTGCGATTGGGTGGGTAGAGTAGTAAGGGGGGAGGGAGGAAGGAGTGTCTGTGCGTGCGTGTGCGTGTGTGTGTGTGTGTGTGTGTGCGTGTGCGTGCGCGCGTGCGCATCGGGAGGAGTAGTACGAGCGTCCGTCGGTCCTCCTCCCCTTCAGACAGATATGGGCAGACGATGACCTTGTCCTCGAGCATGACGCTCACCACCAGGAAGACAAAGTAGAGCAGGAACATGATGAAGCCCAGCAGCTTGCTCATGCGCCACTTGCAGGCGGCGATGGAGATGATGACGAAGAGGAGCATGGCGAAGAGGAGGACGATGGCGCAGAAGAGGCCGTTGGACTCACTTGCACCGGCTTCAGGCCGTTGATGAAGGTCCACAGGAGCCAGGGGAACGGCAGCCTGCGTGGGAACAAGGAAAAGAAAACACAAAGGACGTCAGGGCGATGACCATAACCCAATGTGCGTGCAAGTGATCTGAAAAGTACTTACACTATGCGCTTGACTAAATGTCTTAATACAGCTATATAGAAATACTTGGTTAAAAGTGAATAATCTAAATGTGCCTGAGTAAAATGCATTGTGAGATTGTTGATCGGGAATTGTGTTTTTAATTGTTTTATCTGCGTGTTAATCTTTTCAGGCGATTCTGAACAGACAGCCTATGGATCTGATGCTCTTGTGGATTCATGTCACCAAAAGATGTACGAAGATATACAACCTGCATTGGCGCCACTATAGGCGAAATAGACTACAGACTACAAATGTCTCCTGTAAGTACTGTAGGTATGGTTGTCCATCTCTCAGAGCCCGCTATCTGTCGTAGGTCAAATAGCAGATTACAAAGAGATCCTTCCTGACTCCTAACAAATCTCGCGAGTTTGTTGGTGGGAATAAAGAATAATAGATAATAAAGTGAAATTTCTCCTGATTTGTCTTGCTAATAGAAGCGGTTTTAGTGTGAATATGTTGTAAATATTTTTATGCCTTGTTATGATGGGGTCCAGCATTTAGCTCAGTGCCCATGGAGTTAAGGAATGGATCATAAGTTGTGTTCACATTCATTGAACCATTGGAAATGAATAGAAGTAGAAGAATACAAGTAAGTAACAGTATTGGAAATTGAAAACACTCACATAAAAACTATAATACCTCAAATTGTACTTAAGTAGGTAGTACATGCACTTAGTTACTTACAATATCTGTCGTACAGAAGGAGATTCATATTATTATTTCATTCAATAGAGAATGACAATGACGCATGCATGGCACTTTACCCTGTTTTTTATCCGATATTATCCATTAATCTTTAAGCCATCTTAAATCTGGCAAAACACTTTATTTTTAAATAGAATATGCAGCTGCATTGCTCCTGCTCATAATATGCGTATTGCCCCAATAACATCTACAAAAAAAATAGCATTGTTGAATCTCAAGCAGTTTTGTCCAAATGAAGTATAGCAGTGATTCTAAATCTTGTGCTAAAAGTCACGTGACTGCAGGAAAAAGGAAGGAGGTAATGAAAACACCAAGGCTGTTTTCTCTCAAGCATAAACTAACCAGACCTCCAAACCGAGCCTTGCAAATTAATATGGCTCCGTACAGCGTTGGACAGTGCTTCAACCTCAAGTAGGACTGTACTTAAAGACAGAGGGCCGTGATTTTTGTGTTTATTTCCATTTTCTCAAGTGTTTATGAGGTGACAGTACTTCATTGTACGCCGTGTTGTTGGTTGTTATGTTGTGCTGTAATGATGCCTTCCCTTTGTATTTCAGGGTTTTCCCCCTGGAGGCTGAACCACTCCGTTCAGTTGAACGTGCTAATGAAAAACAGTGATATGGGGATGCGTTTGTGCTCAGTGTGCCGTTTGCGAACATGCTCAACAGTAACATCACAACAGCATCCACTTCCCTACCCCCTCCCCCTTTATCATACATCTACAGCTGTGGGTGTGGCTTTAGTTCAGGTGGATCTCCACCCATCACCACAAACTTTATGAACTGGGGGGCATGTCCACATAAAAACTTTTTAACATAATATTTTAACAAATTCTGTACACATTGTTTTAATACCTAATATCTGTATATGTCTCTCAAGCTTATTTCTAATGGTTTGAGCCTCAACCACCACTGATATAACCATTCCTTGTCATTTCTTTCTGGACAGTTTAGCTGCAGTACCACAATGTCCTGAGGTGATATGCAGGATATTTAGTAGAGTCACTATTATACTGATGCTAAATAAAACCAGGCTTGCTTAAATTGCATGTCAGTTTGTAAAATCGACAATGGTGGACATTATAAACAAAGTGAAAATGCGAATTTGGAACTGAAGACTGAAGGATATTGGAGGACTGGAGGACTGGAGGAATTATACAAAGCAGGGTGCATGGATGACGATGATCATTATGAGGCCAAAATCAAACAAGCTGTTCCTGATTGTTCAAACTACATACTTTGCAGGGATAGAAAACACACATGGAAGCACCAAACACACACACACACACACACACACACACACACACACACACACACACACACACACACAACACACACACACACACACACACACACACACACAACACACACACACACACACACACACACACACACACACACAAAGTTGAATTTCAGGTTATTCCCCCTTTAAAATTTGAAGATTCCGTTTTTTCATTGTCTCTTTTCGTTGCTTCTTTGCGACACCTTGTAAGTTTGCAGCACCAGCCATTTCCGCGTTTTTTCCGCAAAAATATTTGTGTGGCCATTCAGACAACATACCCAACTGTGATGTCGAAGATGTTTGAGCCCACTGAGCTGGAGACCGCCATGTCACCGAGTCCCTTGCGTGCCACAATGACACTGGTGATGAGGTCAGGGATGGAGGTGCCAGCTGCTAATATGGTCAGGCCCATAATCTCCTCTGTAATCCCAATAGTCTCTCCAACCTGCGGGAGGGAGGGGGGAGAAAAAATAAGTATGTTTGGATGGGTAGCGATTAATGGGGCACAGCAGCAAGCGACGCCGAGAGAGACATTTAATAATTAAAGTGGGGGGAAATAGACGGTCCACAAGCACATAGGTTGTGTGAGGTTGTGGGGTATTGTGCGAAACTCTTGTTTCATGAACTAGGCCATGTGATGTTACTTAACTTCATCCATTAAAGTGATTTGGTACAAAACAGCTTTTTTCCGTTCCTTTTTAACACTGTGCGCTCTGTAATGGCAAAAAAAAAATCTCCACCCAGGTGCACGCCATTTCCCAATCACCCTGGCCTATGTACTCTATGATGTCCCCTACACTTACAATTTGACAGAATTTGCTGTATTTATTTTGATACCTTTATTGTGATAAAGGTATCAAAATGCCAAAAGAAATGTTCTAAGCAATAGTGTAGTGGATGAATAGCATTTAAATTAGTTTTCAATTATTTCATTCATTTTTTTTCATTTAAAGGTATTATAGGCAATTTTTTTAGCCCCAAATCAATACCGGTGTATAGCTATATTGTTTTGCCTTGTCCCCTCTACATCTACTTTGATGTTGCAGCTGTTTCCCTGCAGACAGACAATTGCTTTGCCCTACAGACAGTCCAGAACTTTATTGTTGCCAACAAATCCTTTTTCGTTGAGCTCATGACAATGTGGTGCTAAATTTGTCAACGACGCTTTACTGTGATGTTCACACTGTACAAAACCTGTTCTTTCTCTCCTCTAACCAGTACGCACCTGGTGAGCCCACCACACCATTAGGTAGGAGAAGGCTGCAATCCAGCAAATGGATCCGATGAAACTGATAGGGAAGAACTTCTTTGCGGACTGAGAGGTGAGGAGGGGAAAGAAATAGCAAACATGGTGAACTGAAGCAGTCACATAGAAGTTTCCAGATTCATTTCGAGCATGTATATGCAGGCTTGCAGGTGCACACACACACACACACGCACACGCACACGCACACGCACACGCACACGCACACGCACACGCACACGCACACGCACACGCACACACACACACACACACACACACACACACACACACTGTACACACCAGCTTCCTGACATCAGGCAGTGTGAGCCACAGGGGAGAACGATAGGCATGATGAAGAGGTAGGTGAAGCGTTTGCGGCAGGTTTCCGGCCAGGAAAGGCTGAGAGGCTGGTCCTCCTCCTCCTCGTCCTCAGTCTGACAAGAGAGACAGAGAGAGAGAGAGAGAGAGAGAGAGACAGAGAGAGAGACAGAGAGAGAGGGAGAGGCGGAGAGAGACAGAGAGAGGGTGAGAGAGAGAGACAGAGAGAGAGAGGGAGAGACAGAGAGAAGCAGAGAGAGAGGCGGATTAAGATCAACCAAAGAAAAAGGAACAATCTGGGTCATGCTTAATCTGGTAAATGGTTACAAACCTTTGTTTCGATTATCAAGGAAGTAGTTCTTAAGCGTTTTCATGTCAAGGAACCCTAATTAATATATCTGGCCTCTGACCCCATCTAAAAGCCAGGCAACCCCATAAGCATTTTATACTTATTTGCTTCAGCATAAATTGGGCTAACAAGTGGTTAAACTGAGCGTGAGACTATACTCACTCATTTCACCAGGGAACCCCCCCCCCCTCTCCACCCTCAAGGACCCACGGATTCCCCGGACCCCACTTTGAGAACCATTGCTGTGGTGAGAACAGAACAGTGTCTGTTTGCTGCCTGTGTTTCGTTTCGCTTGACTGCTCCGGAAGAAAAGTTCAGGAGAAATGGATTATTCACCATGCGTTCGAAGCGCCATTCCATCAGGGAGGGGGGAGCAAACACGACTGTGACCCTTTGTCCACAACAGTCAAATCCTTCCCGTTTCTTACTCGGGTTCAGTCGGGGTATATAGCTCTCCTAGAGGACTGTCCTGAAACGCCCGCGACAATTGTGATGCCGGGCACTTCAGGATTATAAAAAGAGGAGAGCGAAGTGGACGGCGGAAAGAGATTGATGCAAGACCTGGCAGCCAGTATGTCCTTGTTCGGGGATGACTTTGGGAAGGAGCTGTTTTAATGACAGATTTCCGTGAGATTGAGATTGCCTGCAGAGGGCCTGTGACTAAAGACATCAGCAGCACAAACCTTGGGGTGGATTTATTGGGAATGTCTGGAATATGAATGCCAATTTACGTCAAAGGCATACTCTCTCTCTCTCTTGCTCTTTTGCGCTCTCTCTCTATCTATCCAATATTAATAAGTAGGGCTGGGCAATTAAACAAAAATATATTGAAATCAATATTCCGAACCATTAAGCGACTTAATTCTGCTTATGTAGGTTAATCAATTTATATAGAATCAACATAAAGAATTATTGTAATATAATCGAGTACATTGATTACAGTAATTAACTGACCCATTTGTGTAAATAGCCATGTTACAAGACAGGCTTATAGATCTCCTTTATTCAGTATAGAAAAAAAAAAAAATTGGTTTGCTAGGGTTCACAATGGTTAAATATGGCCTTTGTCCATCTCCCCCAAAAATGTGATGTATATATATATTTGGAGCCGCTATTGCGGCCAAACCTGCTAATCATGCACAACATAACTTACTGTGTAAACTTTAATCGGCACAAACAAATCAAAACACAAGCCCTTCGGAGAGTAGAAAGCTGCCAAAGGTCCCTTTGTATCCAATTATACAGGAGGACAGAGGTCCTTTGGGGCTCACAGAGAGCAGGTCCACACATGCAGTTCCGAATCTAAAGACAACGCTGTCCCAAAACCTGCCCCAAGTGTCCTCCTCTGAGTGCCAAGCAAGTGTAGACAAAAAATACTACTAATAATAGTTGTTATATATACTGAGCAAAATATTAACCACTAAAGGCATTGGCGGGAAGTAAATAAGAACATTTTACAGTATTTGGTTTGAGTGGCCAATTCTTTATAAATTTTAGTTAGTCATTATGCCAATTAGTACATCTGCTTACCAGGACCAGGCAATAAAGACATGCAAACAGAGACAGACTATATTGACATTCACAAGGTGTCTAATTTGCTTTTTCATCATACTTGGGGAGTCATGTAAGAGCGAAAGGCCGCTGTCTACTGATAGTACAGTGTAGCAGAGTGAGAAAGGCATAATGAAGAAATTACAATCTAGGACAATGATCTCATGAAATGAAGCAATTTTGTGAAAAACAATCCTTTTGTTTATTTTTAATAAGCAGAGTGGACAGTCCACTCCCTGCATCGTCTGTCTTCTTTATTGGGACAGGCAGAAGCAAAGCTGATTGGGAAACGGTGTATAGAGGCTTCTAGAAGGTTCAGGTCGAGGCTGGACGTGATCCAGAGATATATTTGCGTTCCCAGACGCAAGCATCTACTTTGTCTCTAGGAAGAGAGCCAAAGTGTTGACCTTATCAGATACATCAAACAGACAGGAGGCAGGGAGAGGGAGAGAGGACTTTAAAGATGGCCTCTCTGAGGACGACGTGAATTGCACACGGTTTGTCCTTGAATGGAGACACTGCGGTTGCATCATTCCTGGTAACCTTGGCAATCGGTTGCCGCAAGACAAAAGGACTGGCATGGCCTATGCTCAGCACTCTGTATTGTGTGCCCCTCTTCATATCCAGATGGCTGTATTGTTATCTATCAGCAGGATAGGTTTATAGCCCAAAATCTCAGGTTTTGTTGTAGCTATTTCCCGTGCCACCAAACCTCAAAGGTGTTGCGATGCAAACTGAGAAGTTTTCATAGATGCTATAGCTGGTGTGCTGAATGACACCATCTTGCTACTGCAGTTGTGTGACTTTTATTTAATGACCATGTGGCCCTTTTAACAGCTGGCATTTATATTTAGTCTCTATCCAGATGTTATCAGGGTACAGGAAAAAACAGCACAAGGTGTAAACATGCATGGAACACTTTATGATTGGAATGCGATCTAATCAGTCAGATAATGTTACTGCAGCACAATTTTATGATGGACAGAAAGCAGCAAGAACTTGGCCAATAATATGTGAGCGCCTGCCTCTCCTAAAAACCAGCTCAGTGGCCTTGCGGTTAGAGTGTCGATTCCGGGCCGGGTCATACCAAAGACGCAATGCCTCCCTGCTTGGCACGCAGCATCAAGGGTTGGATTGGGGGCAAGTCCCTGTGATATACTAGCGTCATGTCCAGGGGGTGTACTTGTACATCAAAGCTGCCTCATGCTACAGAAACAGGAGATAGGCTCCTGCCGAGCCATAGGGTTCGGCCATAGGGTTGCTAATGTTAATCAATGGCTTTGATCATTATCTAAATTGACCTGCCAGACCCCCAAAAAGGACACACGGCGTAATCTGTGTCCCAGTGGTCATCACTTCTTTCCCTCGTCCACTGGGATACAGATTTGGGTGGTAATTACGATCAGTGCAAGGCTCCTGTGGCTATAGGTCAACAATCAAAGGTCCCTTCCCTCTTGCTCTCTTGAATCCCCCCCCCCCCCCCCCCCCCCCCATAGGATTCGAAGGCAAAGTGGTCTAGAAGAGGGTCTGTGCGGTCCACCTGTGTTTCGGGAGCTCATACTCTAATTAAACATGAAAAGAACCAGGCTGAAACCTTGCCCGAAGTTGTATTCTTTCATCATAGATATGTCATAGAGCAGTGGTTCCCAATTTGTTTTTTTAGCCTGTGACCTAAAACAGAAATTAGATGCTTGCCCCAGACCAAAACAAGTGAAAATAGCTCACCCGCGTCACTTTGTGCCCCGTTTTGAGCTACATTATCGTCTATATTCACTGCTTCTTGAACAGTTATTTTCAAATCCTTGACCTCTCTTTGGTTTTGTGAAATTACTGAATGGTTTAGCTGGCATCAGATACTGCATAATGCGCATAACTTTTGTCACGCGTGGGCATTGTTCTGTCACACTCATTACTCATTGATGCGTCAATGCATAATTTTGGCGCTGGCGGGCTTAAGTGCCCCCGTGGAGATGGCGCTCCCTGTGCAGATTTTGTTCCCCAAATGTCAACACCTTTGGGTTCCCTTCCTGTCCTGTGGTGCCTCAGTTGATGCCACTATCAAGCCTTAAGGCATCGATTTTACCAGGCCCAACAGAGCTACGGAGGGGGGCTGACATTTATTAAATTTGTTGTTCCCCTGAGTGGCTTGGCTGAAGTCATTTAAAATGGTCCAAAAGAGCAGCATCCACAACATCGTGGGCATCTTTGCAGCAATAACAACTTGAACATTATCAGTCGCTAAACATATGGTGGCTAAAAAACACCACTATGAACTGATCTGTAAAAAAGAGTGATTTATAGTTGCGCTGCTACTAACTATAAATAATAATCATAATCTTTTGACACAGTAGGTGTCACGTGTTGTGGCCTGTGTGTCGATTAGAGACGGAACATATTTTCTCTTTCAGTTATACCCAAGAAATTGCTTTTCATGAGTATTGGCATGGTCTTGCATGGGCTGACACATAACGCTCCATCTGGTGATGAATTCTGATTACAACTTGGCAGTGGCAGGAGAACAAAATGAAAACAAACACGCTGAGATCTGGTTCGTGGACCAGCAAGTCACCGTGACACCCACTGGGTTCTCTGAAAAGCACCTTGGCTCTGACATCCATCGTGGAAGTGGGTTTTAGGGTGACTCATAAAGCCTGTTGGTTGTTATTGACTTCATGCTTCACACTCTCTTAAAGGAAAACATGATTAGGGGTGGGGGGGCAGCTTTATGCCGTCATGAATATTCAAAGACGTTAAATATAGGAACTGTTCCCATTATCAAAAGAAAGAGTTGGGAATGGAGATGAGTACATCCAGAGGGAAGCAACTCAACCGTTAAACCAAGTTAAAGCTATACTTTTTTATTAAAACAAATCTTAAACTTGATAGCTATTATGACTGGCAAATTTGTCACATGAGCAATTCCATGGAATTCATCCCAAAAAGCCTGTTCTAAATTTATTTTCTACCAAAAAGTGATGGGGGTACAGTTTCCTGGGAAAATGACATCACATGCTAGCTCAGAGCGACTCTAAACGGAGGGGTAGGGTTAACTGGAGCCATAGCCCCGCCGTGGGTTTGCAAGAGGGCTTATTATCTGTCATATAATACATCTGTTTTTGTTGGTTTTGAGAGGTGGTATTTGACGTGAACACCGGTGGTTCAACCAGAAAACAACTTAAACACAAACTGCCCTGTCCATGTTCACAAAGCAAACCAGCGCGCGTGCTCTCCTGGTGCTTGTGCATGAATTTCAGCCACCTGCAGTTCCAGCACTGGCCACTAGAGCCGGAGCTTCAAGCCTGGAGACTGCCTCAAAGACTGAAGAATCGATAAACATTATGCTACACACCACATGCATTGGTCTCATGAAAGTCACCTGAATTTATCTTGCTTAGGGATATAAGATGTCAATTTCCGTCAGCTCAAGTCCCAGTGGCTTTAGCCATTAATAAAAAAAAAGAGAATTTTCAATTTGACCTCTGCCATTTCCCTATTCCCCAGTCTTGGTTACCAAGGCATCCAGGAGGAATTGAACAATTAACTCTGACGACGCGTTGGAGGCGTGAGCTGCTGCTCAGCCTATTCCTGCCTGACTCAGGAGGGTGCAGTCAGTGTGGGACACATTTCTAAAAATAGCAACACAGAAGGACGCTGTTTCTCAAAATCCGGTGCGGGAACCAGCAGGGCTCACACTCACTGGCAGGTGCAAAGAAGGGATTACAAACAGGGACATATTTGTTGCTGTCAGGCAGGAACAACAAAATGTGTCACGAAGCAACAGGTTTTGAGCTTTGTCGTGATTTTTTTTGGCACTTCTGAATTTGAATCCTGAAAAAGTCACAGTTTTGAAATTTTGAGGTTTGAAACCTGACAGACATGACGTCTGCCAAGTTGCAAGACTATAAGTAGTACAGCTCAGTGGTTTTCAACCCTTTTCATACCAGAACTCACTATTTATTCAGAATATGAGCCCCACAGACCCCAAAACAAGGCTGGATTTGGGAAACAAAACAGCCAAACATACAGATCAAAATGACCATTAATCTTCTACATTCTCTAGATGTGTAGACTTGGGCTAATGATGAATATGAATATGATGAATATCATGAATATTTCAACTCTTGAGAGTGTAAACATGGTTTCATTCAAACATTTTTTTTCTGAATGCGTGTTATTTGTACTTTAAAACAGCTCAGTTTCCCTCCACTCTCAGAGTTACAGAGGCTTTATGGGTCCACTATGATCCCCGCACTGGGGAGACCTCCTGACCTACACTGTTGCGGCCCTGGCATGTAATGTTGGCTTGACATCAGAAGCTTTGGAATGGTTTGCCTAATAATGATGATTAATTTATTTTCCCCCCCGTCTGCATTTGGAACACATCGAACCTCAGGAGAGTTGGGGAGGGGGGTGGTGGCGGTGGGGGTGGGCTACTGTGTGAGCGATGGCAATTCCACCGGCAAAGACTATTATTAACTCAAGAAGAGCGATAAATCAATCTAAAAAAAACCCCAGAGCAGCAGGGCTTGATCAATAAACACACGGTCATTATTGCCAAATGGGGTTCAATTTCAGCGACTCCCTTCTGTGGGTCTATTGTGAGGAGAAATCTCTCCCATTCTCCCGCCAGTCATTTAATGCTTAACGAGCAGGCGAGAGAAAGACGGGAGAGAGAGAGAGAAAAGAAATCTGCATCGAGAGTCAAATCTATCATCCTTTGCAGCCAGGAGGACAAAACCGGTGATGTATGGGGGCCACCGTGTGCTTTCAGCTCCATTAGAGCCTCTCATTCTTAACATGGTCAGTGGACGGAGATGACTGATGCGGCCGTGCTTTCATTATGGCTGCTTTTTGAGGAAGAACCACTTCCATCCTTACACGCCGCGCATGGCGGCATAATGCGAGAAGCAGTAATTCAAACAAAGACTGGATTAAAATCCGAAAACTGGGACGCGGAAGATTTAGCATACAGAAGCTGGCATATCGTTGCTGTCTGGCAGAAAGCGTCTTAGTCTGTTTATTTTCTGTGTCACACAAAAAGAGCAATGATTCACAGGCTTGCGTATCGCAAAGCGTTGCATTGTGAGCTCATAGAATGTTTGTGTGTGTGTGTGTGTGTGTGTATGTGCTGTATATCTGGGGTTTTGAATATTAAAGCAATGAAAATAGATAATACAGTAAATAAATAATGAAGAGCTTGTCGTGTCGTGTCGTGTCGTGAAGCGATGCGTCCCGCTCTTGAAGCTGTGCTATTAGTCTGCGCAATAGTCTGGGTGCCGGACAAACGTTTGTCTCTCTTTTGAGACTCGTCCATGATAAGTTTGGGAACCACTGCAAGCGAACACTAGACCTTTTTTGGGTTTTAACGAGGTTTCCACGCAAACATTCGGGACGACACAAAGCTGTCCCCGAAGCTGTGCTGGCCTTAATATGGTGGCAGTGCTGTAAAGTCTGTGTATTGGGTGTATTGTTAGAGAATAACATGGTATGCACGGCGCTGACTCATTCTTTGTCTGTCGATTTGGTGTCCTCTTTGCCCAAACATCCACACTGTGCCCTCTGCTGGTCTGGCAGCCTTCCCGTGTTCTCACTCACGCTGGCACAAACTGCGGTAGTTGGCTTTTGTGAGGTGTGTGTGTGTGTGTGTGTGTGTGTGTGTGTTGCCATTCTGGCACTATGTAGTAGAGGGCAGCAGGTGAGTGAGGAATGTGATTACAGAACACGGCTGGAGTGGGTGGGTCTTTGGCAGGCCGGCATGCAGGGCGGATGAAAAAGGGGGGGGGGGGGGGGGGGGGGGGGCAGAAGAAAATCGTAAGGGGGCAGCTTCATCGCAAAGTGACACGGGATGACCCCCCCCCCCATACCATTTTCAGTAGTGTTTCAATACTTTTAAATATAAGCACTGAAATATCGTCGGTTGTTTTGCATGCCATCATGTTTGGTGGGGCAGACTGGGCATTTAGGGGGACATTGCCCCCCCCCCCCCCCATGCCTATGCCTAGATCCGCCCCTGCCGGCGTGGGCAACGGAAGAACTGCATGCTAGGAAATGATCAGCAGTAAGGACCTGTGCAGCAGAGAGTCTGACCTTTGCATCAATCACCCCCCGTTCAAAGCACAATAAGGACACGACTGAGGGGCCATTGAATATTCATACAGTAGGAGGAAAGCGCAATATATCCTAGATGAGGGGTTTTCAACAGGTGGTCCAGGGACCACCAGTGGTCCCTGAGATGGTTCCAGGTGGTCCTCAGGCTAAATGATGGAGAGTTGGTAACCAAATCGACCCTTATAGATCTGTATGGACTCTTACGGGTCCATTTGAACTTGGTCCATTTATCATTTTATGCTTTCAAGAGTTAAATTGTATTCAAACTTCTGAATGACTTCATTTTAAAGAATGTACACATTTAGAAAATGTAGAAGAATTGCTATTTTGATCTACGTTTTGCCAGTTATCTCTTTTAAGTTGTGGACAAAAAATGAAAATCCTTAGTTTTGAGTGCGAGAAACTAAACTCAACATCAAATAGTGGTGCGTGACTAAAATGGAATGGAATAAATAGTGGGCCTACGGAAAGGCAGGTGAATGCTCAAGATAACTACAAATTTATGTTATTCAGAACTTTGACTTGAAGCCTTTACCAGTAACATCCCTATGCTATACATTGTTGACCCGAGTGAACAAAGTAAAGTGCAATTACCTTTAAGCCAATCCACTATGCTTACGGTATGATACACAGTAAGTTTGATACAGAAGCGTTCTTTTTGGTGTCTGCATACCGTATGTTTTAAGTTTACTTACCGCTTCTCCCTCTTGTCCGGCTGTACCGTTCATTGGTGGAGTTACCTCGACTTCCACACTGGAGCTGTTTGGCAGGTTCTTGTCTGTTTAACAATGGTAAAGACACATTTTACAGCAGGGCATTAGAATCAAAAAGTCAGCTTGTCAACAAGTCGACTTCATTAAAGTCGACTCCAATCAGGAGAAGTCGAAGGTCAAATTTCTTCCTGAGTGGCTCTAGCCCCTTGACTTCACTTCACACAAGTGTGTGTTTTAATATAATGTGTGTGTGTGTGTGTGTGTGTGTGTGTGTGTGTGTGTGTGTGTGTGTGTGTGTGTGTGTGTGTGTGTGTGTGTGTGTGTGTGTGTGTGTGTGTGTGTGTGTGTGTGTGTTTGTTTGTGTGTGCACGTGCGTGACGCGTGGGTGTCCGCACACGTGTGCATCCATATATGTGCAAGATCACAGTGATCCGTGACAATGTTATTACGGCGCCTCTCCCTTGTTGCCTAATATGACTCCAATTCATTTCAGGGCCAGAATTTCTTAATTGCCCTTATTAAAGTACAATGAGCCGAAAGTCGTGCAACCAGATGATTGAGTCATAATTGCTGTGGAAATTGGTTTGATCCTGGTGTGGTTGTGACAAAGCGCCTGATTGCCTTGACCTGATATACCATTATCACCCAACAAAACGAATTAATCTGTTCTCTTGGATGACATAATGATATTTACACTAACTAATAGCATGCATTATCCAATGATGGCACATTCCTGTGCAGACCCATGTTCTATTAGTAAAATAAAAGGTGTTGCTGTGTGTATTGGTGAAACATCACCCCCTATTGGTATGCTAAACATAGCGACATAAGGACATGAGTAGGAGTGTGTGTGTGTGTGTGTGTGTGTGTGTGTGTGTGTGTGTGTGTGTGTGTGTGTGTGTGTGTGTGTGTGTATGTGTGTGTGGTGTGTGTGTGTGTGTGTGTGTGTGTGTGTGTGTGTGTGTGTGTGTATGTGTGTGTGTGGCCATTCCCAGGGGCCCATCATTTCTAGATCCGCCTATGGGGGCGGGGTTCGGGGGTTGACCTGAAGGTCTGTGTGTTTGTATCTCTCTGTCAACCTATCTCTCTTTCTCTCTGTCTGTATGTATCTGTCTTTGTCAACCTCTCATTCTCTCAACCTCTCTCTGAGAAGAATTGTAAAATAGTCAATAGTGCTGGGATATGGTGTCGGATTACACACACTGCACCTCTCTCTCTGTTTCGTAGCACGATGTGTGGGAGACACATCGCGCCCAAATTCTAGCATAAATTGCAAAAAAAGCACCAAAATACATATTTAGATGCATGATCGAATGCCCCCACTCCTCTATAAAACGAGAGAAAGCAGTGAAAATAGCCATGACCCATCTTTGACTTAACTCGTGCGTCTTTTACTCTAATAACAACGTAAAACATGAACCTTAAAGGTAAGAGACAAATTTTTAGCTAAAAATAAAAAATATATTTACTTATATTTTTTGCTTTTTCCCTTCTATGTTGCTTCTACTTTCATGACGCAACTGTTTCCCTGCAGACAGACACTTGCTTGGTCCTGCAGATGGTCCAGGAACTTTGTTGTTGTCAACAAATCATGAAACCAAAACATTCCGGGCTCCTGAAAGGTGGTGCCAATTTGTGAGAGGGAGGGGGGTTGAGTGAGGTGAGGCAGCGTTTCAGCCAATCACACCACTGTCTCCAGCATTTTCATAATGAACCAATAGAGTGGAGGTGATGTGGAGTTAGATTCTCTAAAGATCTAAAGTCTAAAGATAAGAAGTCATTCTAAAAGGTGTTTATAGCGCATTTGGATAGTGTTTTTTTTTTCAATATCGAAGCAGATACTGGCAACTTTAATAGACCCTGCTCTCCCCGAGAGCAAAGACCACCAAGCTAAACAGTTAACTTTAAATTATTAAATTATTATATATACACATACAACTTACCTGAACGACTTGCCAAACCATTGGCCTTCTCACTGTCTTCTACTTGGCATTTCTTTTTAGCAATCTTGTGGAGGATGGACGCTTTCTCTCGGAATTTGCCTGGAAAGAGAATCAACACGTTGGTTTAAAACCTTGAGCGGAGTAGCAGACCCGTTGCCGCCGGCCTCACCTTGAAATCGTCAGAAGAGCTCCTCCAGTTGTCACCTTTGACCCCCCGCCGCCCGCCCCTGCCCCACCTTCCCACCACACCCCACGGTTCACATTTCCAAAAGCAAAGTGCCTCGAAGGCTACGGGGGGTTCATAAAATATTGCAGATCAAACAACTCTAAGAGTCGATATGATATCATATACTGATGATCCTGCAGTGTGCTCTGCTGCATGCACCCTGAGTGGGCGAAGCCTGGCCAGGGGAGACGCTCTTTACACAGATCATTCTCCCCTGGAGGTCAGCTTCTCCCCATGTCCTCCTGGGCAGGTTGCATCTCGTCCCCGTTGGCTACTGGAAACTCTGGGTGGCCAATTTTACTTCATTATTATTTAATTTTAAAGGGGAATCATGTTGTGTTTCACTGTTATGTTAATGATTTTTCTTTTAGGACTTTTTTTTTTCTTGAGAGTCTACAAATGGAACCAAATGTTCACATTTGCTGAGTGTGTAGAAATGGTTCACATTTGTACACACTCAGGAAAATGTTGAAAATGGGTGGAATTCCCCTTTAATGAAACGTCTTCCAATTTGACCCAATGTATTATTTAGTCACAAAGCTCTTGTTAATACTGGTTAAATATTTAAAACCCACAGACACACTCGAGCATGTTATTTCTGCCCAACAGCAACGAGATAAAACCAAAGTTTTGCAGGAAAAATTTGAAAATTATATGTATAAGTACCGCCAAAAACTGAACAGCAACAACAAACCCAGAAGGAATGATCCAGGAGCAACACCACAGCCCATCAAATACACATACAGTGAAGGGTTACAATAATAGGCATTCAGACACTCTTAGTTCAGAGTGACTTATACTGTAGAGATGTGAAGCAAATGCCTGCATACTTGACAACATGATAATATCCACAAATGATCGAGTGCTACTATAACCTCTTTTGTAAGAGAATTATTGAATGCCTCCTGGTTTGTGGAGAAAGAATCAATAACTATATTGCGCGTGTGGTACGCATTCCCCGGAAAACATTCTTTCAGTAATATACTTTGCAGCATGTACAACGCCTGTGCATGTGCGGCAATCACAGGACGCCTCCTTCGTATAAGATAAAGCAGAGATGTTGAAGATTAGATTGGAGCCGGTCATCGTTTGAACAATATCGCCTAGTGGCCGCTTATGTAAGCGGTGTGTCCTCCTGACATCTAAAATAATGGTGCACACACAAGGCAATTTTGTCCCACGCCACAGACAATGAGTTGCCGCCGCTGCCTTGTGGAACAATGACTTTTCCAAGAAATCCCTGCAGGCTTTGAAACACGTGTAACCCCCCCCCCCCCCCCCCCCCCCCCCCCACACACACACACACACACACACACACACACACAGGCAGACACATAAAGAATGTTACAACGAAAGCAAAACACCAAAGTCCGCAGATGTTGCTGTTTGTAGGCTATAAAATTAGCCTGATTGATTCACAACCCGTGCAATATTTCCCGTGTTGTCAGTCAGTGGATGTCGACTAGGGCCTCGGCAATAACAGATGACTGTTTTCTTTCGAGGCTATAATTACTGACAGGCCAGCTAGGAAAATTCTATGTAATCTCCCGAAACAAACTAAATTGCTTAATGGATGTACGTACGCAGGAGAATCCAATCCCTTACTGATCTGTTTGGACAAAAACAAAACACCACGCATTTTAAGAGAGCTTGTACATCTGCTCTTTCTGGCTGAAGTTTACCTCCGGAATATGGACGTGGGGGTGTTCAAAGCAGTTAAACTGCCTTTTAGTTGTAGGATCAGAGCCCCACGACGAGGAGGTTTTTCCCAAGAAGCCACACATGATCCAAACCATTGTGACGTTTTGCAAACACACTGCAAACGTTGTCCCCGGTCCTCAATCACCTGCCTTTTTTTGCAATGGAATGGTGAATCTATTTATTTTATTTTCAAAGCTTATTCTTTTCTTACTGAAAACAGTAGAGATGCTGATTGGTCAGGACTCGACACAGTGACGCATCGATATACGCTCCACCCGACCGTGTCAACACTGTCTGTGACCTTCTGGCAAAATCATTAACCACCACCGTGTCAACTGTAGGCATTCTCTCTCCCTCCCTCCCTCTCTCTCTCTCTCTCTCTCTCTCTCTCTCTCTCCCTCTCCCTCTCTCTCTCTCTCTCTCTCTCTTTCAATGTCTCTCATCGGTCATATTCTCACGCACACGCGCACACACACACACACACACACACACACACACACACACACACACACACACACACACACAGGCGGTTATGCAGGCCATGCACACTAATACATTTTGTCGAGATAGCAATCACACATTTGTCATATCCACTGCCTTGGCACCACTCACCTTGGGAGGTATGTCATTGTTGTTAAGGTCAATGGCACATAACGTGTATGCGTGTGCGTGTGTTTGTGTGTGCGCGTGTGGGCACACACGCGCATGTGTGTGTGCGCACGTGTAGTTGCACATGCAGCATGCATGCACTCTCAGAGATAAATGGCCACTAAGTGTGTTTCACTGTGAGGTCATTCCCTATAGGATTGTGCATGCAGGACGGAGCTCTATGCTCCACGTTCATGGTGAATGAACCTCTATTGCTGTCGTAGGGAATATTAATACTGTAGCTACTGCAGCATGGAGTCTTTCAGACAGGGGCGGATCTAGGCATGGGCATGGGGGGGCAATGCCCCCCTAAATGCCCATTCTGCCCCACCAAACACAATGGCATGCAAAACAACCCAAGATATTTCAAATTAAAGTGCCTATATTTAAAATGATTTGAAACACTACTGCTGCTACTAACTATGAACTACAGTTGTGGTACTACTAAACCAACAGCATGTCATCATTGAAAACAGAACTCTCTGAGTCAGACCTTTAGATTTATGTATGCTGCGTGTCTGTTGCAACTTCAACAACAACTGCATATTATTGATGCTTAATTGCCTAATAAAAGTCCTGTAACTAAAAATGGTATGGGGGCGGCTTCATCGCCCGTGGCACGAAGCGGCATGGTGATGAAGCCGCCCCCATACCATTTTCAATTGGGTTACATCTGCCCCTGCTTTCAGACTTTTTCAATCGCCTTCACATCAATGGGCCAGGTCATATTTAGGAAAAAAAATCTAAAACTTAGATATAAAAGAGAGAGAGAGAGAGAGAGAGAGAGAGAGAGAGAGAGAGAGAGAGAGAGAGAGAGAGAGAGAGAGAGAGAGAGAGAGAGAGAGAGAGAGAGAGAGAGAGAGAGAGAGAGAGAGAGAGAGAGAACTCACCAGTACACAGTACAGGCTTTCACTTAGAGCCTCAGATTTATTAATGTTTAATTAGTACTTATTTGGCTTTTATATGTATTAAGTTAACTGCTTCATCACGTTGCACTGCAATTTATTAAGCCATCGCAAAGCAGCACCATTTAACTTTGTTCTGAAGTGCTTCATGAACAGCATGCTACTAATTCTTATTTCAAAATAATAATGAATAATCTTTCGTACGGTTGCATTATCTGCATTGCAAATACATTTGTTCCAAATTTCCAATGTTCCAAATGTCATTCCTGTGCAAATCATGCACAGGACTGTGCAGATCATACAGTACATATACAGAACATATACAGGAGAATAACAGTATACAGTAAGTGACCATCCACATGGCTTAACACATGTGGATGCTGCTTCAGCACAACACAAAGATACATATTGATTTGGAGGTGTGCATTGTAGAAATGCCCCTTTGAAAACACACCTACTGTACTACACAATTTGCCGGCGCTCACTCTGTGAGTCCACAGAGGGATGTTGTGGGCGCAGGCATTACTGGGGCGTACTATGCATACCATTCATGTACCATTAACCATTACACCTCAGCACTGACTGCTCACTAGCAGCTACACTTGGTGTACATGGATTCACATATCGACCAGGGGTTCTATCCAAATCTAAACACTTTTCCACTCCAGACAATGCAGTGAACACAATTATGAATTGACTACTACTGTATATGCCTATATCAGAGGTATACAGTACAATTTGGTACTGGTGCCAATGTTGGCACAAAGGAGGGTGATCCCTGGCACACTGGCAAATGTGAGAGAGAAGACTTTTGCTTTCAAATGAACTATAAAAAATAAAGATAATAAATATAGTCTAGCCCCTTATACTGGTAGTGGAGAGCGGGGGAGACATTTCATTGACGGACCACAGCGTAAGCCAAAGAACAGTATAAGCTACTACTCGGTAGAGATTAACAAGACCATTCTGAGTGAATACAATACTGTTAATTACGCGATACAGCAAATATCACGTCAATGAGTTGAGACAAATGGTGCACTTATATGTATAGCACTTTACATAGATTGTGCACCACATCATCACCCACTTGCACCCACATTCATACACCAATGGCGGAAGAAAGCCATGCAAGGTACCGACCCTCACTGTCTAGACAAGACACGACATAAAGTTAGAAAACATTTGTCTATTAGTCTTGGTCTATTAGATGAGGACATTTGATGAGTCCCACTTTAGCGATATGGGAATTGCAGCATTTAATTCCCATTTAATTGTATATGATTACTTATAATATATTTATAGTCAGGTAGAAATGTAGGCCTATCTCTGAAAGAAATGAACACAATTCCAAATCTGAAAACGTTATTTGCAAAGACAGTCCCAGTTTTAAATGGGACTAAAATTTACTTCATTTCTTTTTTTTGTACATACAGTAAGTGCAGCCCTGGGATGCAGGGCTTACTGTCCAAATGCGTCCATCATCAATATAAATTGTGTATTTGGATGCAGGATGCAGTGGAACTACACCACTGCAACCAAGCTCACAAAAAGCTTATAGAACGGCTGTTTTTGTGTTGCCAAAGTATATTGGGGATACACGAAACAGTTACTCTTTTTTTTCTTTTCTTTCTTTCTTTCTTTCTTTCTTTCTTTCTTTCTTTCTTTCTTTCTTTCTTTCTTTTCTTTCTTTCTTTCTTTCTTTCTTTCTTTCTTTTTTTCTTTCTTTCTTTCTTTCTGGGGGACCCCATGAGGGGTCCCCGGAGTGGAGGAGGACCCACTACTGATATGGAGCAATAATAGTTGACAGCCCAAGCCGTCCGTGGCAGCGACATGCAGGCAGTTATTAGCAGCTGTTGTCCTCCTGACCATCATTAGATTGTCTCTTCTCCCACACGCCTTGTTTTCTCCCCGTCAGCCTGTTATGCAACACCCGGGCGGGAGGATGAGTCACTCTCTACTCCGCCATGCCCGCTGACGTGCGCCCTGCGTGCTCTCGCTCGGCGGCGGGGAAGTCACCCAGTATACTTGCTACTCGAGCACTACTACTTGGGGTAACATTTTGGGGGCGAGTTCTACTTTACTTGAGTGTACAATGCAGGGACGGATCTAGGCATTAGCATGGGGGGGCAATGTCCCCGTAAATGCCCAGACTGCCCCACCAAACAAAATGGCATGCAAAAAACCCACATTTCAAAGATATTTCATAAGTGCTTTTAAAGTGTATTTAAAATGTTTTGAAACACTACACTACTACAATCGTGGCAGCACTAAACCAACACCATTTCAGCTCTCAGGCTTTAAGCTTCATACATGCTGCGTGTCTGTTGCAACTTCAACAACAACTGATGTTATTATTGATGCTTTACTTGACTAATATACTTGTAAGTCCTGTAACCGAAAATGGTATGGGTGCGACTTCATTGACCCATACAATTTTCACTTTCCCCCCTGATTGGGCAATGTTACATCCCAGCCTGGTACAACGTCCCCCATCTTTTATACTTTGTATCTTTTTTTTGTTTTGTTTTTTTCAGGAAACCACATGAACCCTTGTTGTGTCCCTATATATTCGGGGTGAAAAATAAATCCAGCAAAATCTACAACAAGCTCAACATGCATCTATGAGCTTGTGGTTTTTGATTCGCATCTCAAGACATTTGGTATAGGGGGGGAAAGGTAGGGGTCTTAGTCTTTATCCCTAAACGGAGTGTATCTGTGACCTGGTTTCTGCACCATCAGCTCCCACAGGGTACTCAGGTCCACCTCCCGAATGTCCCTTGTGGTCCCTTCAACAAGACTAAAAACCCAAGGCGACCCAAAAACTCTACTACACATCGGCCCCACCATCGGAACCTTTATTTACTCCCTAAAAACTCACCTTTTCTCTATTGACTTCAGTCCTAAGTAAATGTTCAAACGTCTGTGCAATTTTGCCCACTTTAATGTTTCTTGTGATATTTTTTATTATATTGTATTGGTCTGTTATAATTACTGTTTTACTTATATATTTTTTCTAAGGTTCTTGATGCAACTTTTTTTTTTATATGGAAAACACTTTGGGTCAACTTCAGGTTGTTTTAAATGTGCTAAATGAAGGTGACTTGTTTTGACTAAATGTATTTGCGATATCTTAACCTGTGTGTGTGTGTGTGTGTGTGTGTGTGTGTGTGTGTGTGTGTGTGTGTGTGTGTGTGTGTGTGTGTGTGTGTGTGTGTGTGTGTGTGTGTGTGTGTGTGTGTGTGTGTGTGTGTGTGTGTGTGTGTGTGTGTGTGTGTGTGTGTGTGTGTGTGTGTGTGTGCGTGTGTGCGTGCGCACATGCTTGTGCATGTACATTACTCTATGGATGGATACATCCATATTTACTATCATATTAATTGCTTAAGTTGTGGTACATCAATGGAAGGTATTCCCACGTTTAAACTGTCCAACTGTAAACTGTCCTGCCTTGTCGAGTGGTAAAGAAATAAGTAATAAACATAAGCTTAACACATTCGGAGTTATTATGCAACACATAATGCCATTTCTTGTGTCCATATATGTATATAAAACCATCATGTCATCAAACAGAATTCATACTCTCGACAAACACTTACACAAGCAACCACTTCTATGTGTCAAGCAGATATTTGAGAAAAGTTATGTATAAAACAACGGAAGAGCAAGCATACAGTACCAGAACAAAACAATACAATGAGCATGGCGACTTGCGATTTGCACTTATGTCAGTGAAATCTCTTAAGGAGAGGTTGTCGAAATCAAAACGATCAAACCGTATGTCACAAGCACAAAACAATGACGGCTTGTTACGTGATCAAAATGGGGATAGGAGTAAAAATGATAATAATAAAAAACTAAAAAAATCCAAAATATAGGGATGGATTAAAAGGTTAGGAAGAATCGAGTGAAAACTTTTCAGGCTTACCTTCCTCATTCATTGTGTGATAATATTTTAGTTTTCCATAAGTCCCAAGCTCTACAACATCACAGCAAAAGACAAAGGGTAAGGCAGCGACACAGAGACACAGGAAAAGTGAACATGAAAAAACAAGAAAAAACAACATTTTCCGCAAGGTTTCTCAATATCACATGTACGAACAACAACACACAAGCACACACCAAGGTTATTATAGTCAACTAAAACAAAACTAAGGAAATAACTATAATAATCCGAGTTAATTGGACACATTTCTTTTAAACGAGCCATTACAACATAAAGAAAAAGGATAAGTAATTGAAATGCTGCTGCATGTTTAGAAAACAAACCAAAAATGCAGATAATAAAATGGAACGTTTTGTAATCTACCAAAATAGCAAAAATAGCAGGTCACAAGCAGCACAATTCATGCCACTGACTAATCCATCAATATTACATTAAAAAATAGTGAGAGTAGAGTGACACTAAAAACTGAACCTGAAACTAAAAACTGGACTAGCTTGCCATTAAAAAAAGAAAAAGAAAAACAGCAACAAAAACTACGAAAAAAGAAGAAAATGAAATTAAAAACTTGCAATCGGAATTAAAAAAATAAAAATAAAAAGCTGATGAAAACATCTACACTATAATAACCCTGGCACAGTGGCACACACTGCAGGGTCCTGAGAGTCCGTTTTAAATCGTAGTGTAGTAACCACTGGTGGAAAAAAAGTACCATATGGAACTGCTCCGTTACAAGTAAAGGTCGGAAAATTCAAAATTACCTTTAGTAAAAGTACAAAAGTATTGACTTCAAAATGTACTAAAAAGTGAATGTGCTCATTGCCCAGAATGTCTCACTTTTGATCATGGCGGATATACAAGCTCACAATGTGGCACACCAATGTGATGCATTCTGAAATTGTAGATCGGGCTATTTTCAAATTGTTCTTTTTTCTTTTTTTTTTTTAAAGAACTAACGAGTGTTAGTATAAAAAAAGTAAACCTACAATATTTGCTTCTGAGATATACATTGGAGCAGAAGTTAGACGGATGAAGACATGCTTGTGCAGAAATACTTCAGAGTTGTACATAAGTACAGCACATGGGTAAAAGTACTTAGTTCCTTTCCACCACTGAACACCATTGACCCTTAGGGACTTTGCAGTGCAGGCACAAGTACAGGACACACAGCAAGAACCTCCCAGAGTACTGCATAAGTGCAAAACAAAGCAGCAATGACTTCATGACAAACAGTAAAGAAACAGCCCCCCCCCCCCCCCCCCCCCCCCCCCCCCGTGAACTGAATTATATGCAATATACAGTATTGAAAATGTATCCAATGGGACCCGTACCAATGGCCCAGTTTTGAAGCGAGTACAGGCACTCGGTGGTGCGGCCCATTTAGTAATTAACGTACATAAACGTACCATATTAACACATACTGTAAAAGATGATGAAAACACAAAATTTTGCCAGTTGTGAATGAATGAGCATGCAACAAAAGAGATGAGAGGCCTCCACTCCTCCTCTAAACACTGTACACACACATATGGGTTGTTCAAAGCCGGGGGGGAGGGGAGGAGAGAGGGGTGGGTGGGTGGTTGGTAGGGCTATTGATGATGAGTTGGCGTTTTGTTTGTGTACAACAACAGTGAAACAACAATTATTTTGATTCCCTTACGGCGGCGACTGTACGCACGTACGGTAGGTAAAGCATAGGGGCAGTCAGCACATCTTATACGTGATGAATTAGTTGGGAATTAAAACCTGACGCAGTATAGCTGAACTCTAGGAACACAGGAATAGAAGAGACAACCGCAGGAGTGCTACTGTAACCTTCCTCCCACTTCCCCCTTCTCCCTCCCTCTCCCTCTCCCTCTCTCTCTCTCTCTCTCTCTCTCTCTCTCTCTCTCTCTCTCTCTCTCTCTCTCTCTCTCTCTCTCTCTCTCTCTCTCTCTCTCTCTCTCTCTCTCCCCCACCCTCTTCCTCTCTCTGGTGTGCTGTCACGGTGGGAAGGAGTCAGCAGCATCTGTACTGAAAACTAAAGCACTTTTCACAGTGAGCCGCCCGGGACCCATGCATGTTTGGAACTATATATATCTATACATTAGTGATGCACCGAATATTTGGCTGCAGAACATACTGTATTTGGCAGAAAACTGTCAGAAAATGTGTTTTCAGCTTATTCGTTTTCGGCCAAAAAATTGGCATAAAATCTATCGCCAAATGAACAGTGGATGCTGAACTTATGCTTTCAAAAGTGCTGAATAAATGTTTTATGGGCCCATAATAGTGAATATTATTTAAGTTGAGTTTTTGCCACAATCATGTCTTTTGATATAATCAAAGGTATACAGGCAACTTTAGTGTTTTACAAAATATGTGTTTGTAAACAGATTTGAATCTAACGCCACCTCACCTCCACTCTATTGGCTCAGTATGAAACTGCTGTGCTGTGATTGGTTAAAACGCTGCAGCACCCCCCCACAACCCCCTCTCCCCACACACTAGCATCGCCTTGTCATGAATCCGACACAAAAGATTTGTTGACAACAACAACAAAACTCCTGGACCGATTGCAGGGCAAAGCAAGTCTCTGTCTGCATGGAAACAGCTGCAGAAAAGGGGAAAATGCAAATAATACTATAGCCATATATATATTTTGATTTTTGGCTAAAAAGTTGCCTATAATACCTTTAAGTGCAGCCATGGCACCAATGGTAGGAAAAATATTATACTACTCATTTTTGGGTAATCGGTTTTTGGCCAATAAATTCCACACACACTCTAATATAGGCCTACATATACACATGTATTATAAAATCCACAGAATCAAATGTTATATGGTCATGATTCACCAGGAGGCACCACAAAATGTCTGCAACTCATATGTCCTATAGTTTTTATTCTATTCCTCCTAATGGTCTTTCCAGTTTTTCACTGTACTTTCTCTCTATGGCAGCAGCGGGTCATCTTCTCTATAATGCCTTTCCTGTAGTACCGCGGCTTGAGTTAAGTATAAGTAGGTCGGAGTGGCTCCTTGTCTGTATCAGCTGAGCACTGAGCGTGTCTGTCTGTTCCTCTGCACAATGCGCTAGAGCCCTGGGAGATGGGAGATGGCTGGGGCGGGTGGAGGCACCGCCACACCTAACTACTGTACCTACCACCATCTAGCAGTACTTACGCTCTCACGTACTGACTCATACACACACTTACGTGTCATCCCCGATGCATCGTCTATCATTACACATCGCTCATTACGCTCAGTGTAGTGGGTAAAAGCATAAATACTGCTATGTATAAATAACTACTGTTGTAAGTAAAAGGTCCCTGTAAAAGTGCAAAGCTATTAAAAATGTACTTAGAGTGCCAGTAGTAACAGTATTACACCATGTCCCCAAGTTTTCAAATGTATTAAAAAAGCTTTGGAAAAATAGCAGATCTACAAGCTCACGTAATGTAGGAGCTTTGTCTTCGTAGATCGTCTCTTTGATTATCTGTCTGTACTGGCCAAAAATGTAGAACAGGCTGAAGTGGTTAATGTGTTGTTTAGTAAAGATAATCAAAATCTACAAATTATCTATTAATTAAAGTTTCGAAATAAATGTAAAAGTACAATAAATATAGTACAACAAAAATATTTGGATCCGAGATGTACTGTAGTGGAGTCAAAGTAAAAGTACTGAAAATACAAATACCACAAAATTGTACATAAGTGCAGCAGCAGAGTAGATGTACTTCACACAATTTTATCTACCATTATATATTCTGCTCTAGGTGTTATGTATTGCTAATCTCTTTGTTCCCTTTACCTTTTGTATAATACATCCTGTACCCAATACTTCATCCACAAAGTACTTTTCTCTTTCTTGATCCGGAATTCCTGATCAAACTTTATTTACCATATTTTACTTACTTTGTATTTTTTTTAGTTTTTATTTCTTGCCTTGTTTTATTTTTTGCTCATGTTGTATTTGCTTTCCCTTGTTGTTCAACACTGGTTGGCTTTTGGAGACATGCTATATAAAGTTTGCTTTGATTTGATGTCTTCCATCAACTAATTCCCTATTTACTATTTCACTGTGTCCAACATTGATTTTTTGATTGATTTCATATTACTTATTACCTATACTTACATTACTTTAAAGGTTTTGTGATGTTCATTTTAATTATTTTTTCTACTGGTATTACTATTAGGTGAACTCAATTACTCAATTACACCCAGAAAAACTAAACATTGACCATTCAATGGATTTTCTGTTGTCTGGAGTTTTCTGAGGGCTTTTGAAACTGCAATGAAAACTCCAAAAACCTAAAAATACAAAACCTTTCTTTAATGTCACAATCAACATAAATAATGCTTGGTGCACTTTTTCTTCCATCATCTATTCTTCCCCACATTTCCCAAAACGTACAATAGTACAGTAGTGTTCATATTTTCAAAACAGGAATTTTGCTACATTTAGCCCTACACTGTAGTTGCAGTGGATGTGTACTGTACAGTACATGCACGTACACACATGCACTGTAGTGTACACACACATACACACAGATCTGTAATTGGGTCTAGTTGTTTTCCTTACACACAGCAGTGAACTCCCACTCCGCCGACCAGAGATGGGATTATAGCGTGACTCCGAGGCCATGGGTTACAAGTGTTGGCAGAGCCAAAGCCAGGAGACACGATATAATGAGTGAAATAAATAAAACGAAAAGAAAACAGCTCACGCACACGCGCGCGGCAAACACACACACACACGTCCCCTTCCAGCTCACACACAGCATCCTGTTCATCTCTGGCTCCCGCGGACAAGTGCCTTGAATCCCCACACAAATTGGGGCGAATTGGTTCTGAAGTGCTCTATTGCTGCGAGGTTGGCCCTCTTAAACAGGCAACCACGCACTGACTTTCTGCTCTGAGGGCAATTAGCCCCCGGCCATGCCATCACCGTCGGGGGCATAACAGAGTCATCTTGTTTGGGCAAACGAGAGGCTATACAGCGACGGAGACTGTGATGCTGTTGTTGTTGTCGTCGTGGTTGTTTACGGAAATGCGTCGTGTCCTTGCAGGGATGACCTCTGTCTGAGTACAGTGTTTGACTGTGTGTGTGTGTGTATGTGTGTGTGTGTGAGAGATAGAGAGAGAGAGAGAGAAAGAGAGAGAGAGAGAGAGAGAGAGAGTGTGTAAATGCGTGCATATCTGCCGGGGGTTGGTTGGGTGGCGGGGGGTGTCAGGGAATTTCACAGTCTGTACTGGAGCGAAAGGCTTTTAACATTGATTCTTTCACCCAGTCGGCATAGCTGGGAGGAGCCAGGGAAGGGGGGGTGGGGGGGGGGGGCAGCCTGGACAACATGGCAGGGTTTTACGTAACATAAACACAACCATATTTCTCTAACGATTTCACCAGTGGAGCTGTAATTGGCTAACGCGAGAAAGAAAGAATGAGTGAGGAGGCGCCGGCGCCGGCGGTGGCAAGTAGCCAATGGTTTAGAACCACATATAATTATTACACTTAACATAGTAGTCCATTAGTCACCGTCAAATTGTGTACTATATGCGCCTGTGAGAAATTCAGCTCATACATACAGGACACAGTGTATAATGTCCAGTCAATACAAGTGACATAACGACACCAGCAATTTTCAAGGCCAGCGCAATGACATAATGATCTGTCGTAAGCCGCCCAATGGGGTCACCTCCCCGACTCATCCTCGTAGCCCAATCACCCACACACACACACACACACACTGTAGAATGCGATCCATTTAACGCATGGCAGAGCTGAAAGTGAAACACGTTATCTTCTAGGTGATCCTTCCATTGTTCAACTCTGTACTCCTAATGGGAGTTTGAAGAGGTATGAAATACTGCATATACCACTATTTCTTTCTACTCGGCCTGTGTCTCACAGCAGGGCAGTTCATTAACCCGTCTTCCAGTTACATGATCGGACATTCGACATTCGAAAACACTATTCTTTGAAAAATATATGCGCAGGGAAGACGGCTTTCTGAAGTGCCCACAGCCTTCTTGTGGGACACAGAGCGAGTAGAACAAAATTTGTGTGTATTTTATCATGTACATTACATTATTGAGGAACTGTTATATGCAGATAGGTCGAGAAGTGGTGAAAAGTGGTGTCAGTAATTTAAACTTAAGAGTTGTTGTGTGGAAATAATAAACAAGAAAAGGACTGCTAGGTGCAACACGCTTTCATTAGTTTTGAACACATCTTTTATTGGCGCACTCACTGCGTTTTGTTATGGCTTTCCTGTAGCTATAGTTAGAGAATAACATTTGCTGCTGTTCAACGCTGTACTCCAGTGTTCAGATTCATTTTCATATTTTTAGGACATTCAGACTCCCATTGGCTTAGGAGGCAATCATCACTGTTTAAATTAATCTTTACGGCTGAACAGAATCCCATCTTCTGGGACTTTTTATGACGGTATCATTTCCACACAACAAAGAGGCATCATTAACATAACAAGGTAGCTACAGTATATTCATAGTGACATATAGTTAAATGTTGAACATGAGTGGTATCCCCCTTTGAAACATTCCCAGTGGTCCTATAACCTTTAGGACTAGTATGCTAGCTCACAAATCACTCGGTCAATTAGGTGAGTGAAACGGCTGCTTGTTATTGACCACGTAGCTCCGACAGGACAGTATGAATCGCACGGTCAAGCAGACTTTAGTCTAGAACAGGGGTTTTCAACCTTTTTCATCCAAAGAACCCCACATACCCCAAATCTAAAGACCCCGCAAGGGTCCATTTGGTTTCATTTTTACGTTCTCAAGAGTTACATCTGGTTAACCAACTTAGCTGGGGACCACCTGGAACCCTCTCAAGGACCACTGGTGGTCCCCGGACCACCTGTTGAAGACCCCTGGTCTAGAACTACATTTGTGAATGCTAACTCTAACACTAAGTCAGTGAGCCCAGTTTTTTGGACTATAGGACAGCACAACGTGTGTGTGGACAGTAGGCTGCGTCACCACCAGGTTACCACTAGCCTGGGGCTTTAGCTAGCCAGTATACTGGGAAAGCACCTCTCGCAAGGGTATGTGAGCAACGGATGTTTGAAATCAAGAAAGATATACTAGCAATAGTTGATAATTGGAGCACCACAAGCTGAGCGGTCAAAGCGTGTACCACTTTATGGGCTCAGGTGCCTGACGTTGAGTTACCAGATCTTTTAGGTGTACCGGATGGACCTTTGCCTCATGTTTACTCCCCGAATCTTTCCCTGTTTCCTGTCCCACTACCAATAAAGGCAAGACAAGTCAAAATTATAATAATAATAATTATAACAAACAAAACATTCAATATTGAAATAACAATGCAATATAAAAAGGCAAAAGTCAAAGCCTGGTTTGACTTTTTGCCAAAGCCAGCCTGTTTTATGGCGAGGTGCAAAGCCTTACGACAAATTTAAAGTTTGTTGTATGACAGTAGTTGCTCAATCAATTAAGGCATGTCTTTTCAACGATAAAAAGTGATGACATTGCATCAACACCTTTTTTCAGTTGAAAATGTGGCTTTTTTTTGCTGAGCGATGCAGCTGTGCGACTTAAGTGGAACCTAATGTTACCACCAACAATACAGACATCACTGTGTGCATGCGGTGGGAAAGAATTTCCTTCTGTAAATGCGTGTCGTCCGAGGAGCTTAGTGTAAGGTGTACTTTCAATTTTCGAAAGTGAACTTCGTCTATGTGAGAGTGCTGTTCGGACGGTTTGTTTTTGTCCATTCGCGCATAGCTCAGTGTGGTGAGAGCAACTACTCTCTCCTGTTCCACCCCCTTCCCCTCTTTGTACTTCAATATTTTATGTCTCTCCTAAGTGATATTCTTGGTCGCTCCACACACACCAAAGAATCGAAGAAAGGAGATTGAGTGCAAGTTTTTCCCTTGTAGTAACAGTGCTGGAAAAACAGGCTTAAAACGGGGCTAAAAAGACAACATTTTTTCCTTCGTCCTTCCTTTTTAAGATAAGTAATTGAGGCATCCTTGACTTTATTATGAAAGTCAAACAACATGTTAACTAATACTAATCGTGATATCGAAACATCCTGCGATTTTCACTCACTTGCACTCACAGACAAGATTAAAATTGTAGAAATAAAACATCCTAACTGCATGCTAGGCTAACCAATCAGTCTGACAACAACTCTACAGTATATGATTACAGAGAATGTTAAGATTTGCACTTAAAGACCATACCAGCCTTTATTGACATGTTGGTCCCTCCCTCGTCTCTCATTGATGGGATGTTTTCAGTCCTCAAAAACCCACACTCCCATGCATATACAATGTAAGGATTAGCCCATATGGCACAAAGGACCTAAATTAGGCGTGGGGGGGATATAAAAAATAGGCAATAGTGTTATGGAATGCTATTTTTGAATCTGTATGGTATCTCTGTGCAAGATAGTGGTGGTCTCTCTCCCTACACTTCCATTATGAGGTTTTGCTCCTTGTTGTCGGATAGAGTTAATCTATTGACTAGTAAGTGCAGTAGGTAGATGTGCATGGAGCACATGAAGCTCAATATCTCACCCGGACAGGACATAAAACTTAGAGACTGATGTTTTAATATTGTTTTGAGAGGCATCATCGTGAATATAGGTTGTTTTTTGGGGGGAGGGGGGGTGGGCAGGGGGGTTCAAATGTCAACGATAGAAAGGTACAATCTAAAACTAGGAGCAAGAGAGGATCCAAATGGCAAACAAAAGGCTGGCATGCATGGTTTTGCGTGAGGTAAAACATCAACAGCTGCAGCCCTGTGGTGTTTGCTGCTACAGTATAAGCCACTCTGCCGTTTGCTCTATAGCCAGGCACACGATAATCTCACACGTAATTTCTCCCAAAACAATGCAACATGTAGTTTGTTAGCACAGAGCTATAACAAATAGGTCTCAATTATTTTATTTTATCTTTTTTTGCAGGGGAGGATACAGAAATTAGAGAAGGAACTCACCGGAGTCCGCTACCTCGGACAGGCTCATTTCAGGGAGGTCCCCTGTTAAACAACACACAGGGGTTTGGGCCTTGGGGGCGAATGCTCAGGAGCGTGTGTCCATATAGCCAGAGGTGCACATAACTAAACCGAAATGAATGTTTACGTGGCAGATCAAACAATATGAAACGATCTGCCCACCAGTACCAACATTTAGTAGCTCTGGTGTCACATACTACAGATGTTTATCTACTGTATGTCCCTGTATGTAGATTTTGAGGAGCAAGAGTCAATTTTGGGTTGTAAACAAGCTGCCATTTAATGGCAGTTGTTCCATTCCGAGTGCTAGTCTAACCAAGTAAGTAGTAAACTAGTATCAACTTGTATTAAACTTGAGCTTTTAGTTCATACAGTATAGTAATGATATGAGAACCATGCATCTTAAAGAATTTGGATGTACATTTAAACATGGAACCTCCGTGGCATAAGGTGAGTAGTTGAATGTATCTGTATGCCTCATGCTGGCTAAATTTAACGCTGTGTGTATAACACTGTAGTGACGTGCAGACTGCTGCATTGCCCTGCAGTGCGCACCAGCCAACATCTCAGGTGCTCCTCTGAGAACTATAAAAGTTATGTGCACCCCTGCATATAGTGTGCGTCTGTAATATTGCAAGTCCCCCAACAACACCTTTTAACCAATCGCCCAGCAACATCCATGGTTTTACAGCCAGCAACATTCACTCTCCAGCTAGGTGTCAGAGAAAATAGTCCTTTAGTGGCGATATTCTATAGTGTTTCTATTGGTGGATTTCATTAATTTATAAAATGTGGAAATGTTCCTTGGATCAGGAGCCAATCAGAAACAATTGATTATGACAGTCAGTTTCATTTTTTAATTTTTTGTTTGAATTTTTTCGATCATTTGCGGATGTCTGAGTGTTGATCTCCCAAGAAAAAGGACACGTTAGCTCAGAGCTATAACAAATACTGTATATTTCCAAATAGTATCCCGGGTGTTTAATATGCAAAATTGTTTTGGACCCGGGAACAAAAAAAGGAACCAGGCGGTTATTGTATTTGCAACAGGCTTATATTTCTTTTGCACTCTTGCACATTCTTTTTATCTCGCACCGGGCCATTATTTGGTTGCAATTCCGATTAGGCTGTAAAGTAAACTACAAATAATTGCCCGGGCGGCCCCAATATTACGCTGACTAAGCTGCAAATAATAGCCCTGGCTTTTATTTGGACGGGGGTATTATTTGGAAGAGGTGTTTAATATAAAGAATAGTGTCAAAACACCAGGCATTTAAGAAAGGAACCGGGCAGCTATTTGAGGCATGGGGTCTACTATTTGGAATATATACGGTAGGTCTTGTTTTTGGAGAGGATACAGAAATTAGAGAAGGAACTCACCCGAGTCCGCTACCTCGGAGAGGCTGATTTCAGGGAGGTCCTGCACTGTTAAACAACACACATTTCTCTCCAAGTTGGGTTTGGGCCTTGGGGAATGCTCAGGAGCGTGTGTCCATTATAGCATGCGTCTGTATATTGCAAGTCCCCAACAACACCTTTTTAACCATTCTCAAATAAATCAAGACCCATGGCTTTACAGCCAGCACCATTCACTCCTCAGCTTGGTGTCAGAGAAAGTAGTCCTTTAGTGGTGGATTCTAGCATGGTGGATTTCATTATTTTATGAAGATTGAAATGATCCTTAATTAGACGCACATATCCGGAGCCAATCAGAAAGGATTCATTATGTTATCTGTCAGTTTAAGGTTTTTTATTTTATTTTTTAGGACAGTCCGATCGTTTGCGGATGTCTGTATGTTGATCTCATAGGCCGGACGACAAGAATCAAAATTTTACACTGCTCAATAAAGATCCTTTGTTTCTCCAGGAAACCATGGGTACAGAATGTTCCTAACAACCGCTCAAATAGTGTAAATCAATAAAAGTTTGATGAGAACAGCTTGAGGTAAAAAGCTTGTTGAGGACTAACTAATTTTAGCCCGTTGCCATTAATTGCTCTGTCAAGCTCCTATTGACTTCAAGTCCAAAGGAATGGCACTGAAAAAGGGCTGACACCTTTCCTCCAAATGCTCTATGCGCGTAATAGGCAAACAACAACCGCGCCGCCACGTAAAGGCTGACTGATCACTGAACTCCCCCTCATCCCTTCATGCTGGTCTTTACTATATTTCACTGGACGTCATAATAATAATAGCAGCCTAATTGGTATTTGGTACAGTCAATGATAGTGGTCATAAACTACAGGGACAGAGATTAATACAGACAAGACCAAGTTGGTTAGTATAACACACAGTGGTTCTCAAATTGCTCATGGGGGGGGGTCTGTAAGGTCTGTAACTATGACAGTATTCACATGGAACCAAATGGACCCTCTAAAATGGTCCATTTGGTTCCATCTGTACATTCTTAAGGTTCCAGGGAGGGAGAGGGAGGGTATTTGAAATGCAAAAGTTTGAGAACCACTAACACATAGTTAAGATTACTACAGTTAAAACAGGTACAGAGAGGAGGAGAGAGAAACAGGGATTATGGGAAAACACGATGGTTCATGGAGGTTTTTCTAGAGATAAGAGAATATAAAATCCACAGAAGAGAGCAAATACAGTACTCAAGAGACAGCACAGGGAAAAGTGGACATAACTCCAGAGATGTACAGTACATGTTGGACAAGGGTTTGGGCAAATGGGGGGTTTGGCTCCCAGACTGTTGAAATGACCACACACATATTATTATTTTTTGAGGGGTGGGGAGAGAGGAAACAGAAATTAGAGAAGGAACTCACCAGAGTCAGCAAATTCTGAGGGGACAGTAGAGGAAAATAGAGATGAGAGAGACAGAGAGAAAAAAGATAAAAAACCACAGGGTAACGTAAGCTGATAGGAAACATTGCATCATCGGCCCGCATTAAAGTTGCTTCACGGTGGGGAGGAAAGGTACATTCTGAACAGGTCAACTTTTGTCAGATGAAATTAAAGGTGACAGCGAAAGAAAAGTTGGAAAAAACAAACAAACAAACATTTAAACATGTTAGGTTAGAATTTACAGGTGAATAATAAAAGATGGTAAGTTAATTCTGGGATTTGAGCTTGTGACACGTGCATGTGCATGCATGCTGAAGCATACACAATGCGTGCACGTGCGCACACACACACACACACACACACACAACACACAACACACACACACACACACACACAACACACACACACAACACAGACGTAAGCGCGCGCAAATGCACACGTACACATGCACGCACAACACTCACACACAACACGCACGCGCTCACTCACAACAAAGACGTAAGCCAACACACACACACACACACAACACACACACACACACACACACACACACACAACACACACACACACACACACACACACACACACACACACACACACAACACACACACACACACACACACACACACACACACACACACACGCCCTCTAACATCAGAAACTGTGGAACTGACTGTAACCAGTCTCCAGCACTAGTACACAACCAACTTATTTACAGAAGTGTCTATGAAAAATGCATATGTGCTGCAGCTCTCTGCATCCCCTCTAGAACTCGCAGCACGCAAGAACGAGTAGCACTGACTTGGAAATGCTCTCTCTCTCCTCACCCCACCCCTCCCCACACTTCTTACTTTCTCACGCCAGAGGTTACAGACAAAACGATGTTGGTACATAGATGTGCATGGATGGAAACAGACGTCATCTCTGAGAGGGTTAGAACCTAAAACCGAAGTAGTTTGTTCTGTTTGTTCTGTCTGTGAATTCAAAACGTTACAGTTTTGCAGCTAATCAAGGCAATCCAGAAAAGAAGCACAATGAAACCCTAGACACAGTTTTTTGTCGTTCTCTTGTTGGAATCAGATTCACCTACGAAAAACCATTTCAAAGTCAGGATGCAAGCCATTGATCAGCACGAACGACACACAGACGGACGCACACACACACACACACACACACACACAATTTGGACAAGGGTGACTGTGTGGACAAGATTATAGATATTAATTTGCAGAACAAACAGAGTAAAAATAAAATAAAGCATATAGTGTACTGTATGCTGTAAGCTCAGTTTATATCCCATTGCACGACGGTGTCACTCTCTTAAAGGAAGACATTCAAGCCGACGCTTGGTGCAGCTTCTGTTCTTTTGGACAAACGACATGGTCGTGCAAAGGAGTATAAATTAGGCATTGCTTTGATAGATAACGTAAGGATAAAGCAATTCAGTTTGAGCACATATTCTGAGGACATGTGTTTGTCAATGCCCTACGTATATGTACAGTACAAGACTGAGTAGTTCATCTACCCGTGTGCCTTTTGTAGATGGTATGGCCACTAAAAGACATTATCATCAACTAACATTCACATAGATAACCCAACTATGCATGCAGAAATGCCAAGAAAGTCCCCGAAGAGAAGGCAGGGAGGGGGAGCTCTGTGCTATCGATCTGTGAGCAGGATTAATATCAACATTAATGTTTTTGATAAGGATTAACACCAATCAAAACAAGCGGCTCAATGTATTTCTATGAAAGTAATTGTACCAAAAACAAATCACATGAATGAGGCACAGTGAGGGCACTATATTTATATCAGCCAAATAATGTATTTTGTTGTCATTCACTCGAAAAACAACATAAAGTCCAAGACTTGGCTGAAAAGAAATGCATATAACTATGGAAACATTAAAAACCCTAGACTTGGCTATGCCGAATTACTTTTAATTAGACTCTAGACAAACATTAAACGTCCCGTAGACATAGCTGGCCACATGATGTAATAATAAAAAGGTTACTCTGACAGTCATTTCATACAGTGCAATAAGCTGTATTACATGCTATTAATTCCCTCTTCCTTCGTTTTTGGGGGCGGTGGCTGGCACACATACAGTAGTGACCCTGCGTCTTTCCAGGTGTATTATCATATTAATTCCCTGTGCCAGGATCCCACACTGCTATTTAGCATTTCCCTCAGCAGTAGCCTAGTAGACTTTCATCCTGGATTAAAGGGGGGAAATTATCTCTTCTCAACACTTTGGTCTTCATGTGAGACTGAGCCCCTGCATCTGCTCACAGATGCTCACTTTCTAAATGGTCTTCAGAGAAATGGGACATACTGTACCATGTCATGTATGGATTATCAAGTCACCGATGCACATGTGGCTGACACAGTTGTAACACCTCTGCTGCTAACTGCTAACTTTGGACTGAGACAGTGGATGGGGCTTTGCCATTCAGTCACATTTATCATTGGTTTGACTATTAGCAACAGAGAAGCGGATATACAATATAGTGATTCATCATAGTGAGCAAACCAGAGGTTCAAACCACTAACAACATGTTTTTAGGTGTTCATAAAATGCTCCTTGCTTCCAGTGAAAGAGACAGCAGCCATGAGTACATTATTGCCATGTCAATTGGCACTTAAACAGTAGGCCCATCAGTCCCCAAATTCCCCAAATCCAGGGATATCTACAGTATATCCTTTATCTTACTATGAGAGAGCAAGAGCAAGCCTGTAAAAATAAAACCTCATTATCCATCCATAAAGTGATCAAGCTGAAAATGAAGAGGATATGACCATTTCCGTATCACCATATTAGATTCTAAAGGAAATGTTTATGCACATCACATCATTATATTTGGTCACTGGTGCACGACAAAGACTTTCTATAAGAGTAACAGCATCAGAGGAAAAAAAACGCCAACACGACAGAAATGTTCTGCTGTGCAAAAAAAATGCACAAGTAACAATTTCCTTAAACATTCCTGAAAAATGTAGTCTCAAACACAATGCTCACATTTACACTTAGATATTTTTTGGAGCTCACATAAAAAAAAAGATGAAAACCTGCCAAGAAGATACCCCAAAAAGTGTATCGGCAAAGAGCATTCCTCATGAGCACTAATAGTCTTGCATAGCTATTCCACAATCTCTGAATGATGCAGAGTAAGGAAGTTGCCATTTCCGTTCACAAAAATACATTTTAAAAATGTCTCAAATTTTATTGTCCCTTTCTTCTAAGCAGCAAGCTGCATGATATCTAGTTATATTAAGATAAAATATGTTGACTGTAAAGACAAAACAGAAGTGGGGTGCGGTTTCCACTCTATGCGAGGCTAGTGCTCTGATGAAGTCTCTTTGCTAAAACATCTACGATTTCTGTGTGTGTGTGCGCATGTGTGTGTATGAGAGAGAGAGAGAGAGAGAGAGAGAGAGAGAGAGAGAGAGAAAGAGAGAGAGAGAGAGAGAGAGAGAGAGAGAGAGAGAGAGAGATGTGAGCAGATAATAAATAAGTGTGCATGTGAGTATTTTTGTTCCTCCTTAACCTTTTTCGTTGTTTGAATATTGCGTGTGACGTTCCACTGAAGAAGCCCACATCACAGTTGAAGCGCTATCTCCTTTGCTAAATCAATTCTTTTTGATTATTTTTTGTAATGCTCATCATTTCTTTGATATATCAAGTATCATTGACAATAATAGCCTTTGACCTGTATTATGTGAAAGGAGCTTCACACGTTATTAACATTCAATGAGAACATCTGTGCTATTTCCACTCCTAGCCCATACGATGAGAATATGTTAATTGTATTTGTAGCAGAAAAACAGTGGAAATTTGACCCTATGGCTACAAAGGTAATGGAGTGTGCGTTTTGACTACTAGGGGTTTGATAATCTAATTCTGACAATGACCATAATGCCTTGGTGCACCCACTCGTCCATGTGAGAGAGCGGGGAGATTGCTGCGGTCACAGGAAGGAGGTGAGACCACATTTTCACGACAGATTTTGGTCACGAACATGGCATCACAGCGACCAACAAAAACTCACATACATAGTTACGCATCATAGGAAATAGTTTCCTGTGTCCCCATAAAAAATAAAAAACGTCATTATTAAAATAGGATCTGGTTGCAAAAACCCTTGAAGCCCTTATTAGGTTTTTGTGACGCGGCGGTGGGACGAGTCATTTACCTTCGCTTAGCGGGTCCAGGGTGTGGATCATCAGCTGGAAGATGCTGTTCCTCATCAGGCTGTTGTGCAGAGAGGCGGAGCTCCCTCCACGCTGGAGGCGGGGCCTGGCCTGTGGGGCGAGGAACAAGGCGTCAGACGCTGGTACAAACGTATAATAACATTACCCTGCTGCAGAGAAGTGCTGCTTCACAACATGCAGGAGGAGCATTACTATGGCCTGTATTTAACAGGGCTGCCATTTTGCCATCAAGGAAGGTGAAACTTCTAGACGCCATTCATAACAGTATCTAAATGCATTAAGGATTTGCAGTTGATTTATTTCCCCCAAAAAATCCCACAAAGAATATTGGCTGTTTCCTCTATCCGAACATGAGCTTAGAATGAGGCAATGGGATATTGTTTAAATTCACCTGTTTCCATCTCTCCAAAATGCAAAATCTTTGCTATATATTCTCTCACACTTTCACTTTCAATTTTGGTTTAGCTGTGGTTCAGCCATAAGCTACTGTATGTGCCACACCCCCCACCTTTTGAGACAGCTGAATCACCTGTTAAACCAAAGTTGAAAGTGAAAGTGTAAGTATCAACACACCATTGACATATTTGAGAGAGAATATATAACAAATATTGTATTTTGGAGCAATGGAAATAGGTGAATTTGAACAATATCCCCATTCTAAGGTTATGTTGGGGTAGGGAAAAAAGACAATAAGGATTTTTTTTCCTCTTTTTCAAAATAACAACCAGACCAACCAGGAATAAATCAACAACAAAAAAGGTAAGGATGGCTTCTACTGTAGGTGGAATTATCCTTTCAATAATGTCAAGCTCAGCAACATTGCAGCTGTACGGAAAGCTTGGATTATTCTCTCTCTATCTGCAATGTTTTTTGTCATAATAATCCACTGCAGACATGTTATGAACTACTTCATCAAGTACTGGAGTTATTTGGAAGTGCTTGTTGGCTATCCCTCAACAGCCCATATGTACCAACTGTTATGAATGTTCACATAATGCCGCAGCAGGAGGTTGCTTTGCTGAAAATGAGTGCTTCCAAATTCTGACACTTAGAGAAATAATCATGTGCAAGGAGCCTATAACATGTCTACAGTGGACAGTACTTTGCAGATAGTAAGGACAAAAATTCAAGCTTTTCATACAGCTGCGATTTTGGTGAGTTGGACATCATTTAATACAACCAGATATGACTTTTCTATTTGGATGAATCTCTTTGGGCTCTCTTTGGGAGGTTGCACCGAGTTAGCACCTTGCTGACAAGATGGCTGTGGTCTGAAAATCCTCAATGATAACCTGTTCAACAATAGTTTTGGAAAGTAGTGTTGGAATCGTTTGGGTGTGCGTGTGTGCATGTGTGTATTGCATGCATGTGCGTGAGGGAATTAGTGTGTGTAATCCCCCACACACACACACACTATTACTATACATTTAAACAAAGGACAGTGTGGGCCATTCAAAGATTCTTCAAGAATAGATCTCTTTGTTTATGCATCAATGCAGTCTGCCAACAAAGCCAAGTATAGACACTGCTGTATAATACTATAGTATTCCTGCTTAAAGGAGTAATTCCAATTAAACAAAGAGCTATTGTTTTTTTTTTTTTTTCATCAATTAGCCTGCACAGCCAATGAAGCTTAGAAAACAAGTCAACTTGTGGGTACATAACTACTTTTAATGTCATATTCTGCAGCATGATAGGAAAGCAAGCTTTGATTATTCTCATTTTATTTTCACTTAATTTAAAATACACATAAAAGCGATTTGCACAAATCCATTTTATTACTCATCATCATCATCATCATAAAAATATTATTGTTTATGATTAAGAATAATACTATATTTGAAGTGTTAAAACATTTTTATAGAATTATATATATTAGCAAAAATTATATTTTTATATTCCCAGCCACTACAAATTTACCTCATTTTCCTAGTGCAATTTTCGTTATTTTATTTGTATTGTTATCCATGTTGTAATTTATCTGCAGTAATCTCATTAAAGGGACACTTCACCATTTTTGCATAAAAATATATATCTTAATGGCATTTAGAAGATTTACGGTAACACACTTTCCTGGGTGGTCTTTATGTTGGTTTGTGATATTTCAGATTTTAGCAGTGAGCCCAGTGCCTCTGATGTCACCGACACTCACTCCTGGACTATAATTCCCATTTCAACATGTAGTCTAGGAGGAAGTAGTGTGGATGACATCAGAGACACTGGGCTAAAATCTAAAATATGCAAAGCACGAATCACACACATAAACACTCCCAGGAAAGTGTTTAACTTTTTTTTTTTTTTTTTTTTTTTTTTGCAAAAAAAAATGTGAATTGCCCTTTGCACCACGCAACCCAATACTATAGGCAAATCTATACCCAACACTAAGGGTCGCAGCATGCATTTTCAGCTAAGTACGACTTTGAGTTATTTGGGGGTTTCTCTCAAATTAACCCAAGGGGTTCCTCCACAAGGTCACTGCGTGGTTTAGGGCTGAACTTGAGAACTGTGGGAAATCAGGCCACCGTTGTGGGCGGCAGCTGCTTGGAGCGTGCCCGCCTTCGGCTCCCCACCGACGACGCGGAGGCAGAGTCTGGAAGGTGTCAGCTACTAATTCACAAGCCCATATGGGTGTGAGCGGGGCGACAAGGGAGAGGACACAGACTGGCGTGGCTTGCCAAATGACACCAGGAAGGTGGTTTAGTGCTAGAGACCACTGAGAACGCTTCTGTGCATGGCTGCAGCAAAAAACAGATAGATCTGGCTTTTTATATATATATTTTTTTTTATCCCACGATTTTTGTAACCCATTTTTCAACCCCATGCCACTTATCTAATGTGATCCTGGGCTCTACACACCTTCCCCATATATAGGGGACATGGGGAGAGCAACACACTTGGACTAATGCTTCCTTCATGCGTGAGTGTCCAAGTTGCTCCTTTACACCTGAGAGGTGGGAGTTTCCCTGGTTGGACGTAGCGCGTGGAAAGAACATGTTATTCCAACCAGTTCCTGTCACCTCCATCAGGCGCACCGGCTGGCCAGGGGGAGGCAGTTTAGAGACCAGGATTACTGCTTGTTTTTGTGAGGGTACCTACCCTAGGGGACATGGGGAGAACATGCAAACTCCCCACAGAAGAGCCCTTTCGCCAACATCACCTCGGTATTGACACTGATGACGCGGAGGAGGAGACACACCGCCAGCAACACCCACCCCCCAGCAGGAATCAAACCCAGGACCTTCTAGCTTTGAGGCGACAGCACTACCTCTATGCCATGACTCTGTGCCCCCCATGATCTGGCTTCTGTCTTGAACTTCAGCACTGGCTTATTGTTTTTTTATAACCCATTCGGTAAAATATCTCTATATATTCACTAACCTTTCGGGGAAGCTTTTGAATAAAAAAAAACGTTATAGTATAAATGGAACATTAGTCATTTTACTCTCTCACAGAGGTAAAAATGAACACATTTGACTGTGTTTTCATAAGTACCGCTCATGCAGTGACCACTCGGGAGCGTGGCCACCGTTCGGACAAGCATGCCTGCTCATTGGATCAACTTTGCACTCAACGTTGCAATGTCGTACCCACCCAACCTCGGGGCAACGTGGACCGCCGAGTGCGAAGTCGATTCGATGAGCGGTTTTCGCGAGATACGCTGTACTGCGCGGCTGTTTGTAGCAGGGGCCACTTCTGAAGAACCAACCAGCTCATCTGATGGCAGATCGGATGAGCTTGGTTCTTGAGCTATGCAGACAGACGGACATAATGTACATACCTGTACATAAACAGATTCCTGGAATTCATAGATAGACATGGCATGGATCAACACATTGTTTTGTTATACTGCTATATTCTGTTTTGCATGCTGTATACATGCTGTGTACAATAAGTAACTCTGGACAAGCACTATAGGAATCGTAGGATTAGAGGCATTTATTCAGTTCCACAGATAAATTTCGTGAAACGAGCACATCTACAAGCTCACAACGGAGTTCCGAGCTTGTAGATTGGCTAATGTTTTCCCTCTTTAAGGCCAATATTATTTGACAATTTGGCTGCAATGTTTGACCAGTTTTATAGATTGATTGATCGCTTTTTGATCATATTTTTTCTTTTAGGTATTAAAGCTTTTGGGGGACGTCCCGACCCACAGGTTGAGAACCACTGTTTTGTAGGGGTTCTTCCTCAAGGACAGCAGGACTTATGGCCAGCATTCAAACCTGGCAACCTCAGCTACCAGAAACTGGGTCTCCTTCTTGGAGAGAATGACTCTGCGGCAGAGTAGTGGCTGCTAAACTGTCTGCATGCGGGGAAGGCTGAGGAGGAGGAAGTCTGGTGATAACAGAGGACATATACAACTTTCTCACAGTATGGCGAGGGGGAGAAAAGAGCTATACACACCTACAGTATACACAGAGAACAGGACAACTAAACATAACATAGAGAGAGCACATAGAGAGAAAGAGAACGTCAATCAGACAGGACATACCGACAGTCTGCTGTCATCCTCCGGCGCCCAGGACTTGCCTTCTCATCCAACACAGAGAGAAAGGAAGTGAAAAAAGGGGGGAGGAAGGGTGGGGGTGTGGGGGAGAGAGGAGAGAGAGAGAGAGAGAAAACAGGACATAGATGTGAAGCATGCCGCACAGAACCAGACAGACAGATGAAAACGACAATAGAGAAGACATTACAACGCAGCAACATGTGATGGGACTGTGACGTGGTTCCAATAGGAGACTTGAAGGACAAATAAGCTCCCCTGCACTGTGCTGTACTGCATAGTGCTGTGCTGCACCGCACTGTGCTGTATACTGCATAGTGCTGTGCTGCGCCGCACTGTGCAGTGCTGTATACTGCATTGTGCTGTGCTGTGTGCTGTGCTGTGCTGTGCTGTGCTGTGCTGTGCTGTGCTGTGCTGTGCTGAGCTGCATTGTGCTGCACTGTTCTGAGCTGCATCGTGAGGTGTTTTGCTGTGTTGCACTGCACTGTGCTGCATTTTTACTGAACTGCACTCTGCTGCACTGCACTGCACTGTGCAGTATACTGCATTGTGCTGTGCTGTGCTACATTGTGCTGTGCATCATTGTGCTGTGTGGCACTGTCCTGTGTGAGACAGCTGTTAGTGTGATATCATGTGTCCTCAAAGTTTCAGTAAAACAATAAATATTACTTAAAGCTATACTAGGTAACGTTTTCATTAATAGTTACAAATCTTAAATGTTGATATCCATTATGCATGCCATATTTGTCACCATTCCCTGAATTCCTGCCCGCAAAGCATGTCCTAAAAATGTTTTCTATAAAAAAGCGATGGGGTGCTGTTTCCCGGAAAAATGACGTCACACACATCCGATTGGTGCTTGATTACCAACCAAGCAACCAATCAGAATGTGACTCAAACACACAAGGGATGCTGGGAAATGTAGGACTCGTTCTAAAAAACGGCAGTGACCACCAGTCAAGTTACCTATAGTGTGGCTTTAAATACGATTACGTTAATTGCAATGGGCTCTGTGCGGAAACTGTGTTCTCTGGTTTCCAGAAGGCGGTATGCATATCTTCTGCCAAGCCAATCAATGAAGCTATAGGGGGAACACTGAACCAGAACAGGAAATGTCTGTGGCACCTTCTAGAAACGTGGGATTAGAGTTATTCACAAAGCCAATAAAGCATATAAACTCAATTACTAAGGCCCGCAAAGTACTTCCATTGTAGAACAATGCTATTACCATACTAAAGTAAATAATCCTTTATTCTGAAATATCCCGTCGCGAAAAGGGCTCAGAACTTTTAATTGCTCCAAAAACTATATTAGCACAAGCAGCAGCAGCAGCCAAGAACAATCCCATAATTCCCACCCCCATCGGTTCGCCTCTCAGAGGGGTGAGTCATAGACCTATAGTGCTGCTGCCCACTATATCCCACCTTCAGCATCAGGAACACAAACCTCTACCTTTGGTGACCTAACCAGTAAAGTCCATTATATAATATTGTCCCAAGGACAGGCGAGCTATGACCCACGGCTGACTTTGTACACACACACACACACACACACACACACACACACACACACACACACACACACACACACACACACACACACACACACACACACACACACACACACACACACACACACACACACACACACACACAAAGCATCGCTGCATGTCAATGAACCGGTCCATCTATGAAACAGGTGAAAAATGCTTTCAGCCTTATTTTTTTGGCCTTATTCTCCCAACAGGGGCGGATCTAGGCATGGGCATGGGGGGGCGATGCCCCCCTAAATACCCAGTCTGCCCCCCCCAAACACGATGGCATGCAAAACAACCCAAGATATTTCAAATTAAAGTGCTTATATTTAAAATGATTTGAAACACTACTACTGCCACTAACTACAATTTTGGCACCACTAAACCAACAGCATTTCATCATTGAAAACAGAAAACTCTCAGAGTCAGACCTTTAGCTATATGCATGCTGCGTGTCTGTTGCAACTTCAACAATACAATGTTATTTTTGATGCTTTACTTGACTAATGAAAGTCCTGTAACCGAAAATGGTATGGGTGCGGCTTCATCCCCTGTGGCGAAGCGACACGGGCGATACCATTTTCTCTTGCCTCCCCCCTCAAATGGGACATGTTACATCCGCCAAACACGAACATCTCCCAAACACGAACAAATAACACCTAAACCTCACAGGGTCATCATCCATCACATGATGAGCTGATTCAACCAATCTGGATGCCAGTCTATTGTTAACAGACACCCCCCCCCCCCCCCCCCCCCCTCCTATGTGCCTGGCGTCATTCATACAGCCCGCAGGCTACTTGACACGGGGTATTAAAAATGTCAGTAAATCTAAACAAAAGCTTTGTATTCACCGCTTTTTTTTACGAGACTGCGCTCAATTCGTCTGTTATTATGTGGCCGTGTTGTGCTGAGTGTGATGTGTGGGTGAATTAGCAATCACTTGAGGCCGATGTTCCCAACCGCAAAGGGACTGAGCTTTTGTTCGGATCTTAGCATATTAAGCCTTCCAGCGCTGAGTGGCCTGTAATCAATTTAACAGGACATTCAGGCAGAATGTGTACGACGTGTCAGGGAGGATGCGAGGTTGCTGGCAATGCTTATCTGCAACGCAGTACAGTACATTGCTGAGTATCTATCTATAACATGGATGAAATCACCCATCTAATACTGGTTGTATATTACCTAATATATTGGTGGAGGCGCTTCCCATATAACCCCCATATTTGGGTATAAGTGGACGCATCAACAGACAGGCATTTCTGCCTGGTTTACACTGCGTTCGCAGCATATGGAAATATCAATACCACACGTACGCACACACATACGCACACACGCACACGCACACGCACACGCACACACACACACACACACACACACACACACACACACACACACACACACACACACACACACACACACACACACACACACAGTTTCTATGTTTTACATACAAGCATAATTCTTATTTTCTGCCACTCGTATGCACAGCTTTGTGTGTATGTGAGCATTGAAGGCGCTCAACTGATTGTCTTAACGTACGCACAATGTGATGTATGACGTTTGTGTTGCATGATGACGTGAGCGTGATTTTCTCAAGCAGGCCCCTGGGAGATTTGTCACAGAAAACCCTTCATCTGGGGATTCCAGATATATCACGGATAGATAATTCCCCCACACTGCATTGTGGCTTTTGTGAAGTTAATCTCCCTCACACTCCTTTTCCTCTTAGGCAATTCCGGCAAAGTCGGCAGAGAACAGGTGACAGTGCCAGACAGGGATTATGCCACCGTTCACTCATTAAGCCAGCATTAAATATTATGACTAATAATCACCCCGGGGAGATGAGTATATGCTGTTTGAATTCCGTGTGTGCTTTAATCCCAGCAGTTCTTATGTAACGACACATCAACGCTGTTCTTGGAAGCCGATCAGCCGCAGCATGAGAGGAGGGCACTGGCCCCTTTCAGGGCCCTCAACGTGTGTAATTCCGTATTATGGGGGAATTATGGAGCCTGAGCAGGGGCGGATGTAACATTTCCCAATTGGGGGGGCAGGAGAACTGAAAATGATATGGGTGCGGCTTCATAGATTCTAATTCTATTCTAAAGCCGCACCCATACCATTTTTCAGTTGCAGGGACTTTTATTGGGAAAGTAAGCATCAGTTGTAGAAGTTGCAACAGACACGCAGCATGCATAAAGCTAAAGGTCTGACTCAGAGAGTTTTCTGTTTTCAATGATGCAACGCTGTCGGTTTAATGGTGAGACGATTGTAGTTAATTAGTAGCAGTAGTTGTGTTTCAAATACTTAAATATAAATATAAGCACTGAAATATCTTGGGTTGTTTTGCATGCCACCATGTTTGGTGGGGCAGTCTGGGCATTTAGGGGGGCATTGCCCCCCCATGCCCATGCCTAGATCCGCCCCTGAGCCTGAGTGAGTGACATCATCATGTGACATCATCACGCTATCATGCCTCAAAATTGCCCACAGCTTACAGTGCGGGAATCTCAGAGAGCCATATTGCAAATATATAAAAACCAGAGCCAGATTATAGATTTGTTCCATGAACTCAAAATTCGCTATATTTAGTTCGCGGAATGAAGCATTCCTGAAAACATCCACTTCTCTTTTGCCCCATGTACCACCCCGAATTATGCTTAAGTAATATGATGACGGTCATCTCCATATGTTGGTAAGGTTTCAGCCCAATTGGAGCTCAGTTGACCCAGAGATGTTTGAGAATTAAAAAAAAAAAGTAGAACTGCACTCGGTAGAGTACCAACTTGCGCATTGCACACAAGCAGGCCATGGCCTACATTTACACGGTACACGGCCAACGAACGTGGACCGATCGCTGCCAGCGGAAGTAATAACACTTATTAGAAGTGGGTGCACTGATTTAATGAAATATTCATCATGTGAATTAGTCCTAATCTACACATGGACAGAAGCAAAGGGGTCTGTGGGGCTAAAATGTCCTCAAATGGTGGTCCGTGGCTCAAATTCTGAATAAATAGTGGTATCAAAAAGGTTCAAAACCACTGACTTATGCTGTTTGCCATTTACTTTAGCTTGAAGTTTGGATGAAAGTCCACATACACAGAGCCAGGCATTAGAGGGGATGTTGCCCCTCAAATAGATAAAATTAGTGGGGCGGAAAAGGTTGTTTTTCTTAAAAGACGGAGATGAGAGCGAAGACGCCATAGAGGAGAGCACAGGGGTAGGCCACCAGCGGCTGCTGCCCGTCCATGGCCAGCACCGACACAAAGATCTTGGAGGCAGAGAAGCTGCACCAGCCGAGAATGGCGGCTGCCAGGACCATCCCGAAGGCGCTGCGCAGGGAGACGAAGACCCCGCAGCTGGAGAGGATGACCATGGGGAGGAGGCAGTAGCCCAGGACACTGGCCACGCACCCGAAAGAGACGCCCGCCGCCGCCCCCTCCCTGGCGTTCATCAGGTTGAGGAGGACGTACATGCCGGCGCAGCCCAGCACGCTGATCATGTACACGTAGCCGAACTGGATCTTCCCAGCCAAAAGCAGCGTGGCCCCGAAGGCCAGGCAGAAGACCACGGGTCCGGCCAGGTCCGTCTCGTTCATGATGCAGCCGTCGGCCGCCTTCATGGGGTGGAGCACCGTCAGCGTCTTCTGCCAGATCTGCTCGAAGTTGATGCCCAGCTCTTCCAGGAGTGGCGGCTCGTCGTCAAAGCTGCTGTTGCACTGCGACGAGGATGGCGTGTAGGTCTGCTGGGGGTGGAATATCTGCCCCGTGTATGGACCGCTGTAAGGGCCCCTGAAATGGTCACCGCCTACGTTGCTGGCGCCATAACTAAAGCCGTCCTGACCTTGGAGGCCCGCGTTGTAGTTGGACTGGTAGAACCCTGCGGCAGAGTCGTGAATGAACCCCGTAGCCGCCTCAGGCTGTGTAACGTCTGGGAATCTACCCCAAAGACCCGCAGCTGACCTGTTTGCCATGTTTGTGGGAAAGGGGCAGTCACCGGTCTGTCTGCGTCGCCAAATAATTGTGGAGAGAAGTTTAAATTACATTGTGACATCATTTTTATGTCATCAAGCTGATGCATGTTACGTGATATTAGTATCAGGAGATTAATATTATAGAATTAATAGAACAATGCCCAGATATGACATCAGAGCCACATTACGCTATGATAATCTCAGCTCCTCCAAATTTGTGTGATTCAGGTGACACATTCCAGTAATTTAAAAAAAAAATCAGCACACAGACTCTTTGTAGTGAGTGAGATTACTAAGCCAGGCAGAAATGTCTGTCTGTGCGTGCAAAGACGTGCAAGAGTGAAAACCTCACCATTTATGTATGTTTTTAACATACAGTAGATACATACTGCACTGTGCAGGGATGCGAAGACGCTGCACGTGCAAGACATGCAACATCTTAAAAAGTGTGCAAAACTACACAGGTATTTTACCTGCTGCCAAATCAGCATAACTCTATTCTTCAACCTCAAAAAGTGCTATTTCTTCCACCCTCGTAAAGGGATCTGTATATTTTTCTTTGGGGCTTGAACTTGAACGGCTGAAATCTCGCACAGCTCTAAGGCATCTATCTGCCAGCAGCACGTGCAAACAGCCGGCAGCCTGTCTGTCAGAGCATGACAGAACCTCCTCCGAGATTTGTCCGTCTTTTATTTTCCAGCCGCATCGTGCAAGAGCAAAAACCGTTGAGCAGCACCAGCAATTCTCCCCCCCCCCCCCCCCACCCACCACCCCCCTCTCTCTGCCACCCTCTCACCCGTTTTGCGACGATAATGATGATCTTCAAGGAAGGAGGGGGGTGGGGGGGATGCACAACAAGTCAAGAAGCCATCCACTTTCTAATTAGTAACCCCTTCATTTTTCTAACAAGCAGAACTAATTACAGGAGCTGCCTCAGCGCTGATTTCCCACAAGGCAGTGCTCCGTATGCCCACCAGGACTAAACCAGAATCACTTCCCCCGTATACCTTCCCTCCCCAACAGCCAATCAGAGTAGGAGACCCTCTGGCTGCTAGGAGGCGAGGAGTAGGGGAACAAAAAAAAAACTGCTGTGTCATTTTCACAAGCGAATGCAATCCCCAAAAGCTGTGGGTTTAAACAAGGTGACCTGGGTGTGCGTATGCGTGTGTGTGTGCGTGTATGTTTTCCGCCTTTCCCCCCTTCCTAGTGGTTTCTCTTTCGGCCCAGCGGTTACGCGACCGTCTACACAGCCGAAGACCCTCTGTAGCTCGAGGTGTATCCACCATCATGTGTGTTAATTTGGAAACAGTTGCACGATAGCTTCCGAGATGCAACCAATGAAAAAGAAACCAACCTACCGATGAAAAAGAAAGCGGGAACAGTAAAATTAGGGAAGTTATTAGAAGGAACTGCTCCTGTCGCATGCTGATGATGTCATATGTCCATTGTGTGGTACAGCCACATGGACAGGAAAATATAGGAAAATATATGACATGCACATCCATGGAGACATACGGTATGACATTATCAATCTGCGACAGGAGCAGCCCCTATTGAGTGAAAATATTCACATTTTAATAAAGAAATAAAATAATGAAGGTCTTTTTACGCATTTATATATTTTAGTTACAGAGTGCAAGCATAATGTTTTAAGCCATATCTGTCTTATCAGCCAGGGATCCTTAAAGACATACATACAGTATACTGTTTGGTGAGTGTTTCACTCTTATTTTAATGCCTTACAGCATGTCGTGAGGATCTGTTTACTTCACAGTGAGCACACACAAGCTCAGAGAGCAAACCCCGCTGCCTGTTTGCAGTGCGTGCGTGCGTGCATGCACTGTGCTGTGTGGCAGCACGTGCTGCGCTGCTACAGTGCTCGTCGTGACAGCAAAAGCACTTGAACTTAAGCGAAATCAAGAGTCTTATCTTGGGCAGGCGGAGATGGAAGAAGGAAGAGGACTGTCAGCGCGGCCCGTGGCCAGACGGACCAGTGCAGCACTTAATGTGGGGAAGGAAGGGAAGGGGAACTGCTGCTGCTGCTGCTGCTGCCGGAAACTGCCTGGGTCACCTTGGTGGGGCTGGAGTGGGGACGGGGTCAAGTGGGTGTGTATGTGTGTGTGTGTGTGTGTGTGTGTGTGTGTGTGTGGGGGTGGGGGTGGTCCATCCCTCTAGACAGACCAGATGAGTGGTAGCTCTCTTGGATGCAAAGAGGTGGTGGTGGTGGGTGGTGGGGGCGGCGTTGCTTTTCCTAATTAGCTCATTAGAGACCGTCTGATTGCAATCATGCCCATTTTTTTTTGAAGGGCAGTACTTAGAGACCCTGTCGAGGCATCCTCCTCCTTCCATGGACAACGTCTGGTGTTAAACCACCGGACATTTGTGGGACATTTTTTCGCATTGTGCGACGAGAGAACGAATTAAAAAATGTTATAGCAGCATGACCACCCCCCACCCCGCCTGAGCTTGGGTGTCATCCCATACACCCCCTGAGATAAGGATATCAGTGTCCTTCGGCCATTTTCTTTTCCTTCTTTATTTATTTATTTTTTTCTACAGTGGCGGTTTACATTAGCTAATTCGACCACAGTTCACAAAAATAGACCTGATCAATAGGGCTTTCAGTTTCTTGCTATATAGCCTCAGTCAGTGCTTCACCTTCAGCATCTCCTCTTCACCATGCACCACCACCACCACCACCACCACACCCTGACCGTACGTACTGCCAGTCTCTCCCTTTTTTCCCCCTGACCAAATATATCCCTGACCGTAACAAAACAAGCCCTCCCTCTGGACGATCAACCTGATAGCTTCACCTGCAGGCGGCAAGAGGTGCATCGAAATACGGACACGAGAATGTCCTGACCTCTTTGTCCTTGGGAGATTAGCGTCTGTGAATCTGATTCCCGGCGTAAAAAAACTGGTGAAGAAATTAATTTCGGCATGATCCATAGTGGACAAGTATATTGCATTGCGGTTGCCTTTGGTAAATGTTGGTAATCTATTCCTAAAAACGTTACCACGATCGACGCCAGTGATAATTAGTCAGCCCCGTTTCTATTCATTTCAAAGATTTGAGTATGAACACGGCACGTGTGTTTGGGATCCTTCGATGATAGAAATGTTCAAAGAGTTCTGTTTGTGATGAGTTGCTGCGGCTGAGCAAATTCATCTGACCATCTGTTTGCCGGAAGAGCTGAAACAACACCGAGGCCTAAAACAAATGTGCAGAATCAATGGGAATGGCTCTCCGTTTGAAAAGACAACAGTTTAAGCTATTCAGAGCTGCCCGGAGCACTCACTTCACACACACCCACACTCATTAAGCATCAAAGAGAGAGAGGCTCTGAACCTTAAATGGACCCACTCTTCCTGGGCAATCATCAACGAAGCCGCTTTTGACAGTCTTAACGTCTCTGGATCTAGTCTCCCAGCTCTTAGATTATCAAGACATCCATATCTCTGACGCAAAATCTGTAATCTATGCCAAAGCTACTAATCTATTTCAGGAAACCGTGCTCTATCTGTGGGGTTGTACTAGTGTAGTGGTGGGTGGGAAAATTGTGCTGTATGTCTAAAGGGGGGAAAAACAACAACAAACTAAAACCCCATAGCACTGGATTCAATTGAGTTATCATTTCTCTCTCAGTTGATCATTTTAAATATTTAAATATTCAATTAAAAAACACAGGCATACTTCCAATGCCATCATTGTCTTCCATTCCTTTAAACGTTACTCATAAGTAGCAGCAATAGCAAATCGTATAGCTCACAATGTGGTGCAAAGCAAAGCGTTGTAATCATTTCTTGCATTGCTATCCATGGTGCTGAACAAGAACCATGGAGAGTGAAAACAAAGAAAGGGTTCACTCAACTAGAAGTGGATTGTTTGATTAACAATACTTAGGAGACACTGATGAATTCCTCATTCATCCTTCTGCACTAACTATTTTCTAATTCCTTATTACATGTCTACTTTTGCTATTCATCCAATGTGTATCTCTACCTAGTTGAAGTGCATCTCAAATTCGACTCAACTTGCTGAAATGCATGTACAGTTGTAGGATTGAAGTGGTCAATGTCACATTACATACGTTTGTAATTTCCTATATTTCCTATATGATAAAACATTGTTTTAAAAAATAAATGTCACACAAACACATTTTTCCACTGCATAGGATATGCCTTGTTGATGGATTAGGAAAAGATTTTGAAGGTCTGGTTCCAAAAATGAACCAGTATTTATTATGTCCATGATCACATTGGAATGAATGAGCCCGGCTGGAAAGTGTCCTAGGGTGAACAAGAGGTTGGGTCTTACCTAAAGGACTATTGTTACTTTGCACCACCGCTTTAGTTAGTACCCCATTGAGAGCAACATGTAAAAATCAGCCATAATCACTTATGATGCAAATAAGCACATCGCTTACACAACAATGCTCCCATTCAGTGTAAATACAATCATAAAAGAGCGATCCAACAGGGAAACAACATCACCAAGAGAGCTCACAAAATAACCGCAGACAACAACAAAAGTAGGTCTAGCCTAAAACTAAAGTACTGTGTCCTACTTTGTATTGTTTGTTTGTTCAAATCCACTGCATGCATGCGTCTGCGTGCATCTGTGTGTGCGTGCGCATGTGGGTGCACTTGGTTGGTTACTTTATTAAACAAGAATACTTTTATATTTCTATTGTCTAGCCAGTGCAGGCACACAACAAACGAACAACGAACAACGAACAACGAAGAAGAAAAACAAATACTGCCACTACAATGTTATGTCGAATCGACTCCACCCCATCACGCGCACAGACGCACACACACACACACACAAACACACATGCACACCCACAAAGAGCCACAGCTGGAATGGATGATACAACTTGGGAGTCGTCATCGTCATGGTGAGATCAAAGTAGCAGGCTTTCTATTTTTAAAACCTTATTGGATTTTGGCTCTGTTTTCGCTAGCACAAGCTGGCACTGAAGTGAATGTGTTTCTCTGTGTGATAAGTCAGTGTGTCTGTGTGCGCACGTGAACGTGCGCACTCGCATGTTTGCAAAGGGGTGTGCGCGAGCGCACGCACGTGTGACCTTGACAGCAGCTTGCATTCCCCCTTTGCTCTGTAAGCATGGCAGGCTTCATGTGAAGTGACATTTCATTGACGACTCGTATGAATGGAGTCATGATGTGTTCTTCCTGCTTGTCCTTGACAAGAGTTTTTTTTTCTTTCTTCGACTCCTATTTTTTGCCTTGTCATTCTGTGTGCACACGATGCTTCTAAACCCACCGTACGGATCTGCGAGATTCTTCCGTATTTATTTTTTCATTTCCTGCATCGCTAGCCTTGCCGTCGTGAGATAAAGCACAAAGACACTTCTGCTGCTTCAAAGAAGAACTCTATTTCTGCCTCTGCTACTACTGCTACTAGTACAATCTCTCTATTCACAATCAGAATAACGCACACACACACACACACACACACACACACACACACACACACACACACACACACACACACACACACACACACACACACACACACACACACACACACACACACACACACACACACACACACACACACACACACACACACACACACACACACTCCAGCAGATACCACACATACTATATTTTCCAAAGCGTTTCCTCAAGTCGGTGACCTTGTGGAGACCTGGGGAAATAATTCTCATCTGGTAGGCCGTTATCACAACCACCACATGGTGGATCAGCACCCGATAAACTTACGCGTTGTGCAGAAGAAGGCCTACATGTGTGTGAGTGGAGCGAGCGAACAGAGAGCAAGTATCCTGACATCTCCAGGAGATAATAACTCTCGACAATATTTTAATTAACCTATCATTTACGCCACCATTACATCAACACCTAAACCAGCCAATCAGAGTACTTAGAGGGGCGAGCGATGACAGGCGATGACAGACAACAGCAAACCGATCCCCTAACTTGCGCCCACTCCACTCTCGCAAGTAAACACCGTTTATGGGAGCGCACGCTGCCCAAGTGCCACTGGGTGCATGCCACATAGAGGCTCTGGAGGAGTTCGAGTCCTGTTCATGACGACCTCTTGCCTTCCCCCTTTGTGTCTCTCTTCACTTGATGCTATCAATAAAGGAAGAAAAGCCAAAAACAAATATGTTGTGCAACCAAAAACCCTTCATCAATTCCACGTCTACTAACTGCATAGGTACTCGTGCATGAAGGACAAGGCCATTTGTTTAATTCCAAATATTTACAACCAAATGATCTTGACAGCTGCCTTTGTATGGCAGATGGCTGTGGTTGGTAGCGACCTCAAACAGATGCGAGTTCATCAAGGCTTCTGCATTTTTCCCCTCCCTCTCGCAACATTTTGAAGGCATCAAGTTATTTAAATAAATAAATATCCAGTGGAGGTCTTGCCTCCACGCCACGATGCTATTTATAGCACGGTAATGCATCAGAGGTCGCACTATCCATCTCCGTGGAACCAACAGCTGCATCTGTGTGCGTGACGTCCATGGCCTATCAAACGCAGACAGGGTTGGGAGGTAACGGGATTAAGTAATCAGATTACAAAGAAAAGCCCGCCTAAGAGTACATTTTAATATGTGTAACCTGGATTACAGTAGCGGGAGTATTGTAATGAGGGTTACATGCTAGATGAATGCAATGACTACATGGGTCCCCTCAACCAATTTTAGGGCTACACTACACCAAAGAATGCAATAATCAGTCAGACTAAAGCATGCATGATGACACATGATCAGGGGCTGCGCTCTGGACTGTATGTCACTGTTGCAGTTCCATAGAAACATAGGTTCAAATCAGTACATTATGAATCAAAACTATTGCACCAACTCTTGGAATCTTTAAGATGGAGCCAAGATTCAAACAGTTCCATAAGCACACAGTAAAAAGTTAAAAACAGACAGAAGGGAAACATTTTGAAAATCGATAATGAAACCCTGTTTGACAATCCTGCTCAATGCAAACCCTGCATGCTCGCTATAGCCTTTCCCTAAAACCATGGTACACAAAGTGCTGGCTAATCTGATCTGCCTGAGCCAGTATTTTCAAAGGCATCCATTCAGTCCATCAGCTAAACAATGAGAGAGGCCACAAGATAACAAGATAAGCTCAGGCCTGCCCGGCTAGGTGCTTCAGCAGGGGGGCTTGAGGGGTGGGGGTCTTTGCCCTCTGATGAAAGACCTTTCTAATGCCACATGGATTGGCAATATCCGCCCTGTTCCATCCATCCATCCATCCATCCATCCATCCATCCATCCATCCATCCATCCATCCATCCACCCATCCATCCATCCATCCATCCATCCATCCATCCTCCCATCCATCCATCCATCCATCCATCCATCCATCCATCCATCCATCCATCCATCCATCCATCCATCCATCCATCCATCCATCCATCCACTTCAGTTCCAAATACCAAATAACATAATAACATATCTAAGAAAGTTACATGCTAGGGGCTCGATTTTGGTTACATTAGCCCTTATACCAAATTAACGCACTTAGCATTGGGGAAGAGGCATTCCCACACTAAAGTTGATAATTTCGTTACCATGGCATCTCCCTTAAACACCTCCTATACCCGTTACATTATGCATAGGTGTGGTTTGGGCGTTTTTAGCTTTCATCCAATCCGTGTTGGTCTTGCCATTCCCTTTAATTCATCCCATATCTATTTCCCTTATCCCTACTGCTATGCCTGACCCTCCTAAGCACGCAGCCTGGCTGCGGGCTGAGGACAGACACATGCATGAGTAGCCTATTCTCAAAGATTGTAGCTCTCATTTTCAAACAATTATAGCTCGGTCAATTCTCCATCATTTCTTACCATTCAACATGTTATGTTGAAAAAACATGTTCCATGTTTTTTTTGCTGTATGTGGCGTACATTTATCCCAAGTCTGCGAAATGTTATAAAGTAAATTGCAAAAAAGTCGGGAATTCGCGGCAAAAACAGACTTCTTTTTGATCATTCATTTCTCGGTCAATTCTGGACCATTTTTTACATTTCAAAATGCACCGTGACAGGCAAACGCCACTCTCTCAGATGCTGTATAGAATATGTGGGTAGGTCTTCTCTACGATGCGGGATCGAGCAAAATGTATGTTGGGATTTCGGTGGAAACGACAGTGGTCCAGAATTGACCGAGAAATGAATGATCAAAAAGACGTCTGTTTTTGCCGAAAAATCCCAACTTTTTTTTTTTTGCAATTTACAGCATTGCGTCACAAGCAATTCATGCTGAAACGATGAAAAAGTCCCATCACCCATTGCATCCTGGGACGCAAGTTGAGTTGTTGAGCAAAAGCAGCACAGCCCTAAGACTGCCTACAGTACATGCAATCGCTCTCGTTGTGCGATATCGACAAATCAATACTTTTCCAAATAGCATGTCGAAGTAAAAAAAACAGTACCTATTACGACAACACTACAAAACATGACTCATCAAATGTCCCTGGGACTCATCTAAAAGACCCTGCCTGCATCCCGGGACTCATTGTAAAACCACTCTAATAATAACCATTTGAATTTCTTCATAACCTTTCCCTCCACCTGCCACCTTCAGGCAGAAAATACAATATATATGGAAAAAAATACCTTGCCTCCAAGTTCAAATCCCCACATATTTGGCAATGGGCATGAGTAACAGTATCCCCATATGCTGCCATGCAATCACACGAGACTCAGAAGATTAAATCAAACGTACTGTAATACGTCCAGTCCAATCGCATGGCTCCCAGAGTCATGACATTCTGACAATGGCCTTAGTTACACACTATCACTACTACTGTCTCTCCGTGCACATAAATAGCACCATCTGATAACATCCGGATCCGCTATAAATAGCGCACACACACACCCACACACACACACACACACACACACACACACACACACACACACACAGAAAACAGAATCAGAGGTCACTTAAGACGTTCACTTAATCAGGCAAACTGTAATCAGTGAGGCAAAAAATAGCATGCATCCTGCTGCATCTTCGGGACCAAAATGCACCAAAGGGTCAATACGGTTTTAGCATTAACTCCTTGCTATGATTTGAACCCATGGTCATGGCATGGTGACCCTTTGGTCTGATTGAGGCTTTGGACTCAATAACCTGAGAAAGGTTGTCACCCACGGCTCTGCGTGGGATGCAATACTGTACTGTGGGCTAAATGGTAAATTTATATGCTGCCTTAATCAAAGATGCTTTACATAATGCATTACATTAACATTATTTCATACACACATCCATACACCAATGGTGGGGAAACCATGCAAGGCGCGATTCTGGACCAACTAGCTCTGAGCATACAGTCGGTGAAACTGTGCAGCTTGGTATAGCTGAAGTAAATTATGCTTAAACGGTTAAAACTACGTTTAGGAATAAGGTTAGTTTTAACTAACCTTATTCCTAACGTAACACCTTAGTAAAACTATGCCTAAACGTAGTTCTAACCTTATGCTCAGTAATACAAAATAAAGACTACAAGCACCGCAGCACTGAAGTGGTCGAAATGGATTAGGGGCTGATCGACTGTACCTGATATACCGACGACCAACCACAAAATTTGTGAGCTGAAAAATGTGGACGGTGCAAAAACAGTTTACATAGAGAGACATACTGTACATACTGGCAGAGATGATAAATCCTAGATTGTACATACTGTATACATTTTGACGTCATCCAGGAAACAACCTGCTTGGGCTGACCTTTGGTCCACTCACAGCATTTTGTCATATGTATGGTTGTGTTAATTGGATTGAGGGCTTATCAAGGATCACTTTTAATGAGGCTAGGCCACAGTCAAGTACCTGGTCAATGAGCTGACGAAGGAGGAACACCTTTTAATGGGCACTAGTAGCAGGCCAACTGGACCACCGATGGCATTATATTCGGTTTATGCTGTACTTAATAAGTGCAAATGTATATTGATACAAATGCAGTATTCTCATTTCTGTGCTGCATTTTATGCTCACCCTGATAATAATTATTATTAGTATTAGGGCTGCCTAGGGGTTTTCTGTGGGGTTTGGAAGGCTTTTGAGCTGCAATGAAAACAGGCAAAAACAGTGGAAACAGACATCTGCAGTTTTGGTCATGATTTGGGGGGTGTTTGAGGGCTGATGAAATTGCATGTGTCGAGGCAAAATGTAGAGGTGATATTTGTATAGGTGATTGATCTCAAAAAGACCCTAAGCTAAGCATTGAGACAGCTGTGTTGATCTTTATGTAACTATTATTCTGGGACGTGAATACTTGAACTTGTTACTCCTGCTTAGAATCTGTACTGTTTAAGTACAATGGTTCTATTGCAATGTTCTATTGGAATGTTGAGGACATTGAAGATACTGTGGCAGTTTGTTGACTTATTGCCACTTTTCTGCTATTACTGTGCATTTTTAACTCTTGTGTAATCCTTTTTTTCCCTATCTTTTCTTACTTGTCACCACCTCTTTCCCATGGGAAAGAGGTGGGTCTTTGTGACATTTGACTGCAGAACATTTCCCCAGACTGATGTGCAAGTAATTTTGTACACCTTATGGTACCATAATACAGTATAATACACTATAACACACATACACTCATATTGAAGCTCTGGTGTGTCATCTCATTATTTATCTCCTTGTCTCCTTTATGAGTACTTCTGACAGATTCTATAACATTGTGGAGGGTTCCTGCCTGGACTGGATGGAGTTTGACTGACTGACTGACTGACTGAGGCAGGGCTGGAGACACACAGGTCTGAGTGCAAAGTATCAATAACATTGTGTGTCACGCCCCGGGGGCTGAAAGACAAATCCAGCAGCACCTCTTATCTGTCAAACGATCGAAAAGCAAGCCCTGGTTTTAGCATTTTGTGCTCGCTGGACCGAGAGCAAAAGGCATTACTTTCAGGAAACGAGAGGCAACGCAGCAATCAGTTATTGGGTTTGATAAACAAATTTCATATTTGCGGTTGGCTAATACTTTCCTTTGCGGACAAAAATAGAACACAGGACCATCAATTATGTAATGACACGAAGCATAGCGGTCACCGAACAGCAGGACACTATTGATGAATGGGTTCTGGAAGCACAATGTCACAGTATCAGCCATGTTACTTACAGACTCCATTACACTTCCCAGTCCCTATATATACCCTCTGAATAAAGCTCTCATTAGCTCACAATGGGTACCAAACCAACACACTTTGCCAACTGCCCCCACAATCTCAGCATGCAACCAGCAGTGGTCGAAGGAACTGAGAAGTGCTGCTCACGTTTTGCTATAGGAAAAGTATCTATAGCTCTATATATCGCAATGTACAAATACTGTAAAAGTCTGTATTTCAAAATGTACTTGAGTAAAAGTGCAAACAGCAAACGTATTGGCATCAAAGTACTGCATATTAAATAAAGAACTATTATGAATTATGCAGAATGTCCCATTTCGCAAAGTTTTTAAAAATGTGCTGCGATTTTCAAGTGGCCGATTGCACAGTACTACATACTGTAGATAGGTGAAGTGAGTAATGTATGGTACTAGTAAATAAAGTTTTCAAATAAATGTTGTAGAGTAAAAAAGGTACAAAAACTAGAAAAAGTATTGGAAATACTCAAGTAAAACTAGTCTACAGTACTTAACCCAAGTACTGCTGTGCTTAGGACCCAGGAGCCACCCACAGACTGCCTAGCCGCAGCAACCACGCTACATAAGCATCATACGCCACCTTGGAGGCTAAGATGTTAATGTCAATACTAGTGAGGACCTTAAACCGGGTTCATCCTTGCTCCAGAAAACGCCAATGTTTCAATCGGCATCCCTGGATAATCGGCAAAGACCCTGGACCGGACATTGGGGCGTTTTAACCAAACCATGCAGAGTTCTCTAGATGTAGTGTATCAGTCAGTTTGTATAATGGGAGGTGAACAGCAGTGTGTATTGTTGAAAAAAAAAAACAGCAATCTGGTTTGATACCAATAATCATTTTATCTGACGGAACAGTGTACGCCATTAGCAGACGGTTATTGCATTATAAATGGCATAACGTTCCGTCAGGCGAGTGCTTTGTGGTAATTAAATGTACTTAGTTACTTTCACACCACCGGTTGCTGTGAGGCTGTACACCTCTGAAGCTTCTTGCCCTTTTTGTCCTGCTGGTGGCCTGCCGGCAGGCGCTGGGCCACCAGCAGGCCGCTGTCTTTGAAGCGTCGACCCGACGCCGCCCCATGCTTCCTGTCCTGCTGACTATGTATAGTTTCTGCCTATGCCAGCAATGTAATGCAAGCCAGCAGCGCCAAATGTCACCATGTCGTGTGTGTGTGTGTGTGTGTGTGTGTGTGTGTGTGTGTGTGTGTGTGTGTGTGTGTGTGTGTGTGTGTGTGTGTGTGTGTGTGTGTGTGTGTGTGTCATTCCAGGTAATCAAGCAATCAAGCACAAGGGCATCCGTGTCTAATGGTAGCAATTATTGTCATCCTTACGCCACATTAACACATGCTTGTGCACAGCTGTTTATGAAAGTTAATAGTCGGTAGGACTTCATACAATACTTTATCCCCTCACTTAGTTTTCTGTTTGTTCCTCCTATCCATATCATACTTTATCAGAAAACCCAAGAGATCAAACTGCACAATAAAAGCTTTTAAATTAGCATTATGTTCCCACTAACCCAAAAGGCTTTTCAGTAGTACAGCATAGTGTTCAGTCATGAACGTAACATTTAAAATACGATTTTTCAAACTTATTATTATGCATAGCATTTTAATTGCAGAGGCTCAAGAGACCAAACTGCGCAATAAAAAGCTATTAAATTAGCATGATGTTCCGTCTAAAACAATGGCCCGTGGGTGCAACAAAGTCTCCCTCATACGCGTAGCATTTAAAATGCTGGGTTTGTGGAGACAGAGACGGTGGTGGGACTCCAAGCAGGGTGGTGTAATCGCCCATGATGCCTCATGAGCCAAAAGCAAGGGAAAGGCTAAATCTGCGGAGAGCGACTGAGGCAGATGAAACGTAGCAGAATCTAGATCCACTCATCTGCGTCCTGTATCTTTCTTTTTATCAAAAGTTGTTTTTTTGCAACCAGTGGCCTCATGCATGCAGCCATGCACACCCACCACACACACACCCACACACACCCACCCACCCACCCACCCACCCACACACACACACACACACACACACACACACACACACACACACACACACACACACACACACACACACACACACACACACACACACACACACACACACACACACACACACTCGCTCAACAATCTTCCCTCCCCATACACATTCCCTGCTCTTGTCCAAAGTTCCCAGAATGCATTGCACCTCAAGGTCAAGGTTGTCCTTATTAGCACTGCGTTCCTCCTGTGCATCTTTACAAATTCACTCACACAGTTTCACAGCAACTATCTATACCACCCCCCCCCCCCCCCCCCCCCCCCCCCCCCCCCTTTTTCTTTGTGCTGCAACCTTTCTTGTTTTATATAAAATCAGGATGCAGGCTTCCTTGAAATCATGTGACCCAACGATTAAATGCATTTGTGTACTTATGTACTGTACAAATCCTAATTCAGTGAAAGGATTTACAGTGTGGTTCAACTTTCTGGGGTCATATTCTCTCAAAAAAAAAAGATAATTTCCCTCTCATGTCACAAAGAAACCTATATCCATCCGGATAATCTCTACACCGGTATCAAATTGCGTCACAGTTTTCCTTTGCCCTCAAGTGTCATTGAGGGCACATACGTAGGCAATATTGGCATGATTTCACCACTGAATGAATTCTATTGTGCTTAGAGTATGTCACAATTCAAGTCAGCAATAATAAACAATAAGGATTTTCTACAGTACACTAATCCACATTGCCCAAAACCTTGTGCTCTCTGCCACGTGAAAGGTGGAGGACTGTTTTGATGTGAAAAAATGCAACTATCCTCAACAGAATATATGAAGTCAGATCTGAATTTCTTTTGACTGAAAAACAAATAATAATAAAAAAAAAGATTTCCAGGAATTTGTTTGACAAAGCGGGAGACCATTTGTCTTAAAGCTTAACCCAGGATGACACTGGCATTTGACAGCTTTTTATCCTGCCCACAGTGGAATACTGCATGGCTGTAGTGTATATATATATATATATATATATATATATATATATATATATATATATATATATATATATATATATATATATATATATATATATATATATATAAAACCTTGGACCTGCTGTTTTTTGAGTCAGAGAGCATGAATGTTAATGTTCCCAGTTTCTCAAACAAATAAACATGAATGATTTTACTATGTGCTGATAGTGCGTATGTGTATGAATGCAGACAGCCATACAGTGTGTGTGTGTGTGTGTGTGTGTGCGTGTGCGTGTGCGTGTGCGTGTGTGTGTGTGTGTGTGTACGTGTAAACTGCAAAGAGACATGAGCCGCTCCTTATATATGAACGTAGAAGCTCCAATGCTCACCTTTGGCTGCACCTCCACCTCCACCACTTGGTTAGTGCTCACGCAGCCCTTGACGAGGGCCTCCACGCTGCTGTTGAACTTCATGAAAACCACGTAGGACGCGTACGCCGAGAGCAGCGCGACACTTTCCCACACGGCGATCTCGTTATCCAGAAAGAATATTATGAGCATGATCAGGTCTATGATGTAGAAGGACACGTCGCGGAACAGCGGCCACCACGTGAGGTTGAGGATCTCCTTGGAGAAGATGGCACACATCCCAATGACGAACAGGATGTTGAAGACGGCCGAGCCCACGATGGTACCGATGCCCACGTTGCTGTGCGAGATGAACACGCCGATGACGGACGTGAAGAGCTCGGGTGCCGAGCCGCCTGCCGCCATGAAGGTGGCGCCCGCCACGTCGTCCGAGATGGCCAGCTTCTCGGTGATGACGGTCAGCGCCGGGACAAAGAACTCGTCGCAAACTATGGCTAAGGCAATGAACATGTAGAGCATGCCAAACATGTGCAGGACCACTGCGCCTTGGCGCCTCTCGGCGAGGCTGAAAAGGTCCGTCGGGTAGTCTCCCTGCTGGGTCGCGTTGCCGCCGGCGTCTGCTGACGATCTCATGGCTATTGGCATGTCGGCCGAGACATTGTCGTCGCTCAGGCGCTGGGTGAAGAGCAGAGTCCTGTGGGGAGCTGACTGGTGAAGGCTGATGGCTTCCTGAGGAAGCAGTGGCTTATCCGAACTCCAGGTGAAGGCACTGTAGGAGAATGAGACGGCGCCTATGGCCACCAGGCTCAGGACGAACCCCAGGATCCGCACAGGCCTCAGCTTCTTCCGGAGGTGCTGGTGGGCCTGCCGCTTGCATGTGGCACCCAATGTGGGTCTCCGCGCTGCAGCATCCACGCTGAGCTGTTCCAAACCCATGGCTGTGGAACGTTGTTTGTGTCCTAACTCTCAAAGGCTGGATGGGAACGAGGGAGAGTGGCGCAGACAGGCCTTATCGGAGATAATACATTGGTGCTATCTTTGGCTTCAAATGTGGCGAGAGAACTCCAGGTGCTTTCCAGGGTCTGGCTTGCCAAATGCTGTCTTCATAGTAGCCTCTGTAAAAGATGCACATAAGAACGTTTACTAAAACATGAATGCACCGCATGGTGAACATGCGAATATCACTAAATGGTTTCACTCTGGTTATATGATTTGTCTGTATAGCCTAACAAAAATACAGGTTGTTTTAGTGAATATATTTTGTTCAGTCTTTATACTAATACAATATAACTCTTGGACATAAAAGTGGGGTGGTTGTGTCTGGTCTCTCTTCTTTTGAGACATTTAGAATAGATCCTGTGTCTATTTCTTTTAGACCTGAAGGTTAAAATGTTATTTCTTCTCAGAGCAAGCAGTCAGGCTCTGTTAGATCAGTGGTAAAAAAAAAAAAAAAACAGCACTTGCGCAGTTGTTACATAGGCTATGGCAGCTTTCCACTATGATTTCGTCTAAATATGGTAGCTATTGTGATGTTCTGTGATAGCATTAAGTATAGGTGGGCTTTGGCTTTAAAGTGATTTAAATGCATTTGTTCAATTGTAGGCTAATATACACACTGTAGTAGTATAAACCAAAGTTCCCAACTGTGGGCTGTAATAAATTATAGCTGACGCATGCATTCACTTTTCAAGGTTGAAGGAAAGCAGTGGCATGCTGGAATTGTGTAGCTGTACGATGCAACACATTTCTAGGCTAAAGACTAATTCTGTGCCTGCAGTTCAGTCTATTGACCTGAAGAAGTAAAAAATAACCTGCTTTACATTTCTTTGCTTTGCAATGGCTGTCCAACTGCTTCATTCCTTCAAACTTGGAATGGTCGTCAATGTGCGTCTGCATTTGCCCTGTCACTCTTCAAGGTTGTCACAAATAAAAGATCTTAAACAATACAGTTAATAATCAAAACTTAGTACAAATAACTACTGTATATGCCTATAATTGCTCACAGATTCAGCCCATGGAGAATAGGACCTAGAATGTGATTTAAGAAAGCACATCCCCTTCACTTTCCACCATAAGTATAGCCCATGTAACATAGGCTTTTTAAGGAGCATAGAGCATTAGTTTGCTTATCTGTGCAGCCAGTGTGAATCGATGTTGACATTAAAGGTCCCAATTATTAACTATTTTCAAAACTCAAAATTTAAAAAATTAAAGTGAATTTTAGAAAATGTCACCTTTATGTTTAGCTGGCCTGCTTAACTGCATATAGTGGGACATTAGGGGAAACTGCCTGCTCTGAATAGCCTATCTTCAATTAAAAAGAATAATGAGTCACACACACACACACACACACACACACACACACACACACACACACACACACACACACTCACACTCACACTCACACTCACACTCACACTCACACTCACACTCACACTCACACACACACACACACACACACACACACACACACACACACACACACACACACGTTCACTCGCAAGCGAGCGCGCACGCACACGCACACACTCACGGTAGGCCTTGGCTTATAGGCTACTATTTTTGTCAGAATGTGTTGAGACTTGAGAGTTTTTATGCCGTCGTTGGCACAGTACATTATGCAGCCTCCCTTGTATCTCTGTTTACCCTCCATGTGAATCCACTCATCATCATAATAAACAAATAGCTCACCACAATAAGCCCCTATATATATATAATGTATGGCGGTAGGACAGACAGACAGGCGCTTCGTGGACTGTCTGACGCATAGTGCGTGGAAAGAGAGGACAGTCAGGCAGCAAGGACGTGCAGAGAGTTAACGCCGAGGCATGGGCTGAAATCCCATAGGGAGGGGGGGGCACTTTTGGACCAAAATAGCAGATGTAGATTAGAAGCTCTCAAAATTGTCAATGCATTGAGAGCTTGTAGATCTGCTATTTTTGGGGCACAAACCCAGCAGTACCCTCCTTGCAGATTTGCCCAGCAAAACACTGTGTTCAAGTTGAGTAGACTTAGATTGTATCCCGAAAGGAGTGGCAATCACACTTCTTCCAACAACAGCAGCGATCTGCATTCGTAGTACTGAATCTGCACCCATACCATTTTCAGTTAAAAGACTTTTATTAGGCAAGTAAATATCAATAATAACATCAGTTGTTGTTGAAGTTGCAACAGACACGCAGCATGCATCAAGCTAAAGGTCTGACTCAGAGAGTTTTCTGTATTCAATGACATCATTTATCTTTGAAATTTGGGTTGTGTTGCATGCCATCATGTTTGGGGGGCAGTCTGGGCATTTAGGACGGCATTGCCCCCCCCCCCCATGACCTAGCCTAGATCCACCCCTGCCTAGATCCACCCCTGGCAGCGATCTGCATTCGTAGTACTGAAATTGTCTTGCAGTTGTTTTACAGATGGGTAAAACGGGCAAGGGCTGAAGCCCCGTTGTGTGTGCACGTCCCTGTGTCAGAAACGTTCTTACCTTATTAGAGGCGAGAAAACAGCTGTGGTGGAGGCGCAAGCAGGTGTAGGAAATGTAGGAATCCTCTCTCTTTCTCTCTCTGTCTGTCTCGATCTCCAGTCCGTGTCCTCTCTGACTCTGTGTCGTCCTCTCCTCTCCTCTCTCCTCTCCGACAACAGAGGTGGAGCTTTTTTTGTTGTGCAAAAACTGGCTCGCAAGCTGCGATCAGCTCACCTCTCTCTCTCTCTCTCTCTCTCTCTCTCTCTCTCTCTCTCTCTCTCTCTCTCTCTCTCTCTCTCTCTCTCTCTCTCTCTCTCTCTCTCTCTCTCTCTCTCTCTCTCAAAGCGTCATAATCCCTTCCTCCCGTCTCGGTTGGTGAGAGAAATTCTTCTGGTCCTCTCCAAAAATAATATATATAAATAAAATGCCCTCTGGCTATATGATTATGATGCTCCCGAAAGGCATGCAGCAGGGCTGGTGGCGGTAGTAGGCATCATCATCATCGTCTCAGCTGACCACGTGAGCAGGGGTATGGTTTCTCTCATAATAATACAGCCAGGTACTGGACTGGATAGCGGACTATACTGTAGTGTTGGTGGAGAGACAGGCGTTTATCCGCGTCCTCCTCCTCCTAGCTCCCCGGTAGGTTGTTGCATGTGGTGCCTGCACCAGTGATGTTGCACTTAAAAGAGGGAGGAGCTCGGGCGGCAGCAGCAGCTGAGTTGCTCTCTGTGTGTGTGTGTGTGTGTGTGTGTGTGTGTGTGTGTGTGTGTGTGTGTGTGTGTGTGTGTGTGTGTGTGTGTGTGTGTGTGTGTGTGTGTGTGTGTGTGCGTGCGTGCGTGCGTGCGTGCGTGCGCGCGCGCGCTATTCTGTGTGACTGTGATGACTGAGCAGGTGCATGCATGGTATAGTCAGTGTGTGGAGGTGGAGGAACAGTTCTTTTGTATATTTCCCCAGTAGGCATATAGCCTGAGCCTACTACTAGGCCTGCATGTCCTTCAAGGTCATTTGCTTTGAAGATCAACACCTTTACCATAACTTAACATTGGAACACATCTGACTGCCCTAATGTGGTGCTGAATATAGGCATATCTTTGCTATAATTATAGCATAATACCAATATTCCGTGTGTTTTTCGTTCTCAGTTTAAGTTTAAATTCAGCATCTCTATGTGAAATTAAATGGCTATATAGCTCCAAGGTCACACATGCATTGCGGGCAATTCTAGTGTGGATGTATGTTAGGCTACAGTATATGTCGATTTACTGACTGTTATATTTCCGCCAACCGGCCCATTTCACATCAGAGAAAGCCCCCCACGGCTAAGCCACAGCATGCTGGCTGGATAGACAGACACAGGCATGAAATCCGGTGTTTAATCTCAACAAAGCGTAAAGTACACTATGTGTGAGTCAAATGTGATGCAGGCTATGTTAAATCACGATTCACTGACCTCATTGATTACCCCCCCCCCCCGTACTTCAACAGGAAGCAGAGAGGCAGACATAAGTTGTCTGTCTTTCCATTATCAATACTCAAAATATTGCTGACAAAGACCAGACAACGCATTACAGCCTGAGCCTACACCCATTTTGAAGTCCCTGCATTGGCAGTGGCACTGCATTGGCAGTAGCATAAACAGTGCATTTTATTCAAGGACTTTTACTTGCAACAGAGTATTGTGATGTTGCAGCATTGCTACTTTTACTGCAGTAACAAATTGCCACATCACATGCATGATGCATTGGTTGCATGTTAGTTTCAGAATTAAAACCATATGATTTTTGTCTAGCCTTTAAAACAATCGACCAGTTAGTCCTCAGTAGGGATGCAGCAATTAATCGATGAAGCACAATCGAATCCATAATTCAACTAGTTGTCAACTAATTTAGTAATCAGTTAATCGGGGCAGCACTATAAATCAATGTAGATTTTTGCAATTTATCATGGGTGTTTTCCCACTTAACCATAGTAATAAACGTGACTAAAATAAAAGTCACTGAACCATCAGCCAGCTCTTCCCTTAGGCCTACTATCTGCTGATAGTTGCACAGTAGCAATGTAAAGCAAAATACGACACATAATAATGTTCATAGAATCAAGAACAAAACATGGCTTATTAAATGACCTGTTTGAGTTCAGAAGACTATACTGTTCATTAATAAAATGTATGCAGTTAAAAATGTAATTTTGTTTGTCTTTGTGGATCCTCATGTAGCACCCAGCCATGAGCGAGCCACAACAACCCCGTCAATTGGGCTCAGCCCTATTGGCACGACCGGTCCGCCGGTTGTGCGTTGGACTGGTGAGTGGGGGTCCCGGGGTCGATCCCCGCCTCCGTGTAATACTACAATCTGGCATAGTCGGCAGGATTTGGACGGTGGGTGTTATCCCCAATATACCCGTCTGGTCTACATCCTTGCGGGTCCACATGAAGGACATTGTGTACGGTGGTCCGCGGTGTGAAGCGTGAGGATGCATTCCAAAAGTTCAAGGGGGTGAATGTAGCACCCAGCCATGAGCCAGCCACAACAGCCCTGCCAACTAGGCTCAGCCCTATTGGCGTGACTGGTTGTGCGTTGGACTGGAGAGTGGGAGTCCTGGGTTCGATCCCTGCTTCTGCGTAATACTACACTCACAAGGGGTGAAAATAGTCGATCTGCATGAGGAAGCACAGCACTCTTGTGGGGAGGAGGGACAAGACAAACATCTTCTGAGTAGAGCAACCAAATGGTCAGCAACATCCCTGTGTTTATTTATGGAACAATTTGAGACGCAATGTCTCAACTACAAAAAGTGCTTGTCAGGGACTGTGAGAGGTCCCCATTTTAAATCTGACTATTTAATGTTAAAATCTTCATTTGACAGCCAAGGTTATGCACACCAGCGTACACACACACACGCACGCACGCACGCACGCACGCACGCACACACACACACACACACACACACACACACACACACACACACACACACACACACACACACACACACACACTTAATGTATTTATTTAGCACAGAACCTCCTCCAGAAATATCATGGGACCTGATTGATCCTTGGATGTTGTCTTGGGCCTTTCTGTATTAACAGTGGTCAAAAAATAAAATAAATAAACCAATGATCATCTCATTTACTCTTAAAGTGAGATGAATAGCTGTAATGCATAAGTCTCATAATGGCCCTCTTGGGCCTAATTAGTTCATTGTACTGAATTAAATCAATACAATACAATGCAATACAATACACCTTATAATAAAACTATATTAGCATCATCATGAGATGTATTTACAGAGAAGGGGTGAGGGCAGGGAGCTGATGATTCTACTCTCAAGGATCAATCATGATTTAAGTGATTTACGTAGACATGAGGCCAAATGTCTTCTAGATTTAAACCTAAATCAGTTTTTATTAGAAAAAAAAAAAAAAAAAAAAAAACGCTATATGTCTACATAAGTGAGTGTTCCACCGTTAACTTGTCATGTCAACTAAGGGACCCCCAAAATTATCTGGTTGGCAACTCAGATTTCATAATGTTTTTGTTCCAGGGGTGACGAAGATTAGTGAAGATCTGAAGTAAATTTGAGGTTTCTGGTTATTTTTATTTATTATTATTATTATTATTCAAAGTCAAAATGGTTGAAAGCTAAAGTGAGACAGATGCGTTTTCAGTCTTAATGTGTTATCGCCGACTGTTAATTGAGGAAGTTGAGGAGATTGCAGCTCTAAAGCTAGAAGCCTCACCTATAGTTCACCTTACACACACCGGTAGCTTCATTTACAGTACCTGCAGATCAAAAATCTCACTTTGAATATTGAGTGGACAGCACAAAAAGGGCTGCGGAAATGCAGCTTTGCTAAAATGTTCTTCTGACATTTCAGTATTTTGTATTCTTTTAGATGTAACGCTTAAATTTCAAATGAGATCACATCTATGTCAGCTGTTTTTTCTACAATGGTCCTCCCCAGCCTAGCCTTGCCTGGCCAGCCATGGTGCCACCCTCCACCCCCACGCAGCCCAATGCCTATCCTCCCACATGGACACTCATGATCGGGGCTGCATTTCCAACATAAAAGTGATGACTAGTCAGCCGTCATGTGGGGAGTGTAGCAGGGAGGGTGAGTGGGGCTGTCGGCAGTAGAGAGAGGGGGGGTGTTAGAGGCAGTTGTTTTGATTTGTCTGAAATCTGCATTCTGACAAAACAACAGAATGATCCCTGACCCCCACCCACCACCCACCACTAGCACCACCCCTCCCCACCTGTCCCCCCCACTCGCTTTGGCCCAGCAACTAAATCCAAGCCTTTGTTTCCCACATGCTTGTGTGGATTTGTCAGCAATTGGGCAACGGGGGTGGGGGGGGGCAGCGCTCAACAGATGGGGCTAGGTTGGTGATGGCCAAAGGTAGTTGTTTTTGGTGCATCAAAGTCTTTTCTTTCCTTTTCTTTTTCTTTTTTTCGTATTCTTTTTTTTTTGCCAAAGCACCAAATCAGTACTGGGGTCAGTGGTTTCTGTCAATGACGCACCAAAAGCATCACATTTGAACTGGGGAACATGACACACACTTGGAATGTAGGTGTTCCCTGATTTGAGCATGTTGTGAGCATGTCTTCATTTTCTTTTTTTCAATTCTCAAGTTTTCACTTTGGCCAATGTTTGATCAAGAAAACATGGGGTGACTTTAGAAAACATGCTATAGTCTCACTCTCATCCTGTCATGGCCCATCTGAGAACATATTTGGTGCTCTGGATTATGTGAAAACACCACTTGGTACCCCAAACAGACAGACAGTCATTCGGAGACACACAAAGTTGGGAGACGGTGTGCCACTGCTCAAAAACTGCAAGCCACCAAAGACATTCCCACTGGGAGATGTAATTACATGATCATCTGTCAAGCCATGACACACAGGCAGGGTGGCCAGATCCAAACAGTTCATTTGAGGGACAGAAGTGTTATATGTGTGGGACACGGGTGGAAAACGTGAGGGGACGAAACAGGTTTAGCAAGTTACTATTAATATCTTGATGTGTCATACATAAAGAAATAAAAAATAAAGTCAAGATTTCAATTCAAATACAGCAAAAATAGCTGTGTGAGCATTTGGGCTTGTGGAAATGTATACACTGTAGAGCTGCGCAGTGACGTCACCGCCCCGGTTCCGGAAATATTTTCCCCATTCATTTTTCTCCGACTTTTCGAAAATAATTTATATCAAGACGATTACGCTGCGGCCAAAGCCAACTCAGGTCGTGACAAATCATGACAACAAACACAACATCGTCATATAATATATAATTAGGAAGAAGTAGAAAACGGCATGATACAAGACTTTTTGTTTCGTTTTTCATCTTAGAAATTATTTTATTGTCCCAAAAGTTTGTGTGTGTCATCATGATTCGTCACGACTCGAGTTGGCTTTTTCCGCGGCGTAATCGTCTTGATATAAATTATTTTCGAAAAGTCTATGAGAAAAATGAATTGGGAAAAGACTTCCGGAACCGGGGCGGTGACGTCACTGCGCATCTCTATAGCGGCATCTTATTTTAAAAGACTTAAAAAACACAAGGACAAGAGACAACATAAAGGCAGAATTAGGAAGGTTAAACACTGATGCCTGTCACATTGTGGGACAGGGTCTCAAACTGAACACGGATGCCTGCCAGTCACAATGTGGGACAGGACCTCAATATGTGGAACACCTGAAAAGTCTTGGAAATGAGGGACTGTCCTACCAAAAAGGAGGACACCTGTTCACCCTACACACTGTGTCTATAGGGAAACTTTATTTACCCGTAATCTTATATTTGAATTATAAAATGAAATATAAATAATGTGACGTTGATGTGGAAGAGATAATTTAGGCAGAATTGTTGCAATACCTCTGACTGGATTAACAGAGTGATAATCCACAGCCACAGGTCTCACCACTAAGTACTGGAGCTGATTAGATGCTGTGGTGGAAAAGAATTCTCAAATGGTTTAATACTTGAGTAAAAGTGGTAATACATTGCAGTATTACAGCATAATCTGATTTGAAGAAAAAAAAATACTACAAATGTACATATATCATTATAAAAATGTGCCAGAAAATATAGCCTATACCAAAAGTAGGTGGCACTTAGAATTCACAAGTTTTCAAATACGTAATGTGACAGCTCTATTCAAATGATGACAACAGGAGAGAGTTACCAGTGTTGGGCAATATTACTTAGGAGAGTAATATATTACTTATTACCCCCTTAGAAGAGTAATAATATTACTAATTACTTGGTCTCAAGAGTAATATACAAATTACTTTTATATTACTTTTGCACCACCCCATCTGCAAAAAGATAAGTACAACACAATCTTTTCAGTCAGAAGAGTCACCCACTTTACAAATCTTTATAAACCTAATATAAGGAGGATACACACAAGATCTGTCTTTATGTTTCAATGTTGCACCTCTGACACAAGATGGCTTTGTACGTCCGACGGTTCATCGCACTTTTTCATATTTAAGTAAAGTTACATTAGCTCATCTCCCTTCACCAATGCAACACTGTATGCCGAAAGTAACTAGTAATATTAGTAGAGGTGACTGTAATATCATTACTGCTTTGTAGGATGTAATCTCATTATATTACTTCATATTACGTCACAGAGAAAAGTAATAATATTACTAGGCACTTGTTACGAGTTACTAGTTACACCCATCTCTGCAAGTTACCAATGCAAATGTACATCTACTGTACATCTGGCAGGAAGCAACATCTGCTGCTGTTGCATGAATATACACTGATTACCAATGGAGCCTGCTGCTGCAATGTTTGCCTTTCCACTTCAATGCAAGTCGTAAATTTTGGACCACAGTGACCCCGGCGGTTCCTATTTTGGGTCATGTCATTGTAAGTAATGCAAAAGCATAGATCTGATTGGAGTACCAACAGCCAGAGCTGAGTGGGTAAAGGATGCGCCATCTGGGAATCAGAAGACCCCCCCCCCCCCGCCACCCCGGTTTGGTGGGCTCGCCCCCCCCTGGACCACCCACTCCACTGTGTTGTCCCGGAGCAAGACATTTAACCCTAATAGCTCCCAGGGCACTGTATTTATAGCACCCGTGGATCCAGGTAATTCAGTGTTCAATGCAATGAGAACAAACTTGCACGTAAAGCAGTCACTGTCTACTATACAAACAGGGACAGTAAATACCCCAATAAGAGGGAGCTAAATCATTAATTAAAATGTTCAAAAATCAACACGCCCGTGATCTGCTCGAGTCACCTCAAGTTACTCTCAAGTTCTGTACTTACAGTAAGTACACTTTTTAGGATATTTATTTCAATATTTCAATAATTAAATGCTTCTACTATAACTTACTACAATAGATGGTTTACAAGCTTACAATGTGTTGTGAGCTTGTGGATCGACTATTTTCAAAAGATCTTAAAACATTTAGTGAATATGATAACTTGTGATTAGCATTTCCAGTTGGCATTGAACAGATGCCACTGTAATGGTTTAGTTTAATAAGACTGAACAGTTCTACTAGTTCTACAAGTCAATATGACAGCTAGGCTATCCAGAATGTTGCTGTTGTGTTGCGTAATCACATAAAATCAACGGAAGAGGATTTTAATGGACATTATGAGCTTAGGTCAGAAGAACTTACTGTAAGTAAAAAAGAAGAAAAAAATCCAATCAACCTTCAATTGTTATGACCTTTCAACATTCACTCCGCAAAGGACAAAGCGGTCAGCGGTGTCTTATTGATTTGCTCAGCCTGTCGCACATTTCACATTACATTAGGCCTATGTTATAAAAGGCAGGGGAGGACAGCATGTGTGCCATGTCCTTTTGACCTCTGGAGCATGAATATTGTGTTTAAAACATCATGCTTGAGTAGCTTCAATCTCTAGATGATGACAAATGGTGCATTTATATTATAGCTCCATTATAGATCCAACAAGCTCACTGGGAGCAATTTGGGGTTCAGTGTCACTAACACCTAGATTTGAAATGGGAACTTTGTGGTCATGGCCGTAACTACCATTGGGATGATGGTCCGTGTACTTTTCGGCCATTCAGGATTCTGTTTTATACTTGTTAAATTTAAAATCAGAATACACTCCAAAACTGCCCGTTTCGGTATTCTGTTTTGAAAACAAAATGTAGAGTTGTGAATTGTAAGAGCAACATACGACCCGTTTCCAGGTTCTAATTGTTGTGGTTCGAATCAGAATGACAAAATTTAAAATCGCTGCTGCTCTGGCGAGGTGGCGAGCAAAACCTGAAATCTGTTTTGTGTCCGCTGCTGCCCCCCCCTCCCTCCTCCGTGCTGAGGGCGGAGGCGTGGCACGGAGCTCTTGATTGACAGCTCGGTTACTGCTGCAGTTACTACAAGGAGACACACGCGGCGCTGTTGGTACTGGCAGATGATATTATGAATTATTGAATTAGAGTAGTTATTATACATTTATCCTTTATATTTAGATTTTATTTATACCATTTAGCACTGCCGTTAATAAATTGAATAAATTAGTCTGCATTTAATGCATATTAATACAGTGCTGTTATTACATTCTGATTAGACATTGATGATTGATGCATCCTCCTCTGTGTCAACTCTTAATTAATAAAGTAATACAGACAGATAGACATTTTAAAGAGGCCTACCGGGACCTCGTCATCTGTGTCATTAATCATTATTATGCAACGCGTTATGTTACAGGTAGGCCTGTTTATTTGTTCAATTAAGTGTTTTGGGCCGACATGGTGCCAAACAAGGTGCCAAACTAATCATTGAAGTAATGTAGTCTGTATACATTTATCCTTTATCATTTAGATTATATTTATGACTGCTGCTGTCATTACAAATACATTGGCGTTAGCGGCATTTTGATTGAATCTTAACGGGTCATAACCAGCCACAGAGCTATTATTTCTACCTACTGGTAGCCTATACAGCGCACACTGCAGCGAGGGCGTGATCATGGTGTCACGGATGGACCACAGTGACAGACAGTAGGCCTACAGTAGTCCGAGGAGATGCAATTGGCTAGGACAATTGCAAAACAGCATCAAGTGGTTCCCCTGGTTGTTGCGGATGTGCACGTCCAAACTCATTCAAATTCAATGATGATGTATTTAATATTTAATTCAAATGTAGGTTCCTGTATTCATTCACTAGGTATACACACACACACACACACACACACACACACACACACACACACACACACACACACACACACACACTCACTTGATTTTATAGACACTATCTATACCCTACCATCTTCCACAAAGTTGGCTAGAATGTTGAAAACAATCTGATGATGAGCCCCGGTGAGGCATTACTCCTATTCATTTACTTCAATGCCTAGTTCGGTTGGCACCTTGGCGGCCCAATTGGCGCACCTCATAAACACTTAATTGAATAACGAATACACTATAAACATAGCGGGTTGCATAACAATGACACACATGATGATGGTGGGACACTTACCCTATATGTTGAATACAAAGTAGACTTACTTTAGGATGTTAATTAATTAAAAAGTTTAGTATTCATTGTCTGTCTGTCTTGTCTGTTCGTCTGTCTGTCTCTATTTTTTTTTTTATTACTTAAGAGTTGACATGAATGTAATAACAGCCCTGTGTAAATATGCAACCAAAAAGTGGGGTAATTTATTTGAAATTACGGCAGGATAAATGTATAATAATATTGTCTACTCTAATTCAATAATTCATAATATCATCTGCCAGTACCAACAGCGCCGCGTGTGTCTCCTTGTAGTAACTGCAGCAGTAACCGAGCTGTCAATCAAGAGCTCCGTGCCACGCCTCCGCCCTCAGCACGGAGGAGGGAGGGGGGGGGAGCAGCGGACACAAAACAGATTTCAGGTTTTGCTCGCCACCTCGCCAGAGCAGCAGCGTTTTTAAATTTTGTCATTCTGATTCGAACCACAACAATTAGAACCTGGAAACGGGTCGTATGTTGCTCTTACAATTCACAACTCTAAATTTTGTTTTCAAAACAGAATACCGAAACGGGCCGTTTTGGAGTGTATTCTGATTTTAAATTTAACAAGTATAAAACAGAATCCTGAATGGCCGAAAAGTACACGGACCGATGATAATGAATGTAATATGATTTGTGTAGTTCTTTATAGATCTAGTCTCTTCTTTTTGATCTGTGCATCAGAGTGAAGCATTTATGTTGCTAATTTATCTATCGCTACCAAAAACCCCTACTGCCATGGTCACACTAGTTTGTCCTCTGTATTTATTTATTTATTTATTTATTTATTTATTTATTTATTTATTTATTTATTTATTTATTTATTTATTTATTTATTTATTTATTTATTTATTTATTTATTTATTATATTTTTACCCCCTGAGTCACCGCCGTTCCTCTCTATGAAGTGGATACATAGAAAGCTGATTTGTCTGAATGGAATTTCTGGAGGAACCTGGATAAATTCCCTGGGTCTTGCCTGGGACAGGATGGGATAGGATCGAGTGGGTACAGTACTAGGTTAGTCCATAGAGTTATAAATATAGAGGGCGGACTGGAGCGATAGCCCCGCCCCCTTGCCGTTCATTTCAATACAAGTTGCTCAGTGGCGTTTTGAAGCACCCAGAAGACCGCCGGAAGTTCCCATTGGAATAACATTGTAAGCAACTTCCGGACACCAAAATTTGGTGGTCACCAGTGTGCCGCCATGACACCTGTGACGTCACGAAGCCCGTTCACTTCCATTATATGGCTGCACCATAGAGTAATAAAATAACAGAGAACTGACTCGAGCGATAGCCCCGCCCCCTTGCCGTTCATTTCAATACAAGTTGCTCATTGGCGCTTTGAAGCACCCGGAAGACCGCCGGAAGTGCGCCTATTTCCGCATTTGGACACCAAAATTTGGTGTCCAAATGCGGAAGTATTTCTCCATGAACGCGCCCGAAGCAAGGGATTATGGGAACCATGAACGAGCGCCGTCGCGCACGAGCAAAGGAAAAAAACCATCAAAAAGCATCAAAAACAAGCTTGTGGGTTTGCATTGAGCTTATTATCTGTCATATAATACATCCGTTATGTTTTGAGAGGTAGTATATGACGTGAGGACCGCTGGTTTATTCAGAAAACAACTTAAAAACAAACTGCCCTGTCCACGTGCACAAAGCAAACGAGCGTGCGTGCTCTCGGGGCGTTCGTGCATGAATTCCACCCGCCTGCAGTACCAAACTTGGCCACCAGCGAGGCAGCTTCAAGCCTGGAGCCACTATCTGGGGCCGTGGGTTGCACTTCCACTTTTCGCCACCACGGCCCATTGCTTCAAGCTTGGGGGCGCTGTCGGTGGATGTGGGTTAGTCTCTGTGCCAACAGCGCCCCATATGGGCTGAGCTGCTACTGCAGGGATGATGTTACTTGGGTATGAGGGGAATGATGCTGAAAATCATCAAAGGGAAGTTTGTTTCCTTGCATACAGTGTGCATAGGGATGGCATTGCATGAGACCGAGTGAGTTCAAACAATAAACTTGCACTGGCAAAATAAATCTATATACTATAGTATAAGTATTCCACACACACACACGCGCACACGCACACGCACACGCACACGCACGCACGCACGCACGCACGCACGCACGCACGCACGCACACACACACACACACACACACACACACACACACACACACATTTTCTTATTTTTTTAAATTTTGCTGTATATACAGTATATATTTAAGGCAAAAGTAGAAGCAGTAAGCCTATTTTAATCACAGTGGATTTATTAAACAGAAGCAGCAGGTCTAAATCTGGGCAGATTACATGACAGGACCAAGGAGATGTGAAGAGAGGGGGATGGAGAGGCTTGCGTAAGCAAGTGCACTTAAGGTGACAGTCCATTTCTGAAATGACAAGGACTGATGCATAATTTGTACTCCGTCCGTTGTGATCTTGTAGGTCGGAGCCATCATGTTAAATAAAAGTCCAATATTAAGACAGGCATGAGAGAGAAGGGGTGTGTGTGTGTGTGTGTGTGTGTGTGTGTGTGTGTGTGTGTGTGTGTGTGTGTGTGTGTGTGTGTGTGTGTGTGTGTGTGTGTGTGTGTGTGTGTGTGTGTGTGTGTGTGTGTGTGTGTGTGTGTGAGAGAGAGAGAGAGAGAGAGAGAGAGAGAGAGAGAGAGAGAGAGAGAGAGGGAGTGAAGTTGTAGTTATGTGCTTAAAAGTCCTTAACCAGTGCTTAAAAGTGCTTAGACACCCAGCATCCATCCATATGCTGGGCAAACTTGCAAAGCCTTCGCAAAAAATAGCAGATTGAGAAGCTCACAATATTCCTCACTGTGATGATACATTGTATGCTTAGATACTTGCTTAGATACGTGCTAAGTTAGGTGTTACAGTTAGCACTTTACTTCCCTGGTCTGTTGCACTATTGTTTGTCTAGTCTATTATTGTTTCTCTTCTTGACTATTGTCTTATTGCACTGTCTACTGTTTTATTGCATTGCGGAATGATTTCATACCTGTATATGTCCTGACACACACTGGAGTGACATGATTTTTCCAAGTTTTTATGTGTTTATCAGGTGGCAGTACTTCATTAGAGCCCTGTTATTCATGTGCAATGATGTCTTCTCTTTGTATTCAGGGTTTCTTCCTGGAGGTTGAAACCTTGACAGGCAAACGTGCCAGTGAAGAAGATTCACAACATCAACCCTATGGCCCTTTAATGAACTGGTGGGGGTGTCCTCCTTATATGACATATAATACCTGACAACCCTGTTATAGGGTGGGAAAAAATCACATTTTATCACACAACAAGCTGTGTTGCATTGTTGTATGTTGTGTGGTTAAATGCTCGTTCACCCACTGGTAGTGGTATTAAATGACCTCAGCATTTGAGCTTTGGCCTACTAGTGGGAAAGGGTTAATCCCAGGACTTTGCCACATCTGGATTTAATCAAATCAATGTTAACTGACATTGTGCTTAGACCTCTAGTCTAGAGGTTGGGAATACAACATTTCCAACTGGAGACCAACTGGACAGAAATAGTTATATATCATGTAAATAATAGTGTCTTTTGCAATACTATCCTGCTTCTGTCATTATCCATTGTTCAAATTGTAGCAGCTTATGTATTGGAACATTTCTTTCAACACCACAATTGTTATTTTCCTTGTTATTTTTGTAAACGAATAATAGTACTACTCCTACTGCATTTGAATTGCTGACTGAAACTACCAGTACATATGGATGGAATTCAATGTCTATCAATGATAAACAACTTATCATGACTGTTACACCACAGTGGCTCACAATTTTTAACTGATCTAATGAAAGCGTGGATTTGATCCCTACAATAATGTGACAGTGAAATGTTACAAAAGATATGTTTTAGAAACATTTCACTGTTTTATTTTCATTAAAACCTTGTGATAATTCATGTGTGTTTTCATTGTGGTTACAATAAATTAAAGTCAGTGGCGTTACACTGATTCAAGAAAGTAAATTTGATATGAGGATAAAAAAAAACATGTTCTGAAAATGCTGCATGCGGGTGACCGATGCACGGATGGACGCAGCCCACTCATTATGACCTTAACGCGGCGGCCAAATGTGTGGGCCGTGGACACTTTGATCCAGAAAAGGATGGGAAGCACTGCGCTTGTTGTTATCATTCACAAGCTTGGCATGTGCCACACAAGAATGCCAAGCTCACCATCTGTTGGATGAGCTTGGCAAATGTCAGTGGTAAATGTCTATGACAGCACTTTCTGTGATGTCTGATGCTGGGACATTTTGATCTGAGGGGCACATAGTCATTAGCTAGGCTGCAGAGGAAGGAGAAGATTTACTGGCAAGGGCGTTAATCTGGAATGAATATTTTGTGTTGAACGTAACAAGAATATTAATGGCTGACTGTGTCCTCTGTGCTCTCTATCTCTCTTTGTCCTCTCGTTCTCGTTTACGATCTGCTGCTGTGCTATGTAATGATGCTACAGATGTAATGAATGCATTCTTAAAGCAAGAAACCCGTGCCAAAGTGCTTTCCATCATCACAGTAAAATAAAAAGCATGTGTGTGAAATGAAGGGCATCCAGATTTTTGGGGACACATCAATGTTCCCATGTCTGTGAAAGTGTAAATGAGTCATTCCACGAAAACGGTACGATTTGGACATTTTTTTTCTGAAATTTTGACTGAAAGGTTTTACTTTTCTGAATAGCCCACAATATTAACGACATCTTTAGCTATAAGAAAAACAGAATTTCCCATCTCAGGCATTCAATATATATTTTTTATATATCTTTTAACATGGTAATTGATAACAGAGTTGAGCCAATTAAGTTAATAACGGAGTTGTGATTTTTGTATTAAAGATATAGCCACTACTCTAACTGAGTTGAGTAAGAGGAGAAGCCTCGGCATGCCTAAGGTTACGGAATCAGATATATTGTTGGAATAACAAACACAATCTTTATAACTACTTGTTTTATATCATTATTTCATGCAACAGAGTTGAGCTGTTATGATTTACGACCACATGTGAGAGTACAAAATGCCTCTAAACGGTGTACAATAAGGTTTGAAATTGCCACTTTCTGTAGCATGTTGGTCAGAAGAGTTGTAGAATACTACTTCCTATAGGTGATGTCACTAAAGGGCCAGTTAATTGTTGTTATGGAGGGAAGAATATTAAAAAAACTAAACATGTCCAGCAATAAAATACAGATAGATATACAGTACATGTTCATGGCATAATTTATGGATTTTTGTTGATGTTTAATAGTCAAGTCCACTTTCATTGAAGGCCACTGGGGACATGAGAAATGGACAAAATAGGGGTGTCTTCTGAAAGAAAGCAACATAATTTCTGATATGAAGATAAAATCCATGTAATGTTTACACAATATTAAAGGGAACATTTCGATTGATTGAAAAATCCTTTAAAAACATCTTTAGTGACTCAATCAATAAAATACAGCTGAAACGGTCAGAGGGACTGCAAATTTTACCGTTTTCGTGGAATGATTCAAATACATTTATCTGTGACGTGTTGCTAAATTTAACCTCATAACAAAGACCAGTGACGAGAAGGCGAGAAGCGACCTTGACCTAAAGGCCGATATCGCACGCATGTGTCCGCCTGCAGGTGATAGACTGGTATTTGTATAGGGAATGAATGCTGTGCTAGCCATATATTGAGCGTGTTTTGAGCGGACAGGGTTTGACAAGGTCAGATCAGCAAGGTGCGATCGTTTGACCTCATCCAGGTGATGATTCTCTGTGTATGGTTATTCACGGAAAGATGAGGTCTAAGGTCATCATCGTGACAAGAATTCAGCAGTCCATATAAGAGTGGTTGTTGCCTGTGAGAGTAGAAGCAAGCATAATTTGCTAAGCTCCTAGCGAGAGACTATCGCCCTCCGAGACAGGATTGTTATTGTTGGATTGTTGTTGTTGAACGTTGTCATTTTACTTTTTGGGGCAAGTGGTCATGACCTTTGGGTAAATAGAACAGTTCTACTTGTCCAAAGGCACACCAAGTAGGTCATATTCTACTGGAACATGACCTGTAAGCCTACTTTACCTCTGAGACTTTGGTGTCAGGTGTTGCCTAGCCCAGCCTAGCCAGAAATGATTTGGGCCTAGGGGGGGCTTTCGCGAAAGCAGAAAATGAAAATGAAAATGAAAGCCTGGTTGTCGAGGCTAGGTGTAGCCTATATGATGTTTTCCTTTTTTTCATAGAGGTGTGTATTTGTTTGTTACCTCTTTAAGTAAAGTACAACAGCCAAGGCTGACCAAAGTGCTGAACAGAGAACAGACATATTAAGGTCTAATTAATTGAAAATGGAAGACGCTGATGTAAACAAGTCTAAGTACTTTTCTGCTTTCATCCTCATAGCAGTATTTGTATTGGTTTGTGCTTTTATTTAAAATGGAACTATTCTACATAATGTGTAAAAAAAAAAAAAAATAAAAATAAAACTATCATCAATCAATCAATGCAAATGCAATATTCATAAATATTTCATAAACAATTGCCTTGTGTTTTTAACATATTATTTCTTACCATGAAATAAGAATGAGTTGATGAATTTAAAATGCAGTTTCCTTAGATTGTGCCTTGAGAAGTCGTTGGTATGCCTATTATTAATTTACAAGCTGTGTGAACTGTATGTTTTTATGTCACAGAACTGTAATTGCTGAATAATGTTAGGATTTTCATAATAAAAGTAAAAAGTTAAACAGATAAACCAAGTGAAGTAACAATACCCTTCATTGTCCCTGACCCTGAGAGGGAAATTATGTTAATACATGTACAGAAAGTGTGTAGAGAGAAAAAAATGCTATACTCACACAATTAGCCTACAAATAAATCCATATTTCATGGATCACTAAACATCCAGCTAAAACAACCTTTCCATCATAAGAGCCATGGCGTATAGACAGAGTTGCGCAGACCCATTCACTTCATGGGCCAGGCCTTCAATTGAGAATGTGTACAGCAAATTCATAATAATAAACTTTATTTATAGAGCACTTTTCATGACACATGCAGCGCAAAGTGCTTTACAATATAATTTGAGATAAAAAATGAAAACAAAAATATAGAAAGATCTAAAAACATAGTCAGGTCACATTTGAACATAGCAAAACAGTACATTTCATTCAGTACAGTTGTAAAAGAGTATAAATACAGACGAAAATTAATACAACAATATATAGTGGGATATATAGTGGGTCAGTAAAATTAAACGAAAAGATTGCTCAGCAAAAGGCAAGTGTAAAAAGGTGCGTCTTGAGCTGTGCTTTAAAGACATCAAGGGATGGTGATAATCTAATCATGGGTCTATAGTCCTCCACTACACCAGCCATGTTTAGAACCTCACTTGTGATTCAATGTCTGATTAGGCTCTCATCCTAATCAGACATTGAATCACCGGCTCTGTGAGGTCCTAAACATGGCTGGTGGAGTGGTGGAAAGTCCTGGGTCGGAAATAGGCAGAAATGCATTTGACCCAGGCAACAGGCCAGCGTTAATGTTCCTAAACCCCCTTATTTTTAGATTTTAGTTTTGTAGTCACAGTACTAGAGCAAAACATATTTGTTACTATACAATATTTTAAAAGTTTCCTAGTATTTAGTTGTCATGTGGCAGATATGCCTCTTATTTACAATGCCCTCGCCCCTCGTTGAAAACAATGTACTTCCAACTTTGCAGCCTCAATGAACATCGCCTGAGCGCTCACTTTCTGTGTTGGTTTCTGACACACCAATGTCGCACCTGCTTTGCATGCAATACAACTTTGGGAACGGCAGGGGGCAGCGTGTCCAAAACACCCGCGTGGGGGAGACTTCAACTTTGACACCAACGACGATGGCCCTTTCTCTTCCGGTTACGGTGACAACAGGTATGGCGGCGTCCCCGTTTTGCTCCACAAAACATTGCACACAAATCCATCGTAATCCATCGTTTTGGAAGGCATTTAAACATTTCCTTAGCCACAGTACGGAACGATAGTACACGTTGCGTGTGCCTATGCCAATATTAAAGTATTCTTGGCTTCGACAGTGGTGAAATTTCAGTGTTGCTTCTTCTGGGTCTCCGAAGTAGTGTCTCCCTCCATCCGCCGCGGCGATACATTTGCATTTACCATTATTGACAGTCACACGTTGTATTTAAACAAGACCGACAACTACGAAACCTTAACGTTAGGTAACCTAACGTGTAAAATGTCATCATTCAACCATGCTTTATTCGTCGGTGACTCTTAATTGTGAACATTAATTTGCTATTGGCTAACTAGCTTGCTAACAACCCTAACTAGCTGCTATTGACACGGGCAGCATCGTTTGCGGGTGCGACAAATGTTTTATCCATAACTTGTTTTTGTTTTGTTTTCTCCATCAGGCTCAAGATGGTTCAGCGCCTGACATACCGTCGTAGGCTATCCTACAACACCGCATCAAACAAAACCAGGCTGTAAGTTATTGATTCATTGCATATTTGGACAGTAATGTGTGTATTTTCAATGTCGTAGTGTAGTTCAACACTAGCTCCGACGGACCCCCACTCTTGCTCCTTCCGTCCCTCCCTCCGCTCCGAGATGGGGTTCCGTTGCATTACCCGGTTAATTCTTCTGGGCGAGGCGCCCGGTCGGTACAAATGCAAGTCGCATGTACTCACCTTAGGTCCTGTGGAACAACCAACGCGCTTGTCCGGGGCTCTCTGGGGTTTATGTTTTTTCGGCCGCATAAAATCCAACCGATGATGTCGGGAAAGTGTTTTAATCCGCCAATTCTGTCACAAATTTAGGTGGTTTTTGCAATGCCGCCATGTTTAATATGACGTCATCGTCAATATCAACATTAGCCACATTACTACCCCCTCTGGCCAAAATGTGTAACAAAACATTGCAAAAACCACCTAAATTTGTGACAGAATTGGCGGATTAAAACACTTTCCCGACATCATCGGTTGGATTTTATGCGGCCGAAAAAACATAAACCCCAGAGAGCCCCGGACAAGCGCGTTGGTTGTTCCACAGGACCTAAGGTGAGTACATGCGACTTGCATTTGTACCGACCGGGCGCCTCGCCCAGAAGAATTAACCGGGTAATGCAACGGAACCCCATCTCGGAGCGGAGGGAGGGACGGAAGGAGCAAGAGTGGGGGTCCGTCGGAGCTAGTTCAACACAAGTGACAAGCTACACTAAGCACGCAATAGTGAACCTTAGAAAGTCTATAGTTTCCATTGGGCTGCCTGGTACTCTATTAATTGAAACCTCCATATACACTTTGCTAATACCGCGTCGCTTTATATCCGAATTGAAATTGGATGCGTGTAGACCCAAACAGTGTGTACGGAGCCTCATATGTACATTCATGTGTTTTTCATGCAGGTCCCGCACACCTGGTAACCGCATTGTGTACCTCTACACTAAGAAGGTGGGAAAGGCTCCCAAGTCAGGATGTGGCATCTGCCCAGGAAGACTGCGAGGAGTAAGTGTTTACTTTAATGTGATAACTAACAATATGTGACATTTGACTTATACATCATTGGTCACCAAAGGTGGGGTTCGGGACTGATCTAAGATCAGAAGTCCCATTAGTCCAAAGATGTGCTGGAAATCCATTGTCAGCACTGCGAGAGATGGAGTTAGTAAATTCGGAACAATGGTAGTCGGAATAATAAATGGCACCCGTGGGCTTCGGGTTTGCCCTTAAGGCAATATCCTAACTGGGGCAGGGCAGTAATAAGGGCTCCAGTAAGATGTGCTGGTGAGTTTTTGATACATTAACAAAACAAATCTTAAGTTGGTGTTAATTGTTTAGGTAGGGGTAGGCCTGCGATCACATAATTTTGTGATTCCTGACATGAAATATTGCTCCTAATGTTCATGTTCCCTGACAAGAATGGTTCTTCTTAAAAGGTTTTTTTACTGCTTAAAACCAAAAGGTGTAAACTGCAGACTTTTAAAAAGAAAAAAGGAAACCAAGGCACTCCATCTTCAGTGTGAAAAATATATACTATATAATTTATTGAAGAGCAAGGCTATATACATAAAAATATATATATATATATTTTTCCCACACTGAAGATGGAGTGCCTTGCTTTCCTTTTTTCTTTTTAATAAAAGTCTGCAGTTTACACCTTTTGGTTTTAAGCAGTACAAAACCATTCTTGTCTATGATCTCACCTGAATCACCAAAGGGCACCCACCTGAGAGCCACCAACTTCATTTCCAGCAGCACTTCCATATCTTTTTGTTTTAACTGTCCATGTTCCCCTTCTGATGATCACTATTTTTTTTTTTTAATATTCCGGCATAAGGTAATGAAGGTGAATCAATGCCAGAGCCTTTATTAAGATGCCGGCTGTATCGACAGAAGAGCTTACTATTAACCATGTAGTGCCACAGCCCCCGCTCAGATTCCAGAAGAGAATTCCCAATTTGTTTTCCTCAGACTTTTCAAATCAATGATTTATATAAAGACGAATATGTCGCAGACAAAGCAACTCTGGTTGTGACAAATCATGACGATAAACAATGGTTTGGTCCAATCAAATTTGCAAGAGGGGAAAAAACAGAATGCCCTGCTGTGTTTTCGTACTAGTTATTTGATCGGTCCAAAATATTCTGGTTTGTGATTTGTCACAACCAGGGCTGGCTTTGTCTGTGAAGCAGGAGTCTTTATATACTGTAAATGCTTTTTGATAAGTCTAGAAGTACAATAAATGGGGAAATCACTCATGGAAACAGGCGCTCTGGTGTCACCGCGGCGCTCTATTATATTGTGAAATAAAGTAAGCAATTGTTTTTGGTGATCGCACACCTGTCAAATCAGCAAACTAGAATGAGCGATCCCAAACTGTTTTGGTGGTGCCCCACATTACCTCCGGACCTCTAGCTGACACACCCCAATCCTCAGCCTCGTATTTGGCTGAACCTTTTTAATCTGAACATTTTCATTTTTACTGATTATTGTAAATAATCACAGAATGTCACTGCACATACAGCTGGTGTATAGTCCTGCCAGCTCCTCTATAAATCTCCTTACAAGAGTGTTTTAACAGGGTTTTGCAGTTTGTGCTGCAAATGACACCATATAGAACCACCATTATTATGTGACACACCCCCTAGATGGTGTTTGTGCACCACAAAGGGTACATGTGCCAGTTTCTTAACCCCTGGACTAGTTGATTATGCTTCACAGTGCTGCTGTTGAAACATTGCTCATGCTAGAACTGGCTGTCAGTGCTGTCCGACTATCTGATCATGTGATGACTTTGATTTATTTGAGGGATATACTGACAGCATTGTGCGTCAATTATTAAAAATATATATATTGCTTTGGTGCTGATATTAAATTTAGAAAGTATTACATTGTTTTTTTGTTAGTATGTGCCTTTCATACATTACGTAGAGATGGACCACACCTGGACATATGACATCAACATGTGAAATCTTTCACTCATTGTGTGAAAGATTTGCTGTTAAAGAAATAAAACAATTAAGTTTTTTGTTTATTTTAGTTACACAGGGCAAGTGTATTGTGTTAAGCCATATTTGTCTTAGCCGGGGATCCTTATGTTTTTACCGTGACCCGCCTCCCCGTTCCCTCTGTCAGTGAAGTAGGGAGCACTAAACTGCGCGCCCAGAGGGAATGGTGAGGCGGTGCTGGGAAGGTTGACTTGTGTGTATGTAAAAGCTGCAAGAGAACTGTTCTGTCGGCACTCTCAACCTTGTTCTCAACCTGAATGTGCTTGTGTCTTGTAGATCCGTGCTGTTAGACCTCAGGTCCTCATGAGGCTCAGCAAGACCAAGAAGCACGTCAGCAGGGCATACGGAGGCTCCATGTGCGCAAAGTGTGTGCGTGACAGGTAGGGGGAGCGTTTACATTTTTCACTCAATGGATTACCTTTTTGCTTTACTTTATTTCATACTAACCCTAACCCATTTGGGTTAAGGAATAGTATGATAAATTATAATGTGTAGATTTTTGTGCATAGTGAAATGGCCAAAGAAAAACAGTTCTCTTCACACTAACATCTAATATTTAATTTAGCACATGTTCATACTATCTTGTGGGTTTTATAGAAGACAACCCTTTCATTCACTAAGCCAGTCATTTAAAGTTGACGTATAAGTGGTAGAATGCATAACTTGTTCTGGATGTCAACTGCAAGAAAGTTTAATCTGTGTTTTGTTTCTTTTCAGGATCAAGCGTGCATTCTTGATTGAGGAGCAGAAGATCGTGGTCAAGGTGCTCAAGGCACAGGCGCAGAGCCAGAAATCCAAATAAATGTATTTGTATTGAAATAAAAGATGTCCCGTGTTGTTCACAAAACACTTGATTGTCTTTCATTTAGATTTATTATGGCTAAGTGTCAATAACCAGTCTTTCTATTTGAATTTCCTTGTTCCTATGAGTGAATACTAATAATTTCCCCCATTCGTGCTTGGAATTGGTCATGACAAAATAATGCTAATTGATTGGATAAATATTGATTAAAATAACTATTGTCATGAAGTGGGAAATCTAGGAAATGTATTGGGTCAATATTTTTTGTATCCTAGTGTAACGCCCGGGATTCGAACCCGGGTCTCCCACGTGAAAGTCCAACATCTTAACCACTAGACCAAGAGGACATCCCCTTGGTCCGGGGGCAGATATTGGTTTTTCCAGGCCATCACGGCAGAGGCTGTAGCCACCTGCTACAGTGCTACACTCACCTCCCTTTTGACCTGCTTCCACGGGGAAACCCGATCCGGGTCACGGCACCAATGTAACGCCCGGGATTCGAACCCGGGTCTCCCGCGTGAAAGTCCAACATCTTAACCACTAGACCAAGAGGCCATCCCCTTGGTCCGGGGGCAGATATTGGTTTTTCCAGGCCATCACGGCAGAGGCTGTAGCCACCTGCTACACTAGTACTAAGCTAGTGCAACTGAATTTCACAAACTTGCATGTTCTCGTACTCATCCTTTTACTTTGAACATGTTTGATCACAGAATCATGAAACCTGTATTTTGAATATAGGAATTATACCTTGGGGGTCATGGGTTATATTGGAACCAGAAAGTAGTATATACACTAAGTGGAAAATTAGCCAGTAGCCAATTAATTAGTAAATTGATAGATATACCGGAGGGTAATCTCGAACACATTTTGCGAACGTTATCAGACATGTATTAAGGCCTTTCTTACATCTATGGTTAATAATGTTGCTCACATCTTTATGTTCTCACCAGAGCCTTCCAGTAGGAGCTGTATCTCACTTATGTCGCGCAATTGTGACGTAAACACCCAAGGTCCTTGCAGTCGTGCAAAAATAACGTGAAGTGGCTCTTAATTATTTTGCATACAAAAGCTGTGCATTCACATACAATGTTTATTTTCAGAATAAGGTCACTTTTTTCTTTTTCAAAATGTAAGTATTTTATTATGATTTATAAACATGGTTTGAATGTCTACCGGCTTGCTGTAAGCAGTACACTGGGTGCAAAGTCTGGTTTCTATTAACGACTTATATGCTTAGATCCGGTCTAGTGCACACGAACATCCGGCAATTTCATGCGCAGACATACGTGCACGAACACTGTCCGTTTCCGTATCCGCTCCAGACCGGATGCAACCTGCAGCTAGAATGGCGTGTTTACACTGGAGGCGTAACAAACAGGACCCTGCGCTTCCTGGACACGTCAACTCTCGGCTGCTGCGAACTCAAGAAGACTCCAACCCGAAGAACACTTGGGATTTGGGTCTTTTTCATATAATAAATCAGCATGGAGTCCCTATACGGTTTACCGTTCGTTGTGCTAGAATGTCCAAATATCAAGCTGAAGAAACCGTCTTGGCTGCACATGCCGTCTGCTATGACCGTCTATGCAATTGTTATTGTATCCTACTTTCTCATCACTGGAGGTAAGAGCAGCGATGTGCTAACCTAACGCTACAGCAGAAACAGAGCAGAGTTGCGACATTGTAGGGGCAGAAAATAGCGCTTGCGCTGTTCGTGTAGCTGGACTGCCACACGCTGGAAAAAGAGGGCTTAGCAAATGAAAGCCAGTTTAATAGAGTATTGTACATTAAGGACTAAAGTCTTATGTACGGTTTATGCTAAAATAAAAAAAGATGTAAGATAGTACTGGGAGATGGTTGTCCCCATGCTCAATAGACGTCTGTAGAGTAGCCAACATTAGACCTTTCCATGGGAGTGAGCGGGGTTGTCGAAACTGTTTTATACTCGGCTCTGAGCAGGAGATACTATGACCACTGCTAATGGGTCTAATAGTCTGTTGTTGATTCATGTGACGCCATCCATGGTTCATTGTTGAAATAGAACTGCAGCCAGGCTGTCCGTTGACTTGACTTGATTTGTTTGAAGTGCAACCGTGAGTCTTGTAATAAAACTTAACCCACAGGGCTATGTGCTTTCAGGATGACCGAGATCTGACATGGCTACTGGCTATTATGGACTAAGTCATGGTAGTCTAATGCAGTAGTTCCCCAAAAGGGAATTCCAGGGGGGTCCCAGCCTAAACCATAGTTTGAAACCAAAACGGACCCTTATAGGTCTGTAATTTTGACAGTGTAAAAATGGAACCAATGGACCGGCTCAAGGCCCATCTCTGAGAGCCATAGGGGTCTCAGAGATAAGCCATTAAATGGGGGTCCATAGACTAATACATGTCAAACCGGGTAGTCCTTGACATTAAAATTGTTGAGAATCACTACTACCACTATACAAATCTTCTCTTATTGTATGTCTCTTAAAATGCTGTTCAACAGCATCCTTGAATTGATCTGTATAGTCTAAATGTAACTTCCCATTTCAGTTGAACACAAGATCAACAGGGTAGCCCTCAAGTTTTTTTTTATTGTTTGATGATTGGTTGATTTGTAATAGTAAAAATGTACTCAATGTATAAGCACACATAAATACAATAACTATTCCTGTTTGTCTATGTGCGATTCTATTCTGCAGGAATCATCTACGACGTCATTGTAGAACCACCAAGTGTGGGTTCAATGACAGATGAGCACGGTCACCAGCGGCCAGTTGCCTTTTTGGCCTACAGGTCAGTCAGTCAGGCAACACACGGACACATCCTAAAACCCCTGCTTGGCTGATCATGATTTCAGCGAAATCATGATCGCTCTGTTACTTTGATGATCGCTCTCTATCACTTTGACTACAATGAGTAACAATGAGTAGTCAGAGTAACTTCCATAAAGCCCCTTTCACATCAAAGGGTCAATAAGCAACTCCTTGGGTACAAACGATTGCAAGAGTTTATGCTAAAATGGTCTTGACTCTTTGGTGTGTGTATGTTCCATTGACTTACATGTGTTGAATCGCTTGGGGCAACATGGGTCAATGCAGGTGAAAAGGTGTTTAAGACTACACAGAGAGGGTTGGACGTCTTGCATTGTGCACACATATCATAATTAAAGACATTGAGGTGTAAATAAGAAAGTGTACTGAATATATTCCTTATTTGTTTTTCTTTGACACATTGTATTAGTTTAGTTCCATGCTAAAATGTGATCTTTATTGGTCTTTGAAACCTGCCATTAATAAATATTTGCATTCATTCAAGTTACGTTGGGGAGATCTATTTATGAAATATGCATAATATGATCCAATACACAATATGGCTTTGTTTGACAGAGTAAACGGTCAGTACATCATGGAAGGCTTGGCCTCCAGCTTCCTCTTCACCATGGGAGGCCTGGGTTTCATCATCCTGGACCGCTCCAATGCGCCCAACATTCCCAAGCTCAACCGATTCCTGTTGCTCTTCATCGGCTTCGTCAGCGTGCTCCTCAGCTTCTTCATGGCCAGGGTGTTCATGAGGATGAAACTACCGTAAGTCTCTCACTCGCTTCCCCCTGACCAAACCTAAATGCTTTGGAAACTTGAATGCCTAACAATTTGACATATTTTGATTCTATTCGAAAGAGGGAATCTGTTTAAAATAGTGTGGGTGAGTAATGAAACGAAATATTGGCAAGAGGACATTTGGTGGTAGATTCCACTCATAAAGACCATTAGCCCATTAAACCAGGTTTTGTTACCCCAGATGTTTTTAGAATTATACCAGTAGGAGGCACCCATGCCATCTGGGTGGGGACATATTATGCTGCCTTCACACGGAAACAGGCAAGTGGTAGATGTCAAATGGCAAAACCTGCTGGAAATGGCACAGAGCGGTGTTTTGACATTGATGCTGTCGCCACTGTCGCCAGCACTGGCTGCATAAATTGCTGTTCATTTAAGATCTTACTCCCATCCACTAAAATGACTTGTGGTCTGCCGCCTGCCTCTTTTATTAGCATAGCACACCCCTTCCCCTTAGTAATACCAATTCATATTGTATCTTATATAGTTTTACTCGCTTAATCGATTAGTCACTTTTACCACTAGGTATGTCATGTAGAGATCAGACATTCCTTGAATGGCGAATGGCATGGCCTGGAGGATGGCATTAGGGCCCAGATTCTGAAGATAAGGGCTCTCATGAAACAAAGCTTGGTCTTAAAGGTAGGGTAAGTGATTTGAAATTCATTGTGTAGTACCAGCCTGGTGCACTAGGGGCCCCCAAGAGTAGCTACACTATGTGAACCTGCTGCTCGATCCTGATTGGAGGAGAATTCACCTGGGGAACTTTTATTAGCTCCTTTGCTAACGTGGGGGAGGGGGAAACTCCATATATGGTCTGCACACAGATTTTTTTTTTTTTTTTGGGGGGGGGGGGGGGGGGGGGTGATATCTGACAAAAGTGAAATCACTTCCCCTACCTTTAAGTTTTGAAATGGTACTTACCAGAGCTGACACTCAATGATGCTGATGTGCTGGAACACCAGCTTGCAATTGCTCTATTGCACAGGCCTTATCCTGAAGGGACAAATGTGGTATCTTTGTTTCACTTTGTTTCCACCACTGTTGCTGCTGCTTGGAGCATAAACAAAGTCAAGAAAGTGACAGGACTCTTGCCTATGTGCCTGGCACACACCTGTGACATTTCATTTTGGCATATTATTTGGGGGTGCAACCTAGAGATCTCAACGGGCCTGAAAATTAAAGGTATAGTAAGTGATTTTACTTTTCTTCTTTTTTGGCTAATCCTCCCTACTATTGTGTGTGGTGACCATATAAGGAGTTCCTTCCTGTCCCCAGTGAGCCCCTGGGGTAAAAAAAAAACCCTAGTTTCAACTTTCGACTTTCTCCAATCAGGATCGAGTGGGGGTGGGCCTTGATGTATATGATGTTGGCCTTTTGCACTTACCCTCACTTAGAGTGTGTGTACGTGCACATTGCTACTGGTGGGACTGGAGGGAGGTACCGGAAGGTTTTCCTAATCCAAATCAGTTACTATACCTTTAAGGACCGGCCCTAAACTGTCTGGTTTGGGCAGAATTTGAGAACTCTCCAGTCCAGAGTAAAATTGAAATGCCAATCAGCACCCTCATCATAATGGGTAAATGCAGAAAATTATTTTTACTAACTGCCTAGTTTGCTGAACCTTTGATGCCCTGAGTTAAGTGGCTATATATCCCCAAAAAGTCTTTCCACTGCAGCAGGGTGAGGTCAATTACAGGTCAATTACAATTAACATTTTTTTCCCTCTTCTGTCTTTTACCATTTTCAGTGGATACCTCATGGGTTAAAGTCATGTACAGTGAACATCAATCAAGGCACAAGACCTGGACGGGCAAAAGACTGCCAAATGGCCTGTTTTTACAATGGACTTGAACACAGTTTTCACTCAATCTTCAATGAAATCAACTCAATAGAAGGCGGTGGTTGCAGTAAGGACATTAGAATTGTATTCCGACCAGGTCTCATGTATGGCTGTGTCTCAACGACATGCTGTGTCTTTCTTTCCTTGTGTTATTTTGACTTATAAATGCCAAAATGTAGTATCCACGGCTGCTAAGTATGTTATTTTTGCTGTTGTCTGTGAAAATCCGTTCTGTGAGTTTTTGTAGGTCTAACTATAACTAGAAATAACAGCACTTTGAGATATTTGAGCTAACATGGCAATCTGAGGTCAGGTTTGTTCATAGCTTAAAAAAACTATATTGGACAATGCCATACTGGACAAAGCACTTAAAATTCATGGAAGCTGTTTGGTTTGTATTTAAGTGACACCTGGCAAAAGTATGTTACTGTACCTGCACTGAATGAATCAGTGAGTGAGTGAGAGCCCAGCATATTGCATTGCTAGATTGCATTGCATTCTTTCTGAAAATACAGTCACACATTGATGTTCATTCAGTTTTTGTTGATGTATAAGATATTGCAGGAGTATCACCATTAGGTTTATGATGTTATGGCGTTGGATAGATGCTCAGTGGACGATGAGAGGAAGACACTGTAGACCGTTGAGATGCAGCCCCCAAGAACAACCAACCGACCAGGCAGGGAGAATTTTGTGAATACTGACTGATATATGTGGGGAATTGGGCTTAGGGGTGGGTGCGTGGTTATGGTGTTTTTTGTAAACGGCGCTTTGAAAATGCCTTGATATTGTCAAAATTGATTTTTTTTTTATGATGGGAGTGAAATAAATGTTCTTTCCACTATGTCTTGTTTGTTAGCATTGTTTGTAAAGCTTTCAAACTGAACCTTATCACTTCCAGCCCAGGTGTCAAAAGTTACTCAAATTCTTCATTGTAAAAGCTCCATCATTGTAGTTTGAAGAAAGAGGAAAGAAATTGGGAGTCCTTGAAATTTAATCGATGGAGAATCACTGCATGCTTATGGGTGCCTTGCCTGCGAGGTAATTGGCATCAATTTGGTGGTCCTTGACATGGAAAAGGTTTGGGAACCACTGATATTAAGAGCTTGGTTAAAATGGTGCTTAAGATTAGCAGAAGATTTAAGAAGGTTTAAAATAAAATACATGTACCTGTATATGTCGGTACATATAGGAGCATTTGAAACTATTAATATGATGTTGAACTACAGTACTTAATCTCTAGACTTGGACTGGACCTGAGGTGAATCTGATCAATCTGATGCAGTATAACGACACCAAATTCACCCGTGCGGGTCCATTTGGAACCGTTGAGAACTCTTTTGTAAGAACAACAAAATATTCTTTGGTTTATGTTCTGAGAGGCAAATTCTCACCAAATAGTGGTCTGTGTCTCAAATGCTGAATAACTAGTGGGCCTTGGTATCAAAGGAGTTGAAAACCACTGGACTGACTTCACAATGCAGGCACTTAGCATCTAATTTACTTCACTTTCAGCCAGAGATCATGTCATTCAATCCCCACAAGGGGGCATTATATTTCTCTTGTACGTTGTACAGCATGTTGCTGGCCAGTAGATGGTCCTTTCTGCTTATTCTTGATATTTCAATATATTTATTAAGCAACAAAATATAAAACAGACAAGTCATATGCATACACAGGCATGTGTGTGACTCTCTGCTTATTCCTGATTCCAAGACTGATAATTATGAGTGGATGACACCATAAAGCGTTTCTACTTGTTTACAATCAGGGCCACCATGTTCATTTCATCTAAGTGATGTAAGTGATGGCTCCAGAAATTTGAAGTCATTTGGGCTTTATGGTGGGGGCTAAATGTGATAAATTTCCATTGTGGTCGGCTCAAAAAATAGTCATACAAAAAAAAAAAAAAATCATTAACATTGTGAAACACCACAAGTTGTGTTTCACCCTGTTAATGATTTGTTTCAGACCCCCATTTCTAGGAAACACGGAATGGAGGGAATGGAGCAAAAACCATGTGATATTGCTAGTTCTTTTTTAATATGGGTGCCTCTTCCAACTATTTCCCACTATTGGTGTGATGCTGGACTTGACCTCAAAACAGAAGGCCCCACGTCAGTTCCCAGCTGTGATGTTTGGTGTGGAGCTCGTACTACTAACCCCATGTTGGGAAAGGTTGCAGGAAAGGTTGAGAACCCCCACAATCTAAATTTTGTGTCTCCGGTTCAAATCTTGAACCATCTTCACAATTCTTCTGACTCTTTCAAGATTTTTTTTTTTTCTGAAAGTAGTATCTCTTCTTGATTTATATTAACACATTTTGCAAGGGACCCCATGTGGAATCCTAGGGGACCCTATGGGGGGTCCCTCCCTGGACCTGATTTCGAGAACTTGTGATCTATGTGTGATTGTGTCTACTCAGTGCCAGGAATTTGGGTTACGTTGCATCCTGTGTTACTACGTAGTTATTGCAATGGTGACAGGAAGTTATTCTATAGATAACCAAGATAGCTGAGTTAGTGATAAGTAACTTTGGTTGAGTAATCTAAACATTCACTCTTCAAGCTGTCATTTGGAGACAAACTATACCTCTGTGGAGAAGGACTAGACGGCGGATAGACCATTCTCAAGACGCTGGGGACCAAGGTTAATTTAATTTTCTTAATTTGAATTGTTTTATTTCAGTTAAAATCAGAAAAGCAGCTGGGTAATTGTAAATTTCATTGGCTATTCATACATTGCATGAGCTTATTTGCTATTTTTGACAAAGAAAAGTATAGCAGCAAAGTGTAAAACTAAGGAATGTTTCTCTATGATTTTAGTTTTCAGTTAGCAATACTTTTTCCAATTAACCAAAAATTATTTATTTGTTATTTCATTTATTTCAGTTAATTACTCTAAGTAGACAGACACACGGAGGACTGACTTTAAGTTTGAAGGTCCACTTACGAGACTTTCATCATGTTGAAGGGTCAACTCTACTTTTTGATTCTAGGTGAGTTCCTTCATTTTTTAAGTCACCTTACCAGGGTCATTATAATTTCGATTTAGATTTCTTAAATTAGAGATTATGCATGTGACTTTGTGACTGAAAGGTCTTGAGTTGAAATATTACTCTTTCTCGGTTTAGTTCCAATAGAACTGTAGGTGCCTGCCTTTTTGTCTCTCTGTATGTTTCTCTTTCAGCCTTGCTTTCTTATCCTGTCTGTCTGCCTGTCTCTCTTTTAGCTATCTCACTCACCTTGTCATTTGAAAATCCCCAAAACATCGGTCGCGATGAAGGCGCTGCCACCACTGAGGTGATTATTGCCCCCCCACCCACAACTTACTCCAACTACAAGCCCATCATCTCCACTGAGGGACCCATCTCCTCTCCATCCACCGAAGAGCCCATCTCTTCTCCCTTCACCGAGGGGCCAATTTCCTCTCCCTCGACCAAGGGACCAGTCACCTCTCCCTCCAGCAAGGGGCCCATCTCCCCTCCCTCGACCAAGGGGTCCATCACCTCTTCCTCCACCAAGGGGCCCATCTCCTCTCCCTCGACCAAGGGGTCCATCACCTCTCCCTCCAGCAAGGGGCCCATCTCCCCTCCCTCGACCAAGGGGTCCATCACCTCTTCCTCCAGCAAGGGGCCCATCTCCCCTCCCTCGACCAAGGGGTCCATCACCTCTTCCTCCACCAAGGGCCCATCTCCTCTCCCTCGACCAAGGGGTCCATCACCTCTCCCTCCAGCAAGGGGCCCATCTCCCCTCCCTCGACCAAGGGGTCCATCACCTCTTCCTCCACCAAGGGGCCCATCTCCTCTCCCTCGACCAAGGGGTCCATCACCTCTCCCTCCAGCAAGGGGCCCATCTCCTCTCCCTCGACCAAGGGACCAGTCACCTCTTCCTCCAGCAAGGGGCCCATCTTCTCTCCCTCAACCAAGGGGCCAGTCACCTCTTCCTCCACCAAGGGGCCCATCTCCTCTCCCTCAACCAAGGGATCAGTCACCTCTTCCTCCAGCAAGGGGCCCATCTCCTCTCCCTCGACCAAGGTGCCAGTCACCTCTTCCTCCAGCAAGGGGCCCATCACTTCTCCCTCCACCAAGGAGACTGTCACCTCTTCCTCCACCTGCATAACCGCCACTGGTTCTGTCCTGGTTACTATTGGTCTGGTTTGGTCTGTTTTGGCCTGTCTGTCCTCACATTAAACAACACTTTGTCAAGTTCCGCCAGACATCTCACCCCTCTTTCACATCATGCCAGCTGTGTGCGGGGGCAGAGAGCCTGCAGCCCAAATGCCCAACGCTTCATACCCGAACTTGATTATGAACCCAACAGTATAGGACATTTTTACATTTGAAGTTTTCCTTGTCAGTGTTCTTTGTTCCTTGTATTTATGTTTTGTTTCTTTACATTGCTTGCTTGATTTACATTGAAAATGTGGAGAAAAAAAGTCAACATACACTTGACCTGACCAAAGACCATTGATATAAAATATTGATGATGATTGTTAAATATAGTTGTTTAATTCTGAAAGCACATTATGCAGTTGACACTTGGGTGTCTGAATATTTTCTAATATGGGCCGCTTCCCTACTTCCTTTACCATTCCTGGTGATATTAATGAAAGTTCTGTTCCATGCTGATGTAACAGAGTCAGTGTGCTTCTGCTATTGTGCATGTTAGTTCAAACACACACACTGGAAACATGTTGTTACACCAGTGTGTTTCAGGCAAGCATGTACGGTATTTGGGTCCAAATTTGAGTAAAAATGGCCGTCCCTAGCCACTGCGTTCAGTTTTGCTGAGGTTAATTAGGGTTACGTTTAGGCATAGTTTTACCAAGATTAACTTTAGCGTTAAAGTTACGCTTAGGCATTTAGTTTTAGCTACTGAGGTTAGGTTTAGATAGGCAGCATAGGCCGCAGCGCAACCTCGTCAACATTTACTCTAAGTGTGTGAGGGTGTCCTTGAGTTGGTTAGAAATGGCCCTGTACGAGAGTGTAACACTGAGAATGTACAAATGGTTATGTATGTGGCGGTCCTTGAAATTCAAAAACTTTAGAGTCTTAATTAGTAAGTACATATGAAGGGACAGGGAAGTAGGAAGAGTTCAAAGATTCTATTGGTTGCTTAGTTCAACAGAAATGCACTGCCACTGAGGAAAAAGGCTTTTATTCAGTTGCCTCTTGTCTGAGTCAACTGAGTTTAAAAATAGCTCTCTTGCACTTCATGCCTTGATGCTGGGCGGAGCAAATTTTTGACCTGTTTTTCTCTCACCACTCTACCAGTGGTGAGAAAATACATCTATGTTTAGTTTAATTATTGTTATATTATTTATAAGTATTATTAATAATGTAAACAATGTACAATGTAATAATGTAATGTAAACAATGTTAATACAATGTAAAAAGAAAAAAAAAGAAAAGAATCAAAATATATACTTGTGTAGGCCTTCTTCCCCAAAAGAAGAGAGGATGTGAACTCTATATTCAGTTTCTAAATGTTTTTATGTTTCTATGCGCTTTCATGAATTCCTCTATTTTTTAGGACTTATTTACCTCCAGAGTGTTGTTTTGTATTTGGTATTTATTCTTGTATGAATCTGTGCTGTCTTTTTAACTTGGAGAAGTATCTTTTTTATGATGCTGCAGTTGAAGTGACAAATAAAGCAACCTTGAATTTTGAAGGAAGTACCAAAAGTTCAATATGCAAAATCGTGACACATTGTGACCTTTTATATCTGCTAGGGATGAAGTGGCTAGTGTTTTGTAATAAAAATAGTTTGGTGTACTGTAACTATATCAACTAAAGTTTTCAAATAGATAGATGAATTGGAGTAGAAGTAAAAATACTAAATAGAACCAAATAAACCCTAACGGGTCCATTTGGTTGCATTTGTACACTCAGAAAAAAAGGTCCTGAAACAAAAATCATTAACATGTCAGCAACAACTTGATAGTGTCATCTAGTTGTGTTTCACCATGTTTATAATTTGTTCATACCTCCATTTCTAGGAAACACAGAATGAAGTTGTTTTATGTCCCACACAACTAGGTATATTAATGACATAGTAAAGTGTTGAAAATGGGTGGAATTCCCCTTTAAGTAATACATATTTACTTTTTACGACTGCACTACACCTCTAGCTGTATATTAACCTGTGATTTTGTGACAACAAAGCTGATCCTGATTCTGATTCAACACTTTCTGGCCAAAAATTGAGTATGATGAGTTCCATAACTTTTCGTCTCTCCCCAGGACCTCATTATGCACAAAAATGCATGAATAAATGATGATGATTACTTAAATTCTATATCAATTGTTAGTATTGATATAGAAGTGTGGTAAGTATACCGCACTTCCTGTGGTGCCTACTGGCAATTTCTCATTGCCCATTTCATTTGTAAAGATATTTGCACAACACAACAACACACACGCACTATTTTGTGCTTGTGCATTGACTCAAATCTGGCCTATTTTAAAATAGGTAAATTGTTGTACATTTCCTTTCCACTTATAACTTAATAATTCTTAAGCTGCAACGGTCGAGCGAGGTTCGTGGAGGTGAGATAGTACACCCTTTGCTGCGAGCATCCGGTTGTCTGCGCGCTAGCTCTGTGGTCGGTGGTTCGCGGCTCACATCCTGCTTGTTTGACGGGTAGAGACTATGACGTGCTGCTGCGAGGTGTAGAGGAGTATATTTACTCAAGGGCTGTAATTTATACAATGTTGGTCATAAAACAAACAAAAAAATTGCTATTTTATGGTTTGCCGATAATTTTGTCTTATACACAGGGGAGTATTATCCAAAGGGCACATTGGGCCCAAGACCATGGGGGCCTCTGAGCAAGGGGGGGCCCTGAGCTTAAGTGTCCATGTGATCCTCAAGTTCAGGGCCTCCCCAAAAGAAGATGTAACAGTGAATATAAAGTAAAATAACACCAAAGATTATGCCAAAAGTCCAAACAATCATTATATGGTACATTACTGCAAGTGTTGAAACAGTTTTTATTTATTTTGCTTAGTTATTTTGGCTGTTTATTATTTTTTAACAATCCCTTGCAGTAAATCCTGCTGAAATACATGAATATCAGCAGGCCTACGGTATACAGTATGTCATCACAACAGCAGAAAGATACATTGAACAGTGGAAGGTTACCGGAAAACAGTGAGATAAGAGGGGGGCTATCAGGGGCGGATCTAGGCATGGGCATGGGGCAGGGGGGGGATTAAAGGCCCCCTAAATGCCCAAACTGCCCCACCAAACATGACAGCACGCAAACAATCCAAATTTCAAAGATACTTAAAATTAAAGTGCTTATAATTAAAATGATTTGAAACACTACTACTGCTACTAACTACTGTAACTACAGTTGTGGCACCACTAAACCAACAGCATTTCATCATTGAAAACAGTCTGAGTCAGACCTTTAGTTTTATGCATGCTGCGTGTCTGTTGCAATTTCAACAACTGATGTTGTTAGTGATGCTTACTTGCCTAATACCTAAGTTCTGTAACCGAAAATGGTATGGAGGCGGCTTCATCGCCTGTGGCATGAAGTGACACAGACGATGAAGCCCCCCCCCCCCCCCCCCCCCCATGCCATGGAGATGAGAGAGAGAGGGGTGACAGGCAGCATCCTGTTCACACATTTTACTTTTGACATGCAGCCTTTTAATTGGTTCAGAGATGAGCTTGACTGTTTGTGGTTGACTAACTGCAAGGCTGCTTAGAGATCTGTTTGACTGCAATGGTGAACGTCTAACTGCTACATGCATGGTCGCCTATGGCTGGGGGAGACTTACTATTTCAGACTGGATAGTTGTTACTGGTTTGCTGACTAACTCTGACCTCAACAACACCATCTAGAGATAAGATAAGGGTGTGTGTGTATGTGTGAGAGAGAGGTGTAAAGATTTGGAGAAGAAAGGCGGAAGCTGAGGCTGCGCGGTCTTCACGGTTATCATCATGATCTTCACATGGAAACACCCGTGTCTGCTTTGTAAGTTCTCTTAATAGATGATTACCTCTTGCTTTATGAGACAGTAGTGAGACCAACAGGACAGTATGACGTTGACCTACAGGCCAGGTCAAACTCAAGGCCTGGGGGACAAATCAGGCCTGTGAATTATTTATCCTTGGCATGCATGATGATATTTGATTACTATTGGAACTGCCCTCGTATATTGCTGATGAGCAATTAATGCAACTGTATTCTGTATATACTGTATATTCTCAACTCAGTTGATTGACTTTCTCATTTTACTATGAAAGCAGCAGCTTGGTAGAGCGTTTGCCTTAGAGTCCTCAAACCCCACCTTGAACCCGACCTGACCAGGCGACGTTTTAGGGTGGGGCCAGGCCGGGCCTAAAATCTATGATAATTCGTGCTCTGTGAACAAATTATATACATGTAATTATTTTATCATAATAAAATTAATATGCAAATGGCCGGTGCAGACTGGCATTTTACTTTTACATTGTGGAGAGTTCTCAAATTCTGCCCAAATTAACCTGATAATTTAGGGCCAGGTCGGACACAAAATCTGTTCCATTTAGTCGGGCTGGGCCGGGCATTGGGTCTGATCAGTTAGGGTCAGGCCTTAATTTTAAGGCTCTTTGGGACCTCTAGTTTGTCTGTTTGCAAACCGGTGCCCATGTGTAATTCTTCTATGCTGTATTTTGGCCCGCTGTATATTTGAGGTTAACATCCCTGCCCAGTGGCGTTTCTAAGCAATTTGGAGCTCTAGGCAAGATTTTCACTGGAGCCCCCCTTACCAAATGGACCCTTACGGGTTTATGAACTATTCTTGAAACTAAATAACATATTACATGTGTTTTAAATGTTCATTTCTTGTTATAGAGGACAAGTATAATGTATTTATCCATATGAGGCTTATTGCCTGGGATCGTTTTAAAGCATGTCTGGTGGTCGCCCCTGTCCCTGCCATAGAGAGACCAACAGGACAGAAGCTAGCCCATGAGACCATAGACATACAAATTCAGTTCCATTGACATCAAATACAAACTCTCTTCCCTTTCCTCCAAATACAAACAATCTTCCCTTTTCTCCATCCTCCCTGAGTCCCTCACCCTGCTGTCCATCTGCCTGCAGTCTATGTCTATGCGTTTCTCTCTTTCTCTTTCTCTTTTCTCTCGCAAGGAGATGTACTGTGTGTGGTGCCGGATGGGTAATTGTGTATTTCCTTTTGAGAGATGTGAATATATATATTTTTATTTTTGTCTCTATATGAGCAGTCACTCATATAGACATTTTGGCCATGTATTGCAGTGTTTTTAATGAAGG
>CM076986.1:21023262-21045762 GCA_039105355.1 Benthosema pterotum
CCCATCATCATAAACAATGCTATGAATAAAATACATACTATGGTTGTTTTGAGAAACACGTTATAGTATAGTATAGTCTTTTACATGATTCTGAAGGATTTAAACATGGATGAAAATCATGAAACAACAATATGCTTTTGGGTGACATACTATAGCCTAGTAGCCATGTTTGTTTGTTTTGTTTTTGCAAAGGAAATATCCTAAAAATCGTGTCAAATTATATTTGGGGGAAATACGATTTGACATTCAATTTTCCTGAAAAATGGGGGTCATTTTACAACCAGATACGTCTTATATTTGGGACAATACGGTATGTTGTTTTTCATCATTTTCGAGGTTTGATTTTTGTGTTGAAAAAAGCGACATACATGGTGCATGGTTTTGGGCGACATCAAGGTCAAGGTCAAACTTTCTTGTCCACAAGGGAAATTTGTCTTGGGATTACACCCCTATTACAACCACACATAAAACATTAGAGACAAGCACAAACACAACAGTGACATAACATTACACAATGTTCAGGGTTGCCTTAAGTATTTGCTACTGTTTCATAGCCTCATTCAGCATTTTAGTTGACCTGGTACAAATGACCTTTTAAACCTGATGTATTTCCACTTTTACTTTATACTGTATCTTCTCCCAGATGGTAGACGTACATAATCTCCATTTTAAACATGGGCAGCATCATTGAAATCTTTTGAGCCTGATTCCGTGTAGCCTGTTCATAAATAGACTGCAGAGAGGGGAGTTGTCTAAGTCCTATGATCTTCCCTGGAGTCTGCACCAATCTAAGCAGTTTGGACCTCAGTTGCACTGAGAGATTGCTGAACCAAACTGTGATGCCAAGTCTGACCAGGCTTTCCAAAACTGTTCGATAAAACACTAACAAAAAATGTTTGGTCCACACAATGAACCCTGAGATGTCAGAAGAAATGCAGTCTTTGCTGTAGTTTGCTACAGAGACTGCCAACATGTGTATACCAAGTCAGTGAGTTGTCAATACAGATACCCAAGTATTCATATAAGGAAACCTGTGAGATGGTCGAGTCATGAATAACCACAGGCCTGTGGTGACCAATACTCTTAAGGTCAGACACCATCTACTGTGTCTTCTTAACATTAAGATAAAGGTGGTTATCATCACACCTTTCAAAAAGCTCAGTACTACTGAGAAGTAATCAGATAGGTCCCTATCTTTGTCCAGAAGAGTTAAGATGGCGGGGTGTGTGTGTGTGTGTGTGTGTGTGTGTGTGTGTGTGTGTGTGTGTGTGTGTGTGTGTGTGTGTGTGTGTGTGTGTGTGTGTGTGTGTGTGTGTCTCATCTCAGATAACTCCTCCATCTTAGGCAGTGTGACAAGTAATAGCCCCGCCCCCTCATCCCCAGTAGCCAATGGAAAGGATACACAGGCCGAAGATCATGGTAAGGAACAAAAGCAACAAAGTGCTTTCCTGCATTAAAAGTCAGACATACTGTATATTTTAACAAATGTCATTTGAGTTTCTAGGTTCAAGTGCTTTTGTTTTGACAAGCCGAAATCTGCCATTGACACCTATTATCATTAACTATGAAACTATGAATAAATGACTTACTAGGTTTTGACTTGGTGGTTTTGTGCAACATACTATAGTTAGTATAATTATTCCATGACGTAAATGTACGTTATTGAGTGTTGATGTTACAACGACAACGACAACGACAACGACAACGATCTGTGTGTGTGTGTGTGTGGTGTGTGTGTGTGTGTGTGTGTGTGTGTGTGTGTGTGTGTGTGTGTGTGTGTGTGTGTGTGTGTGTGATCTCAGATAACTCCTTCATCCTAGGCAGTGTGACCAGCGATATAGCCCCGCCCCCTCATCCCCAGTAGCCAATGATACACAGGCTGAAGATTACAGTAAGATTACAGATTAAGATTAATTAAAGGGTTCTATGAATTGAAAGGATTATAATTTATACCTAAAGGCTTTATAACTGGATTGGCTAAAGTTATTGCCTATAGAATTGGGTTCACGAATATGATGATTATGTAAGAAACAATGACATTTAGACACGAAGATGTTTAACATGTTATAGTCCGATGTGTTAAACCTGGGAAGATTTCACTTCCATTTTTCAATTCAATCACCATGTTTTGTTTTATTTCTTCTGTTTTGCCCAGATGACAACGTCTCCAGGTGATCTGATGCCTTGGAGTCAAGGGACAAAGCACATCAATCAGCTACTGGGAGACCAAGAAATGGACATGCCATCTAACACTGTTACTGTGTACCGTCGGGGTACTATCCTTTTGAAGGTTTTGACCCTTGGCACCGATGTACCGACAGTACAGGTAAACTAGAACAGTTGAGGTTTGACCTGGCTAGGTAGAAGCTCAGATAGACATCGTTTCTGTATTCGGAATTGGATCATTGTACCAACGAAATCACCCGAAAAACAGTGGGGCAATTGCCCTGAAGATAAACATCATCGTCTACCCCGCCACTCTCCAAGCACTAATTACTAAAAGAACTGAACTGATGGACAGTAGGTGTACCTCTGGCTGAAAATGTAGGCTGATGTGGGACACCTGTCATGCGGGGTAACTCCCCTGTCTAATGATGATACATTATTATACAGGGTGGCGTACCCCCCCCCCCCCCCTTCCCCACCACCACTCCTGAGGTGAAATGGAATTGGCAGAGTAAATTAAATGTTAAACTCACTTACCTAACACAGTAACATTCACTCAGAAAAGTTGTGAGCAAAGTTGACCAGGTTGTACTTTTATTATTATTCAAGTACTAGAATATAATATATATATGGAAAACAATAGTATACGTAGTATGTTGTCCGAGACATTGAACTACAGCCTGTCATTTTTACACAACAAATCTCAATGCTGGGTTCTAGATGGTAATGTTGTTAAGGCTCAAACTGCTCATGAAGTGAAGCGGACAAAGTGTTGTCCCTTGTGGCATTAAAGCAGCACTCCTTTTGAGGGTGTCAGTGGAGTGATTTTTTTCAGATCCCCCCCGAAACAAAGCAGGGGGCCTTTGTTCTTGGATGCAGGCCTCCGACCAGCCTGATTGACAGTCTGTCAATCAGGACTTTCAAAAAATGTCGAAATCGAGGAAAAATGACAGGCTATAGTATAGTCTTTCATATTATGGTATGTCGTTTTTCATCATTTTTGAGGATTTTTGGAAAATGTCGAAATCAAGGAAAAACGACATACGGTATGGTGTCTATGGTGTGTATGGTTTTGGATGGCATAGCCTACTATAGTAAGTCATTTCTTATCATTTTGGAGGTGTGTAGCTCAATGAGCTACTCAGTACATACCCCCCCCCCCCCCCCCCCCCCCCCCCCCCCCACCCAGCAGCACTGAGAAACTGTTGCGCCAACAATAATCCAATGCATCTCCTTTTCAGACTTCCAAACTGAAATGAAAGAAAATTAACTTGATGTTTTGTATATTGTCTGTATTTTATTTTAATAAAATTAAATTAAATTAGATATTACAGCGTGATGCATGGGCGATGTCATGGTGGACAGTGACGACCACGAGTGTACCAGTAGGCTACTGTGTAACTAATGCATAATAGCAAAACTTTATCTGTTATTGCAGTGCAATGCTGCCACCATCTGGTGGATAACTGGTATGATCTTGGAGATGAGTCAAGTACACACTGCAACCAAACTGCTAACAGCTTGGAGAATTGCAATACATTCTGAAAACCTGATTGGACACTATAGTTAAGAATGCACTTGTTTACAATATGGTCCACCTTGTTCATTTCATCAAAACATTAAGGTTGCACTGGATACACACACAAAGGGTGTCTTAAACGAAGGTTTGTGAGTTTGAACCTGGGATGGGGTACAGAAATCATTTGATGCAATAGATGACAGTGGATCCTTTATATTGATTACTAAAAGCAATTAAATGAATGGTTTAATGAACATTGTAAGTGTTAAGCACATTTACAGTATATATGTTATATGATATCATAATGACTGTATGATAGTGTGACTCGAAAATTAATTTGTCAAAGTGTCTTTGTTTATCCTGTTGAAATCAACCAAGGGCATAATTTCTTCCAATCTTCACTTTTATTTCGAAATAACGCAAGGCTATAGCTTTGACGTTTTTCATCGTTTTGATGATTTTTGAAGATTTTCAAAAAAATGTCGAAATCTGGCAAAACGCAAGGCTATAGCCTTACGGACTTTCGTAGCATGCCGTTTTTCATTGTTTTTCATCGTTAGGATTTTTGAAAAATGACGAATTCGAAGAAAAACGACAGGCTATAGTACATGACATCGGACAACATGCTATAGTATGATGTTTTTATCGTTTTTGAGACTTTTGAAAAATGTTGAAATCTATCAATAAAAAACAGCACAGATAGATCATTTTTCTGTATGAATGGTGCTACTCAAAGGAAAATGAAATGAAATGAAAACATGTCCAAAATGAACCTAACCTTAAATGGGTTTTCTACGTGTAAGTACGTAGGACTTATACCATAATAAAGTTTGTCATAGACAATGCATTGGGCGTTTAAGTTAAATAACTCAGAAATTACAAAACATTTCAAAGTCAAAAGTTCCAGCATGTATTCTCCTGTAAGCTGAATCTAAAAAAGTGTGAATGGAGTTTCTAGGTGAATGTGATTTTTTGACCCCCCCTTGAAGCTCCCATTGGCCCCATTATAAAAATGTCCAAATTTGGAAGCACTATATTTCTAAAACGATAAAACATTTCAAAGATTCCTTTTCAGGCAAATATGTCCACCGTAAGATGAACGTTAGGGCTATACCCTTACGGTCTTGCATAGCATGCCATTTTTCATTGTTTTGAGGATTTTTGAAAAATATCAAAATTTCGAAAATACGCAAGGCTATAGCCTTACGTTTTTTCATCGTTTTGAGGATTTTCGAAAAATGACAAAAAATGACCAAACCTGGCAAAAACGCAAGGCTATAGCCTTACGGTCTTGCACAGCATGCCATTTTTCATCGTTTTGAGGATTTTTGAAGATTTTCGAAAAATGTTGCAATTTCGAGAAAAAAAAAACGCAAGGCTATAGCCTTACGTCTTTTCATCGTTTTGAGGATTTTCGAAAAATGACAAAAAATGACCAAACCTGGGAAAAAGGCAACGCTATAGTCTTACGGTCTTGCACAGCATGCCATTTTTCACCGTTTTGAGGATTTTTGAGGATTTTCGAAAAATATCGAAATTTCGAAAAAACGCAAGGCTATAGCCTTACGTTTTTTCATTGTTTTGAGGATTTTCGAAAAATGACAAAAAATGACCAAACCTGGCAAAAAGGCAACGCTATAGCCTTACGGTCTTGCACAGCATGCTATTTTTCATCTTTTTGAGGATTTTTGAGGTTTTCCGAAAAATGACGAAATTTCGAAAATACGCAAGGCTATAGCCTTATGTTTTTTCATCGTTTTGAGGATTTTCGAAAAATGACAAAAAATGACCAAACCTGGCGAAAACGCAAGGCTATAGCCTTACGGTCTTGCACAGCATGCCATTTTTCATCGTTTTGAGGATTTTTGAGGATTTTCGAAAGAAGGGCGAATTTTCGAAAAAACGCAAGGCTATAGCCTTACGTTTTTTCATCGTTTTGATGATTTTCGAAAAATGACAAAAAATGACCAAACCTGACAAAAACGCAACGCTATAGCCTTACGCTTACGGTCTTGCACAGCACGCCATTTATTATCGTTTTGAGGATTTTTGAGGACTTTCGAAAAATGTCGAAATTTTGAAACCTGGCAAAAAGGCAACGCTATAGTCTTACGGTCTTGCACAGCATGCCATTTTTCACCGCTTTGAGAATTTTTGAGGATTTTCGAAAAATATCGAAATTTCGAAAAAACGCAAGGCAATGGGTGCAATTCTGAAAGCTGTGGTGTAGCCAGGTATGGTGTAAGTCTTCTCATTGGCTGCAGGGCAGCAAATCAGCTCTGGGGCCTCTGTAGTAGGCCAAAAGCCTATACCACCAGGCCTGGGCCTGGGCTTACCAAATAATTACCCAGAATAATTAAAATCTGCAATTCAAAAGGTCCAGAAATCACCTGAACCCCCCAATTAAAAATGTTACTGTACTGCCCTGCTTTGTTCATCATGAGTTGAAGCTCTTGATGTCTGGTTTTAATTATTATGGATAATTATTTGGTAGGCCCAGGCCCAGGCCTGGTGGTATAGGCTTTTGGCCTAGCCCAAGGCCGCAGACCTGATTTGCTGCCATGCAGCCAATGAGCACGGACCCACACCTGATTTGCTGCCATGCAGCCAATGAGAGGACTTACACCATCCTTGGCTACACCAAGGCGATTCAGAATTGCACCCTATAGCCTTACGTTTTTTCATCGTTTTGAGGATTTTCGAAAAATGACAAAAAATGACCAAACCTGGCAAAAACGCAAGGCTATAGCCTTACGGTCTTGCACAGCATGCCATTTTTCATCGTTTTGAGGATTTTTGAGGATTTTCGAAAAATGTCGAATTTTCGAAAAAACGCAAGGCTATAGCCTTACGTTTTTTCATCGTTTTGAGGATTTTCGAAAAATGACAAAAAATGACCAAACCTGGCAAAAACGCAACGCTATAGCCTTACGCTTACGGTCTTGCACAGCACGCCATTTATTATCGTTTTGAGGATTTTTGAGGACTTTCGAAAAATGTCGAAATTTTGAAACCTGGCAAAAAGGCAACGCTATAGTCTTACGGTCTTGCACAGCATGCCATTTTTCACCGTTTTGAGGATTTTTGAGGATTTTCGAAAAATATCGAAATTTCGAAAAAACGCAAGGCTATAGCCTTACGTTTTTTCATTGTTTTGAGGATTTTCGAAAAATGACAAAAAATGACCAAACCTGGCAAAAAGGCAACGCTATAGCCTTACGGTCTTGCACAGCATGCCATTTTTCATCTTTTTGAGGATTTTTGAGGATTTTCGAAAAATGTCGAAATTTCGAAAATACGCAAGGCTATAGCCTTACGTTTTCTCATCGTTTTGAGGATTTTCGAAAAATGACGAAAAATGACCAAACCTGGCAAAAACGCAAGGCTATAGCCTTACGGTCTTGCACAGCACGCCATTTTTCATCTTTTTGAGGATTTTTGAGGATTTTCGAAAAATGTCGAAATTTCGAAAAAAAAAGAAAAAAAAACAAAAAAACGCAAGGCTATAGCCTTACGTCTTTTCATCGTTTTGAGGATTTTCGAAAAATGACAAAAAATGACCAAACCTGGCAAAAAGGCAACGCTATAGTCTTACGGTCTTGCACAGCATGCCATTTTTCATCGTTTTGAGGATTTTTGAGGATTTTCAAAAAATATCGAAATTTCGAAAAAACGCAAGGCCATAGCCTTACGTTTTTTCATTGTTTTGAGGATTTTCGAAAAATGACAAAAAATGACGAAACCTGGCAAAAACGCAAGGCTATAGCCTTACGGTCTTGCACAGCATGCCGTTTTTTATCGTTTTGGGGATTTTTGAGGATTTTCGAAAAATGTCGAAATTTCGAAAAAACGCAAGGCTATAGCCTTATGTTTTTTCATTGTTTTGAGGATTTTCGAAAAATGACAAAAAATGACGAAACCTGGCAAAAACGCAAGGCTATAGCCTTACGGTCTTGTTTTGAGGATTTTCGAAAAATGACAAAAAATGACCAAACCTGGCGAAAACGCAAGGCTATAGCCTTACGGTCTTGCACAGCATGCCATTTTTCATCGTTTTGAGGATTTTTGAGGATTTTCGAAAAATGTCGAATTTTCGAAAAAACGCAAGGCTATAGCCTTACGTTTTTTCATCGTTTTGATGATTTTCGAAAAATGACAAAAAATGACCAAACCTGGCAAAAACGCAACGCTATAGCCTTACGCTTACGGTCTTGCACAGCACGCCATTTATTATCGTTTTGAGGATTTTTGAGGACTTTCGAAAAATGTCGAAATTTTGAAACCTGGCAAAAAGGCAACGCTATAGTCTTACGGTCTTGCACAGCATGCCATTTTTCACCGTTTTGAGGATTTTTGAGGATTTTCGAAAAATATCGAAATTTCGAAAAAACGCAAGGCTATAGCCTTACGTTTTTTCATTGTTTTGAGGATTTTCGAAAAATGACAAAAAATGACCAAACCTGGCAAAAAGGCAACGCTATAGCCTTACGGTCTTGCACAGCATGCCATTTTTCATCTTTTTGAGGATTTTTGAGGTTTTCCGAAAAATGTCAAAATTTCGAAAATACGCAAGGCTATAGCCTTACGTTTTTTCATCGTTTTGAGGATTTTCGAAAAATGACAAAAAATGACCAAACCTGGCAAAAACGCAAGGCTATAGCCTTACGGTCTTGCACAGCATGCCATTTTTCATCGTTTTGAGGATTTTTGAGGATTTTCGAAAAATGTCGAAATTTCGAAAAAAAAGAAAAAAAAAAAAAAAAAAAACGCAAGGCTATAGCCTTACGTTTTTTCATCGTTTTGAGGATTTTCGAAAAATGACAAAAAATTACCAAACCTGGCAAAAAGGCAACGCTATAGCCTTACGGTCTTGCACAGCATGCCATTTTTCATCGTTTTGAGGATTTTTGAGGATTTTCGAAAAATGTCGAAATTTCGAAAAAACGCAAGGCTATAGCCTTACGTTTTTTCATCGTTTTGAGGATTTTCGAAAAATGACAAAAAATGACGAAACCTGGCAAAAACGCAAGGCTATAGCCTTACGGTCTTGCACAGCATGCCGTTTTTCATCGTTTTGGGGATTTTTGAGGATTTTCGAAAAATGTCGAAATTTCGAAAAAACGCAAGGCTATAGCCTTATGTTTTTTCATTGTTTTGAGGATTTTCGAAAAATGTCAAAAAATGACGAAAACTGGCAAAAACGCAAGGCTATAGCCTTACGGTCTTGCACAGCATGCCATTTTTCATCGTTTTGAGGATTTTTGAGGATTTTCGAAAAATGTCGAAATTTCGAAAATACGCAAGGCTATAGCCTTACGTTTTTTCATCGTTTTGAGGATTTTCGAAAAATGACAAAAAATGACCAAACCTGGCAAAAACGCAAGGCTATAGCCTTACGGTCTTGCACAGCATGCCATTTTTCATCGTTTTGAGGATTTTTGAGGATTTTCGAAAAATGTTGAAATTTCGAAAAAACGCAAGGCTATAGCCTTACGTTTTTTCATCGTTTTGAGGATTTTCGAAAAATGACAAAAAATGACCAAACCTGGCAAAAACACAACGCTATAGTCTTACGGTCTTGCACAGCACGTCGTTTATTATCGTTTTGAGGATTTTTGAGGACTTTCGAAAATTGTCGAAATTTTGAAAAAAGCGTAAGGCTATAGCCTTACGTTTTTCATCGTTTTGAGGATTTTTGAAGATTTTCGAAAAACGACGAAACTTGGCAAAAATGCAAGGCTATAGCCTTGCGATCTTGCACAGCATGCCATTTTTCATCGTTTTGAGGATTTTCGAGGATTTTCGAAAAAGGATGAAATCGAAGAGCAACGACAGGTTATAGTACATGACCTCGGACCACATGCTATAGTATGATTTTTTGAGACTTTTGAAAAATGTCAAAATCTTGGGAAAACGACATAATTTATACGAATAAATAACACACAGCAGAGATCGGTCATTTTTCTGTATAAATGGTGATACTCAAAGGCAAATGAAGACTGACCCACAGTATCTGCCCTTCCCAGGTGGCTCTGGGGGTTTGGCTCTAGACAATAGGCCTTTATATCTGGAGGATGGGAGTTCAAACCCCACTCAAGTACTTAATTTTAGGAACAGCATTGAATTGACCCCATTGTAACTTATAAAGCTTTATGTTTCTACAACGATGAAACATTTCAAAGATTCCTTTTCAGGCAAACATACTTTATAAGAATAAATAAAAAACAGCAGAGATAATGTCATTTTTCTGTATAAATGGGACTACTGAAAGGCAAATGAAGACTGACCTACAACATCCTGCTGGCTCAGGTGGAGCAGTGGGTTTGGCTCTAGACATTTGGCCTTTATCTGGAGGTTGGGAGTTCAAACCCCACTCAAGTACTTAAGTTTGGAATAACATTGAATTTACCCATTATGAATTATAAAGCTTTATATTTCTACAACGATGAAGCATTTCAACGATTCCTTTTCAGGCAAACATGTCCACCGTAATATGAACCTAAATAACTTTAAATGGAGTTTATACGTGTAAGTATGTGGGACTAATAACATAATAAAGTTTTCCATTGGAATGCATTGGGCGTTTAAGTTAAATAACTCAGAAACTACAAAACATTTCAAAGTAAAAAGTTCCAGCATGTATCTCCACTGTAAGCTGAATCTAAAAAAGTGTGAATGAAGTTCTTTGGTGAACGTGATTTTTTTTAACCCCCTTGTAGCTCCCATTGACCCCATTATAAAAAAGTCTCAAATTTGGAAGCACTATATTTCTAAAACGATAAAACATTTCAAAGATTCCTTTTCAGGCAAATATGTCCACCGTAAGATGAACGTTAATAGCCATAAATGGCGTTTCTAGGTCTAAGTATGTAGGACGAATAGCATAATAAAGTTTGTGCTATTGCCATTGAAAATGCATTGGGCGTTTAAGACATTTAAGAAACTTAAGACAAAACATTTCAAAATAAAAAGTGAATGAAAGATATACTATAGTTTATGGTTTTGGATGACATAGTACGGTACTATATTAAGTCGTTTTGATTTTTTTAATGAAAATCAAAGAAAAAAGAAAAATACCACAATTACTGGTTTTATTTCTCTGTTGAATGCATTGGACAATGAACACAGTACAACATGTGGGACTTGAACCCAGGCCCACAATTTCCCAGGCACAACCTTCATCCAGTGAGCCACGCCGGCTGCTTGGTGAGATCACAAAATGCCAAATAGAAAGTGACAGGAACACCAAAGGCTTGCTTCCATTGTTTATTTCGTTATTTCTCAAGAAATGTCAAAAAACGCAAGGCTAGAGCCTTACGGTCGTGGACAGCATGCCTTTTTTCATAGTTTTGAGGATTTTCGAAAAATGTCAAAATTTCGAAAAAAGCGCAAGGCTATAGCCTTACCGTTTTTCATCGTTTGGACGATTTTGGAAGATTTTCGAAAAATGACGAAATCTGGCAAAAACACAAGGCTATAGCCTTACGATCTTGCACATCATGCCCTTTTTCGTCGTTTTGAGGATTTTTGAGGATTTTCGAAAAATGTCGAAATTTCGAGAAAAAAAAAACGCAAGGCTATAGCCTTACCGTTTTTCATCGTTTGGACGATTTTGGAAGATTTTCGAAAAATGACGAAATCTGGCAAAAACACAAGCCTATAGCCTTACGTTCTTGCACATCATGCCCTTTTTCATCGTTTTGAGGATTTTTGAGGATTTTCGAAAAATGTCGAAATTTTGAAAAAAGCGCAAGGCTATAGCCTTACCGTTTTTCATCGCTTTGACGATTTGGGAAGATTTTCGAAAAATGACAAAATCTGGCAAAAACGCAAGGCTATAGCCTTACGATCTTGCAGAGCATGCCCTTTTCCGTCGTCATGAGGATTTTTGAGGATTTTCGAAAAATGTCGAAATTTCGAAAAAGCACAAGGCTATAGCCTTACCGTTTTTCATTGTTTTGAGGATTTTCGAGGATCTTCGAAAAATGACGAAATCGAAGAAAAACGACAGGCTATAGTACATGACCTCGGACCACATGCTATAGTATGACGTTTTTATCGTTTTTGAGACTTTTAAAAAATGTCGAAATCTAGGAAAAACGACATCTTTTATATGAATAAATAAAAACAATAGAGATCAATGTCATTTTTCTGTATAAATGATGCTACTCAAATACAAATAAAGACTGACCCACAACACCCACCTGTCCTAGCTGGCTCTGTGGGTTCGGCTCCAGACAATAGGTCTTTATCTGGAGGTTGGGAGTTCAAACCCTGGTCAAGTGCTTACTTTTAGGAACGACATTGATTTCACCCCATTATAAATTATAAAGCTTTGTATTTCTACAACGATGAAACTTTTCAAAGATTCCTTTACAGGCAAACATACTTTATAGGAATAAATAAAAAACAGCGGAGATAATGTCATTTTTCTGTATAAATGGTGCTACTCAAAGGCAAATCAAGACTTACACACCAACACCCAACTGTCTCACGTGGCCCAGTGGGTTTGACGCTAGATAATAGGCGTTTATCTGGAGGTTGGGAGTTCAAACCCCACTCAAGGACTTACTTTTTACAACAACATTGAATTGACCCCATTATAAATTATAAAGCTTTATATTTCTACAACGATGCAACATTTCAAAGATTCCTTTTCAGGCAACCATGTCCACCGTAAGATGAGCCTAAATAGCTTTAAATGGGGTTTCTACGTGTTAGTATGTAGGACTAATAACATAATAAAGTTTTCCATTGGAATGCATTGGGCGTTTAAGTTAAATAACTCAGAAACTACAAAACATTTCAAAGTAAAAAGTTCCAGCATGTATCTCCACTGTAAGCGGAATCTAAAAAAGTGTGAATGAACTTTTTTGGTGAACGTGATTTTTTACGCCCCTTGTAGCTCCCATTGACCCCATTATAAAAAGTCTCAAATTTGGGAGCCTTATATTTCTAAAACGATGAAACATTCCAAAGATTCTTTTTCAGGCAAATATGTCCACCGTAAGACGAACGTTAATAGCCATAAATGGCGTTGATAGGTATGAGTATGTAGGAGTAATAGCATAATAAAGTTTGTGCTATTGCCATTGAAAATGCATTGGGCATTTAAGTAAAAAAAATCCAGAAACTACAAAACATTTCAAAGTAAAAAGTGAATGAAAGATATAATATAGTTTATGGTTTTGGATGACATAGTACGGTACTATATTAAGTCATATTGATTTTTTTTAATGAAAATCACAAAGAAAAGTACTAGAATTACTTGTTTTATTTCTCTGTTAAAGGCATCAGACAACACACACAGTGCAACAGCCGGGACTTGAACCCGGGCCCACAAATTTCCAGGCACAACCTTTATCCGGCGAGCCACGCCGGCTGCTTGGTGAGATCACAAAATGCCAAATAGAAAGTGACAGGAACACCAAAGGCTTGCTTCCATTGTTTATTTCGTTATTTCATTTCTCAAGAAATGTAAAAAAAAAACGCAAGGCTAGAGCCTTACGGTCGTGGACAGCATGCCTTTTTTCATAGTTTTGAGGATTTTCGAAAAATGTCAAAATTTCGAAAAAAGCGCAAGGCTATAGCCTTACCGTTTTTTCATCGTTTGGATGATTTTGGAAGATTTTCGAAAAATGACGAAATCTGGCAAAAGCGCAAGGGTATAGCATTACAGTCTTGCTCAGCATGCCATTTTTCACCGTTTTGAGCATTTTTGGGCATTTTCGAAAAAATGACGAAATTTCGAGAAAAAAAACGCAAGGCTATAGCCTTACGTTTTTTCATCATTTTGAAGATTTTTGAAAAATGACGAAATCTGGCAAAAGCACAAGTGTATAGCATTACAGTCTTGCTCAGCATGCCATTTTTCACCGTTTTGAGCATTTTTGAGCATTTTCGAAAAAATGTCGAAATTTCGAGAAAAAAAATGCAAGGCTATAGCCTTACGTTTTTTCATCATTTTGAAGATTTTCGAAAAATTACGAAATCTGGCAAAAGCGCAAGGGTATAGCATTACAGTCTTGCTCATTATGCCATTTTTCACCGTTTTGAGCATTTTTGAGCATTTTCGAAAAAATGTCGAAATTTCGAGAGAAAAAACGCAAGGCTATAGCCTTACGTTTTTTCATCATTTTGAAGATTTTCGAAAAATTACAAAATCTGGCAAAAGCGCAAGAGTATAGCATTACAGTCTTGCTCAGCATGCCGTTTTTCACCGTTTTGAGCATTTTTGAGCATTTTCGAAAAAATGTCGAAATTTCGAGAAAAAAAAACGCAAGGCTATAGCCTTACGTTTTTTCATCATTTTGAAGATTTTTGAAAAATGACGAAATCTGGCAAAAGCGCAAGGGTATAGCATTACAGTCTTGCTCAGCATGCCGTTTTTCACCGTTTTGAGCATTTTTGAGCATTTTCGAAAAAAGGTCGAAATTTCAAGAAAAAAAAAGCAAGGCTATAGCCTTACCGTTTTTCATCGTTTGGACGATTTTGGAAGATTTTTGAAAAATGACGAAATCTGGCAAAAACACAAGCTTATAGCCTTACGTTCTTGCACATCATGCCCTTTTTCATCGTTTTGAGGATTTTTGAGGATTTTCGAAAAATGTCGAAATTTTGAAAAAAGCGCAAGGCTATAGCCTTACCGTTTTTCATCGCTTTGACGATTTTGGAAGATTTTCGAAAAATGACAAAATCTGGCAAAAACGCAAGGCTATAGCCTTACGATCTTGCAGAGCATGCCCTTTTCCGTCGTTATGAGGATTTTTGAGGATTTTCGAAAAATGTCGAAATTTCGAAAAAGCACAAGGCTATAGCCTTACCGTTTTTCATTGTTTTGAGGATTTTCGAGGATCTTCGAAAAATGACGAAATCGAAGAAAAACGACAGGCTATAGTACATGACCTCGGACCACATGCTATAGTATGACGTTTTTATCGTTTTTGAGACTTTTAAAAAATGTCGAAATCTAGGAAAAACGACATCTTTTATATGAATAAATAAAAACAATAGAGATCAATGTCATTTTTCTGTATAAATGATGCTACTCAAATACAAATAAAGACTGACCCACAACACCCACCTGTCCTAGCTGGCTCTGTGGGTTCGGCTCCAGACAATAGGTCTTTATCTGGAGGTTGGGAGTTCAAACCCCGGTCAAGTGCTTACTTTTAGGAACGACATTGATTTCACCCCATTATAAATTATAAAGCTTTGTATTTCTACAACGATGAAACTTTTCAAAGATTCCTTTACAGGCAAACATACTTTATAGGAATAAATAAAAAACAGCGGAGATAATGTCATTTTTCTGTATAAATGGTGCTACTCAAAGGCAAATCAAGACTTACACACCAACACCCAACTGTCTCACGTGGCCCAGTGGGTTTGACGCTAGATAATAGGCGTTTATCTGGAGGTTGGGAGTTCAAACCCCACTCAAGGACTTACTTTTTACAACAACATTGAATTGACCCCATTATAAATTATAAAGCTTTATATTTCTACAACGATGCAACATTTCAAAGATTCCTTTTCAGGCAACCATGTCCACCGTAAGATGAGCCTAAATAGCTTTAAATGGGGTTTCTATGTGTTAGTATGTAGGACTAATAACATAATAAAGTTTTCCATTGGAATGCATTGGGCGTTTAAGTTAAATAACTCAGAAACTACAAAACATTTCAAAGTAAAAAGTTCCAGCATGTATCTCCACTGTAAGCGGAATCTAAAAAAGTGTGAATGAACTTTTTTGGTGAACGTGATTTTTTTACGCCCCTTGTAGCTCCCATTGACCCCATTATAAAAAGTCTCAAATTTGGGAGCCTTATATTTCTAAAACGATGAAACATTCCAAAGATTCTTTTTCAGGCAAATATGTCCACCGTAAGACGAACGTTAATAGCCATAAATGGCGTTGATAGGTATGAGTATGTAGGAGTAATAGCATAATAAAGTTTGTGCTATTGCCATTGAAAATGCATTGGGCATTTAAGTAAAAAAAATCCAGAAACTACAAAACATTTCAAAGTAAAAAGTGAATGAAAGATATAATATAGTTTATGGTTTTGGATGACATAGTACGGTACTATATTAAGTCATATTGATTTTTTTTAATGAAAATCACAAAGAAAAGTACTAGAATTACTTGTTTTATTTCTCTGTTAAAGGCATTAGACGACACACACGGTGCAACAGCCGGGACTTGAACCCGGGCCCACAAATTTCCAGGCACAACCTTTATCCGGCGAGCCACGCCGGCTGCTTGGTGAGATCACAAAATGCCAAATAGAAAGTGACAGGAACACCAAAGGCTTGCTTCCATTGTTTATTTCGTTATTTCATTTCTCAAGAAATGTAAAAAAAAAACGCAAGGCTAGAGCCTTACGGTCGTGGACAGCATGCCTTTTTTCATAGTTTTGAGGATTTTCGAAAAATGTCAAAATTTCGAAAAAAGCGCAAGGCTATAGCCTTACCGTTTTTTCATCGTTTGGATGATTTTGGAAGATTTTCGAAAAATGACGAAATCTGGCAAAAGCGCAAGGGTATAGCATTACAGTCTTGCTCAGCATGCCATTTTTCACCGTTTTGAGCATTTTTGGGCATTTTCGAAAAAATGACGAAATTTCGAGAAAAAAAAACGCAAGGCTATAGCCTTACGTTTTTTCATCATTTTGAAGATTTTTGAAAAATGACGAAATCTGGCAAAAGCACAAGTGTATAGCATTACAGTCTTGCTCAGCATGCCATTTTTCACCGTTTTGAGCATTTTTGAGCATTTTCAAAAAAATGTCGAAATTTCGAGAAAAAAAATGCAAGGCTATAGCCTTACGTTTTTTCATCATTTTGAAGATTTTCGAAAAATTACGAAATCTGGCAAAAGCGCAAGGGTATAGCATTACAGTCTTGCTCATTATGCCATTTTTCACCGTTTTGAGCATTTTTGAGCATTTTCGAAAAAATGTCGAAATTTCGAGAGAAAAAACGCAAGGCTATAGCCTTACGTTTTTTCATCATTTTGAAGATTTTCGAAAAATTACAAAATCTGGCAAAAGCGCAAGAGTATAGCATTACAGTCTTGCTCAGCATGCCGTTTTTCACCGTTTTGAGCATTTTTGAGCATTTTCGAAAAAATGTCGAAATTTCGAGAAAAAAAAACGCAAGGCTATAGCCTTACGTTTTTTCATCATTTTGAAGATTTTTGAAAAATGACGAAATCTGGCAAAAGCGCAAGGGTATAGCATTACAGTCTTGCTCAGCATGCCGTTTTTCACCGTTTTGAGCATTTTTGAGCATTTTCGAAAAAAGGTCGAAATTTCGAGAAAAAAAACGCAAGGCTATAGCCTTACCGTTTTTCATCGTTTGGACGATTTTGGAAGATTTTTGAAAAATGACGAAATCTGGCAAAAACACAAGCTTATAGCCTTACGTTCTTGCACATCATGCCCTTTTTCATCGTTTTGAGGATTTTTGAGGATTTTCGAAAAATGTCGAAATTTTGAAAAAAGCGCAAGGCTATAGCCTTACCGTTTTTCATCGCTTTGACGATTTTGGAAGATTTTCGAAAAATGACAAAATCTGGCAAAAACGCAAGGCTATAGCCTTACGATCTTGCAGAGCATGCCCTTTTCCGTCGTTATGAGGATTTTTGAGGATTTTCGAAAAATGTCGAAATTTCGAAAAAGCACAAGGCTATAGCCTTACCGTTTTTCATTGTTTTGAGGATTTTCGAGGATCTTCGAAAAATGACGAAATCGAAGAAAAACGACAGGCTATAGTACATGACCTCGGACCACATGCTATAGTATGACGTTTTTATCGTTTTTGAGACTTTTAAAAAATGTCGAAATCTAGGAAAAACGACATCTTTTATATGAATAAATAAAAACAATAGAGATCAATGTCATTTTTCTGTATAAATGATGCTACTCAAATACAAATAAAGACTGACCCACAACACCCACCTGTCCTAGCTGGCTCTGTGGGTTCGGCTCCAGACAATAGGTCTTTATCTGGAGGTTGGGAGTTCAAACCCCGGTCAAGTGCTTACTTTTAGGAACGACATTGATTTCACCCCATTATAAATTATAAAGCTTTGTATTTCTACAACGATGAAACTTTTCAAAGATTCCTTTACAGGCAAACATACTTTATAGGAATAAATAAAAAACAGCGGAGATAATGTCATTTTTCTGTATAAATGGTGCTACTCAAAGGCAAATCAAGACTTACACACCAACACCCAACTGTCTCACGTGGCCCAGTGGGTTTGACGCTAGATAATAGGCGTTTATCTGGAGGTTGGGAGTTCAAACCCCACTCAAGGACTTACTTTTTACAACAACATTGAATTGACCCCATTATAAATTATAAAGCTTTATATTTCTACAACGATGCAACATTTCAAAGATTCCTTTTCAGGCAACCATGTCCACCGTAAGATGAGCCTAAATAGCTTTAAATGGGGTTTCTATGTGTTAGTATGTAGGACTAATAACATAATAAAGTTTTCCATTGGAATGCATTGGGCGTTTAAGTTAAATAACTCAGAAACTACAAAACATTTCAAAGTAAAAAGTTCCAGCATGTATCTCCACTGTAAGCGGAATCTAAAAAAGTGTGAATGAACTTTTTTGGTGAACGTGATTTTTTTACGCCCCTTGTAGCTCCCATTGACCCCATTATAAAAAGTCTCAAATTTGGGAGCCTTATATTTCTAAAACGATGAAACATTCCAAAGATTCTTTTTCAGGCAAATATGTCCACCGTAAGACGAACGTTAATAGCCATAAATGGCGTTGATAGGTATGAGTATGTAGGAGTAATAGCATAATAAAGTTTGTGCTATTGCCATTGAAAATGCATTGGGCATTTAAGTAAAAAAAATCCAGAAACTACAAAACATTTCAAAGTAAAAAGTGAATGAAAGATATAATATAGTTTATGGTTTTGGATGACATAGTACGGTACTATATTAAGTCATATTGATTTTTTTTAATGAAAATCACAAAGAAAAGTACTAGAATTACTTGTTTTATTTCTCTGTTAAAGGCATTAGACGACACACACGGTGCAACAGCCGGGACTTGAACCCGGGCCCACAAATTTCCAGGCACAACCTTTATCCGGCGAGCCACGCCGGCTGCTTGGTGAGATCACAAAATGCCAAATAGAAAGTGACAGGAACACCAAAGGCTTGCTTCCATTGTTTATTTCGTTATTTCATTTCTCAAGAAATGTAAAAAAAAAACGCAAGGCTAGAGCCTTACGGTCGTGGACAGCATGCCTTTTTTCATAGTTTTGAGGATTTTCGAAAAATGTCAAAATTTCGAAAAAAGCGCAAGGCTATAGCCTTACCGTTTTTTCATCGTTTGGATGATTTTGGAAGATTTTCGAAAAATGACGAAATCTGGCAAAAGCGCAAGGGTATAGCATTACAGTCTTGCTCAGCATGCCATTTTTCACCGTTTTGAGCATTTTTGGGCATTTTCGAAAAAATGACGAAATTTCGAGAAAAAAAACGCAAGGCTATAGCCTTACGTTTTTTCATCATTTTGAAGATTTTTGAAAAATGACGAAATCTGGCAAAAGCACAAGTGTATAGCATTACAGTCTTGCTCAGCATGCCATTTTTCACCGTTTTGAGCATTTTTGAGCATTTTCGAAAAAATGTCGAAATTTCGAGAAAAAAAATGCAAGGCTATAGCCTTACGTTTTTTCATCATTTTGAAGATTTTCGAAAAATTACGAAATCTGGCAAAAGCGCAAGGGTATAGCTTTACAGTCTTGCTCATCATGCCATTTTTCACCGTTTTGAGCATTTTTGAGCATTTTCGAAAAAATGTCGAAATTTCGAGAGAAAAAACGCAAGGCTATAGCCTTACGTTTTTTCATCATTTTGAAGATTTTTGAAAAATTACAAAATCTGGCAAAAGCGCAAGAGTATAGCATTACAGTCTTGCTCAGCATGCCGTTTTTCACCGTTTTGAGCATTTTTGAGCATTTTCGAAAAAATGTCGAAATTTCGAGAAAAAAAAAACGCAAGGCTATAGCCTTACGTTTTTTCATCATTTTGAAGATTTTTGAAAAATGACGAAATCTGGCAAAAGCGCAAGGGTATAGCATTACACGCGCGGCGCATGCGGGTGACGTCGTTTGTTGGTGGTGCATGGCCTCCAACTCCCAGAGGGGGGTTGGGGTGGAGGGAGTTGCCCGGCGAAAGCTGCACGGTATCCAGCCGAGTGGCCTCATGATTAGAGTGTCTGCCTTTGAACTCGGCTGCCCGGGTTCGACTCCCGGCCGGGGCATACCCAAATTCTGTAAACATGGGTCCGAGTGAATTCCAAAGCTTACCCGCCTTAAGCGGGACACGGTATAACTGCTCTACCGTCGTGCACGCCCACGCGGTAGCCCATAATAAGTAAGTAAAGTTCCGGCGCGGTGACACTTGGCCACCGCGGCCGATATCAAACGATGGCAGCAGTACGCTCGGCCGGCGGCGGTGGGGGGTGGTGGGTGGTGCATGGCCCCCAGAGGGATGCTCTCTGGGGGTTAGGTTGGAGAGAGTGCCCCTGGACGGGGCCTGTCAGTGGTGCATGGCCCCCAGAGGCATGGTCTCTGGGGGTTGGGTTAGAGTGAATGCCCCTGGACGGGGCCTGGTGGGTGGTGCATGGCCCCCAGAGGGATGCTCTCTGGGGGTTGGTTTGGAGAGAAGGCCCCTGTCTGGTGCACTTGGTACTGGCGGCAGTACCCTGGACAGACGGCCAGAGTTGTTGCAGTGTCCATCGGTATGGCCAGGGGCGCGGGCCCGGCCAGAATTGTTTCAAAGTCCATCGGTATGGCCAGGGGCGCGGGCCCCGGCCAGGATTGTTTCAAAGTCCATCGGTATGGCCAGGGGCGCGGGCCCCGGCCAGAATTGTTTCAAAGTCCTACAGTATGCCCAGGGGCGTGCGGTCCCTGCGGCGCGGTACATCACTCTTGATGCCCCGAGAGGGGTGCTTAAGGGTGGGTGCACATGTTCGAACGGAGCGCCGGGTGGTGGCTCTCGGCCGGGAGGGTGCCTGACCCAGGGCCTGGGCCCCCGCCCGGCGGGTCAGTGGGCCCTGGGCCTGGGCGGTGGCCTGGTGGTTGTGGTGCATGGCCCCCAGAGGCTGTCCTCTGGGGGGTGGGTTGGAGAACGTGCCCCTGCACGGAGGTGTGCCTGGAGCACTGGGTACTGGCGGCAGTACCCAGGACAGGCGGCCTGGTGGCGCCCTTCGGGGGCGGCGGCGTTCTGGTAGTGGTGCATGGCCCCCAGAGGTTCACCTCTGGGGGTTAGGTTGGAGAAAGAGCCCCTGGACGGAGGTCCTCTGGGGTCCATTTGGTGCGGGGCGCAGTACCCCGTGCGGCCGCCTGGTGGCGCCCTTCGGGGGCGGCGGCGTTCTGGTAGTGGTGCATGGCCCCCAGAGGTTCACCTCTGGGGGTTAGGTTGGAGAAAGAGCCCCTGGACGGAGGTCCTCTGGGGTCCATTTGGTGCGGGGCGCAGTACCCCGTGCGGCCGCCTGGTGGCGCCCTTCTGGGGAGGCGGCAGTCTGGTAGTGGTGCATGGCCCCCAGAGGTTCACCTCTGGGGGTTAGGTTGGAGAAATTGCCCCTGGACGGAGGTCCTCTGGGGTCCATTTGGTGCGGGGCGCAGTACCCCGTGCGGCCGCCTGGTGGCGCCCTTCGGGGGCGGCGGCGTTCTGGTAGTGGTGCATGGCCCCCAGAGGTTCACCTCTGGGGGATAGGTTGGAGAAATTGCCCCTGGACGGAGGTCCTGTGGGGTCCATTTGGTGCGGGGCGCAGTACCCCGTGCGGCCGCCTGGTGGCGCCCTTCTGGGGCGGCGGCAGTCTGGTAGTGGTGCATGGCCCCCAGAGGTTCACCTCTGGCGGGTAGGGTTGGAGAGAGTGCCCCTGGGGTCCATTTGGTGCGGGGGCGCAGTTCCCAGTTTGGCCACAAGGCGGCGCCTGACCTCCAGCCCCCCCAGGGGGGGCGAGCGGCCGGCTCATGCCCGGCCGAGGTGCCTGCTTAAACGTGGAGTTTCCCCCTCTCCGCATGAGCAGCCTGGAGCTTCGCATGTGCAGCTCTCCCCCACGTGAAAGTGGCCGGAGCCCCGAGCTCCTGGGCTCTGCTTCCCTCTTCCCCCCTCTGTGCCCAAGGACCCCCAGAAGCCCCCGACTTGGGCCATTCCGTATGTAGGAGAGCGCTCCTCCGGCCCTTGCCGACCCCCGGGCGGCCCCCCGAGCCGCCCCGGGCCTGGAAAAAAAAAAAAATTTTGGGACCTCCAGAGCTCGCGCCGAGCACCCAGGCGCCGCGCCGTTTCTACCCAGGGAAGAGTGCCTGCTCGCTGGGTGCGAGTGCCTGCTCGCTGGGTGTGAGTCCTGGAAGTCCGAAAAAATCCGAAATATTTCTAAGCGCTCCTCCGGCCCTTACTGACCCCCGGGCGGCCCCCAGAGCCGCCCCGGGCCTGGAAAAAAAAAAAATTTTGGGACCTCCAGAGCTCGCGCCGAGCACCCAGGCGCCGCGCCGTTTCTACCCAGGGCAGAGTGCCTGCTCGCTGGGTGCGAGTGCCTGCTCGCTGGGTGCGAGTCCTGGAGGTCCGAAAAAATCCGAAATTTTTTCTAAGTGTCTGAGCGCCCCCGGTGCAGCCGGGAGGCTTCCCCGGCGCGGCCGGCACGCGTCCCCCGCGCGGCCCGCCCCCCCCGGGCGGCCGGCGGCCGGCGCCCGGCCCCCAGAGCCAGCTTCGGGCCCCGCAGCGCCAGAGTGGCCGGAGCCCAGGAGAGAGGGGAGAGGCGAAA
>CM076986.1:21053262-21073262 GCA_039105355.1 Benthosema pterotum
CAGAGGGGCCAATGCCAAATGGACATATCACTATGGTAACATATGTAACCTGCACAAGTAGTATTATGGAGTGTTGGCCATGGCCTAACAGACGGGCAAATGCCCATTGCACTGTGGTTACATATGTAACCTGGCGGCATAGTATCATGGTTACATTTGTAACCTGCACACATAGTACGGTGGTTACATTTGTAACCTACCCCAATAGGGGAGCCAATAGCAAGTGGACATGGGCATCCCAAAAGGACAGTCCATTTCCCATGCTCCTGGCAGGATTCAGCGTGCCAGGTGTCCACATGGATGTCCACATGGCCATTCACAACGTAGGGGTGCATAACCAAATAGACAAATGGGCGTCCCAAATGGACAGTCCATTTGGTCACTGCATTAAAAATGCACAGCCGAAAGGACAGTCCATTTGCCATCACATCAGTGGGGCCAAAGCGAAACGGACAGATTGCCATGGTTACATATGTAACCTTCACACATAGTACTGTGGTTACATGTGTAACCTGCACACTTAGTACCATCTTCTGTTTGCCATGGCCTAAATGAAGGAATAATGCCCAGTGCACTGTGGTTACATATGTAACCTTCACATATAGTACCGTGGTTACATCTGTAACTGCATGCTTAGTAACCATGTTGTTTTTGCCATGGCCTAACAGAAGGGCCGATGCCCAGTGCACTGTGGTTACATATGTAACCTGCACACATAGTACTGTGGTTACATATGTAACCTTCACACATAGTACTGTGGTTACATGTGTAACCTGCACACTTAGTACCATCTTCTGTTTGCCATGGCCTAAATGAAGGAAAAATGCCCAGTGCACTGTGGTTACATATGTAACCTTCACATATAGTACCGTGGTTACATATGTAACCTGCATGCTTAGTAACCATGTTGTTTTTGCCATGGCCTAACAGAAGGGCCGATGCCCAGTGCACTGTGGTTACACATGTAACCTGCACACATAGTACTGTGGTTACAAGTGTAACCTGCACACTTAGTACCATCCTCTGTTTGCCATGGCCTAACAGAAGAAATAATGCCCAGTGCACTGTGGTTACATATGTAACCTTCACATATAGTACCGTGGTTACATATGTAACCTGCATGCTTGGTACCATGTTGTTTTTGCCATAGCCTAACAGAAGGGCCGATGCCCAGTGCACTGTGGTTGCATATGTAACCTGCACAAATAGTACTGTGGTTACAAGTGTAACCTGCACACTTAGTACCATCTTCTGTTTGCCATGGCTTAACAGAGGGGCCAATGCCAAATGGACATATCACTATGGTAACATATGTAACCTGCACAAGTAGTATTATGGAGTGTTGGCCATGGCCTAACAGACGGGCAAATGCCCATTGCACTGTGGTTACATATGTAACCTGGCGGCATAGTATCATGGTTACATTTGTAACCTGCACACATAGTACGGTGGTTACATTTGTAACCTACCCCAATAGGGGAGCCAATAGCAAGTGGACATGGGCATCCCAAAAGGACAGTCCATTTCCCATGCTCCTGGCAGGATTCAGCGTGCCAGGTGTCCACATGGATGTCCACATGGCCATTCACAACGTGGGGGTGCATAACCAAATAGACAAATGGACGTCCCAAATGGACAGTCCATTTGGTCACTGCATTAAAAATGCACAGCCGAAAGGACAGTCCATTTGCCATCACATCAGTGGGGCCAAAGCGAAACGGACAGATTGCCATGGTTACATATGTAACCTTCACACATAGTACTGTGGTTACATGTGTAACCTGCACACTTAGTACCATCTTCTGTTTGCCATGGCCTAAATGAAGGAATAATGCCCAGTGCACTGTGGTTACATATGTAACCTTCACATATAGTACCGTGGTTACATCTGTAACTGCATGCTTAGTAACCATGTTGTTTTTGCCATGGCCTAACAGAAGGGCCGATGCCCAGTGCACTGTGGTTACATATGTAACCTGCACACATAGTACTGTGGTTACATATGTAACCTTCACACATAGTACTGTGGTTACATGTGTAACCTGCACACTTAGTACCATCTTCTGTTTGCCATGGCCTAAATGAAGGAAAAATGCCCAGTGCACTGTGGTTACATATGTAACCTTCACATATAGTACCGTGGTTACATATGTAACCTGCATGCTTAGTAACCATGTTGTTTTTGCCATGGCCTAACAGAAGGGCCGATGCCCAGTGCACTGTGGTTACACATGTAACCTGCACACATAGTACTGTGGTTACAAGTGTAACCTGCACACTTAGTACCATCCTCTGTTTGCCATGGCCTAACAGAAGGAATAATGCCCAGTGCACTGTGGTTACATATGTAACCTTCACATATAGTACCGTGGTTACATATGTAACCTGCATGCTTGGTACCATGTTGTTTTTGCCATAGCCTAACAGAAGGGCCGATGCCCAGTGCACTGTGGTTGCATATGTAACCTGCACAAATAGTACTGTGGTTACAAGTGTAACCTGCACACTTAGTACCATCTTCTGTTTGCCATGGCTTAACAGAGGGCCAATGCCAAATGGACATATCACTATGGTAACATATGTAACCTGCACAAGTAGTATTATGGAGTGTTGGCCATGGCCTAACAGACGGGCAAATGCCCATTGCACTGTGGTTACATATGTAACCTGGCGGCATAGTATCATGGTTACATTTGTAACCTGCACACATAGTACGGTGGTTACATATGTAACCTACCCCAATAGGGGAGCCAATAGCAAGTGGACATGGGCATCCCAAAAGGACAGTCCATTTCCCATGCTCCTGGCAGGATTCAGCGTGCCAGGTGTCCACATGGATGTCCACATGGCCATTCACAACGTAGGGGTGCATAACCAAATAGACAAATGGGCGTCCCAAATGGACAGTCCATTTGGTCACTGCATTAAAAATGCACAGCCGAAAGGACAGTCCATTTGCCATCACATCAGTGGGGCCAAAGCGAAACGGACAGATTGCCATGGTTACATATGTAACCTTCACACATAGTACTGTGGTTACATGTGTAACCTGCACACTTAGTACCATCTTCTGTTTGCCATGGCCTAAATGAAGGAATAATGCCCAGTGCACTGTGGTTACATATGTAACCTTCACATATAGTACCGTGGTTACATATGTAACTGCATGCTTAGTAACCATGTTGTTTTTGCCATGGCCTAACAGAAGGGCCGATGCCCAGTGCACTGTGGTTACATATGTAACCTGCACACATAGTACTGTGGTTACATATGTAACCTTCACACATAGTACTGTGGTTACATGTGTAACCTGCACACTTAGTACCATCTTCTGTTTGCCATGGCCTAAATGAAGGAAAAATGCCCAGTGCACTGTGGTTACATATGTAACCTTCACATATAGTACCGTGGTTACATATGTAACCTGCATGCTTAGTAACCATGTTGTTTTTGCCATGGCCTAACAGAAGGGCCGATGCCCAGTGCACTGTGGTTACACATGTAACCTGCACACATAGTACTGTGGTTACAAGTGTAACCTGCACACTTAGTACCATCCTCTGTTTGCCATGGCCTAACAGAAGAAATAATGCCCAGTGCACTGTGGTTACATATGTAACCTTCACATATAGTACCGTGGTTACATATGTAACCTGCATGCTTGGTACCATGTTGTTTTTGCCATAGCCTAACAGAAGGGCCGATGCCCAGTGCACTGTGGTTGCATATGTAACCTGCACAAATAGTACTGTGGTTACAAGTGTAACCTGCACACTTAGTACCATCTTCTGTTTGCCATGGCTTAACAGAGGGGCCAATGCCAAATGGACATATCACTATGGTAACATATGTAACCTGCACAAGTAGTATTATGGAGTGTTGGCCATGGCCTAACAGACGGGCAAATGCCCATTGCACTGTGGTTACATATGTAACCTGGCGGCATAGTATCATGGTTACATTTGTAACCTGCACACATAGTACGGTGGTTACATTTGTAACCTACCCCAATAGGGGAGCCAATAGCAAGTGGACATGGGCATCCCAAAAGGACAGTCCATTTCCCATGCTCCTGGCAGGATTCAGCGTGCCAGGTGTCCACATGGATGTCCACATGGCCATTCACAACGTGGGGGTGCATAACCAAATAGACAAATGGGCGTCCCAATGGACAGTCCATTTGGTCACTGCATTAAAAATGCACAGCCGAAAGGACAGTCCATTTGCCATCACATCAGTGGGGCCAAAGCGAAACGGACAGATTGCCATGGTTACATATGTAACCTTCACACATAGTACTGTGGTTACATGTGTAACCTGCACACTTAGTACCATCTTCTGTTTGCCATGGCCTAAATGAAGGAAAAATGCCCAGTGCACTGTGGTTACATATGTAACCTTCACATATAGTACCGTGGTTACATATGTAACCTGCATGCTTAGTAACCATGTTGTTTTTGCCATGGCCTAACAGAAGGGCCGATGCCCAGTGCACTGTGGTTACACATGTAACCTGCACACATAGTACTGTGGTTACAAGTGTAACCTGCACACTTAGTACCATCCTCTGTTTGCCATGGCCTAACAGAAGAAATAATGCCCAGTGCACTGTGGTTACATATGTAACCTTCACATATAGTACCGTGGTTACATATGTAACCTGCATGCTTGGTACCATGTTGTTTTTGCCATAGCCTAACAGAAGGGCCGATGCCCAGTGCACTGTGGTTGCATATGTAACCTGCACAAATAGTACTGTGGTTACAAGTGTAACCTGCACACTTAGTACCATCTTCTGTTTGCCATGGCTTAACAGAGGGCCAATGCCAATTGGACATATCACTATGGTAACATATGTAACCTGCACAAGTAGTATTATGGAGTGTTGGCCATGGCCTAACAGACGGGCAAATGCCCATTGCACTGTGGTTACATATGTAACCTGGCAGCATAGTACCATGGTTACATTTGTAACCTGCACACATAGTACGGTGGTTACATTTGTAACCTACCCCAATAGGGGAGCCAATAGCAAGTGGACATGGGCATCCCAAAAGGACAGTCCATTTCCCATGCTCCTGGCAGGATTCAGCGTGCCAGGTGTCCACATGGATGTCCACATGGCCATTCACAACGTGGGGGTGCATAACCAAATAGACAAATGGACGTCCCAAATGGACAGTCCATTTGGTCACTGCATTAAAAATGCACAGCCGAAAGGACAGTCCATTTGCCATCACATCAGTGGGGCCAAAGCGAAACGGACAGATTGCCATGGTTACATATGTAACCTTCACACATAGTACTGTGGTTACATGTGTAACCTGCACACTTAGTACCATCTTCTGTTTGCCATGGCCTAAATGAAGGAATAATGCCCAGTGCACTGTGGTTACATATGTAACCTTCACATATAGTACCGTGGTTACATCTGTAACTGCATGCTTAGTAACCATGTTGTTTTTGCCATGGCCTAACAGAAGGGCCGATGCCCAGTGCACTGTGGTTACATATGTAACCTGCACACATAGTACTGTGGTTACATATGTAACCTTCACACATAGTACTGTGGTTACATGTGTAACCTGCACACTTAGTACCATCTTCTGTTTGCCATGGCCTAAATGAAGAAAAATGCCCAGTGCACTGTGGTTACATATGTAACCTTCACATATAGTACCGTGGTTACATATGTAACCTGCATGCTTAGTAACCATGTTGTTTTTGCCATGGCCTAACAGAAGGGCCGATGCCCAGTGCACTGTGGTTACACATGTAACCTGCACACATAGTACTGTGGTTACAAGTGTAACCTGCACACTTAGTACCATCCTCTGTTTGCCATGGCCTAACAGAAGGAATAATGCCCAGTGCACTGTGGTTACATATGTAACCTTCACATATAGTACCGTGGTTACATATGTAACCTGCATGCTTGGTACCATGTTGTTTTTGCCATAGCCTAACAGAAGGGCCGATGCCCAGTGCACTGTGGTTGCATATGTAACCTGCACAAATAGTACTGTGGTTACAAGTGTAACCTGCACACTTAGTACCATCTTCTGTTTGCCATGGCTTAACAGAGGGGCCAATGCCAAATGGACATATCACTATGGTAACATATGTAACCTGCACAAGTAGTATTATGGAGTGTTGGCCATGGCCTAACAGACGGGCAAATGCCCATTGCACTGTGGTTACATATGTAACCTGCGCATAGTATCATGGTTACATTTGTAACCTGCACACATAGTACGGTGGTTACATATGTAACCTACCCCAATAGGGGAGCCAATAGCAAGTGGACATGGGCATCCCAAAAGGACAGTCCATTTCCCATGCTCCTGGCAGGATTCAGCGTGCCAGGTGTCCACATGGATGTCCACATGGCCATTCACAACGTAGGGTGCATAACCAAATAGACAAATGGGCGTCCCAAATGGACAGTCCATTTGGTCACTGCATTAAAAATGCACAGCCGAAAGGACAGTCCATTTGCCATCACATCAGTGGGGCCAAAGCGAAACGGACAGATTGCCATGGTTACATATGTAACCTTCACACATAGTACTGTGGTTACATGTGTAACCTGCACACTTAGTACCATCTTCTGTTTGCCATGGCCTAAATGAAGGAATAATGCCCAGTGCACTGTGGTTACATATGTAACCTTCACATATAGTACCGTGGTTACATATGTAACTGCATGTTAGTAACCATGTTGTTTTTGCCATGGCCTAACAGAAGGGCCGATGCCCAGTGCACTGTGGTTACATATGTAACCTGCACACATAGTACTGTGGTTACATATGTAACCTTCACACATAGTACTGTGGTTACATGTGTAACCTGCACACTTAGTACCATCTTCTGTTTGCCATGGCCTAAATGAAGGAAAAAATGCCCAGTGCACTGTGGTTACATATGTAACCTTCACATATAGTACCGTGGTACATATGTAACCTGCATGCTTAGTAACCATGTTGTTTTTGCCATGGCCTAACAGAAGGGCCGATGCCCAGTGCACTGTGGTTACACATGTAACCTGCACACATAGTACTGTGGTTACAAGTGTAACCTGCACACTTAGTACCATCCTCTGTTTGCCATGGCCTAACAGAAGAAATAATGCCCAGTGCACTGTGGTTACATATGTAACCTTCACATATAGTACCGTGGTTACATATGTAACCTGCTGCTTGGTACCATGTTGTTTTTGCCATAGCCTAACAGAAGGGCCGATGCCCAGTGCACTGTGGTTGCATATGTAACCTGCACAAATAGTACTGTGTTACAAGTGTACCCTGCACACTTAGTACCATCTTCTGTTTGCCATGGCTTAACAGAGGGGCCAATGCCAAATGGACATATCACTATGGTAACATATGTAACCTGCACAAGTAGTATTATGGAGTGTTGGCCATGGCCTAACAGACGGGCAAATGCCCATTGCACTGTGGTTACATATGTAACCTGGCGGCATAGTATCATGGTTACATTTGTAACCTGCACACATAGTACGGTGGTTACATTTGTAACCTACCCCAATAGGGGAGCCAATAGCAAGTGGACATGGGCATCCCAAAGGACAGTCCATTTCCCATGCTCCTGGCAGGATTCAGCGTGCCAGGTGTCCACATGGATGTCCACATGGCCATTCACAACGTGGGGGTGCATAACCAAATAGACAAATGGGCGTCCCAAATGGACAGTCCATTTGGTCACTGCAAAAAATGCACAGCCGAAAGGACAGTCCATTTGCCATCACATCAGTGGGGCCAAAGCGAAACGGACAGATTGCCATGGTTACATATGTAACCTTCACACATAGTACTGTGGTTACATGTGTAACCTGCACACTTAGTACCATCTTCTGTTTGCCATGGCCTAAATGAAGGAAAAATGCCCAGTGCACTGTGGTTACATATGTAACCTTCACATATAGTACCGTGGTTACATATGTAACCTGCATGCTTAGTAACCATGTTGTTTTTGCCATGGCCTAACAGAAGGGCCGATGCCCAGTGCACTGTGGTTACACATGTAACCTGCACACATAGTACTGTGGTTACAAGTGTAACCTGCACACTTAGTACCATCCTCTGTTTGCCATGGCCTAACAGAAGAAATAATGCCCAGTGCACTGTGGTTACATATGTAACCTTCACATATAGTACCGTGGTTACATATGTAACCTGCATGCTTGGTACCATGTTGTTTTTGCCATAGCCTAACAGAAGGGCCGATGCCCAGTGCACTGTGGTTGCATATGTAACCTGCACAAATAGTACTGTGGTTACAAGTGTAACCTGCACACTTAGTACCATCCTTCTTTTGCCATGGCTTAACAGAGGGGCCAATGCCAATTGGACATATCACTATGGTAACATATGTAACCTGCACAAAGTATATTATGGAGTGTTGGCCATGGCCTAACAGACGGGCAAATGCCCATTGCACTGTGGTTACATATGTAACCTGGCAGCATAGTACCATGGTTACATTTGTAACCTGCACACATAGTACGGTGGTTACATATGTAACCTACCCCAATAGGGGAGCCAATAGCAAGTGGACATGGGCATCCCAAAAGGACAGTCCATTTCCCATGCTCCTGGCAGGATTCATGGCCAAAAGGACAGTCCACTTGCCATAGCCCAACAGGCAAGTGGACATGGGCATCCAAAAGGACAGTCCATTTCCCATGGCCCTTGCAGAATTCATGGCCAAAGGACAGTCCACTTGCCATAGCCCAACAGGCAAGTGGACATGGGCATCCCAAAAGGACAGTCATTTCCATGGCCCTTGCAGAATTCATGGCAAAGGACAGTCCACTTGCCATAGCCCAACAGGGGGAGTGTATGGCAAATGGACATGAGGACTTCCTAAAGACTGAAATTCTGTTTCACCATAACCCAATAGGGGAGGCCATAGCAAAGGACATGGGCTCCCAAAGGACAGTCCATTTCCCATGGCCCTGGCAGGATTCAGCCAAAAGGGACAGTCCACTTTGCATAGCCCAAAGGGAGTGTATGGCAAATGGCCATGAGACTTCCGAAAACATGAAATTCTGTTCACCATAACCCAATAGGGGACCATAGCTAATGGACATGGGCATCCCAAAAGGACAGTCCATTTCCCATGGCCCTGGCAGGATTCATGGCCAAAGGGACAGTCCACTTGCCTAGCCCAACAGGGGAGTGTATGGCAAATGGACATGAGGACTTCCGAAAACTGAAATTCTGTTCACCATAACCCAATAGGGTAGCCAATAGAAAATGGACATGGCATCCCAAAAGAACAGTCCATTTCCCATGGCCTCAGGTTTCATGCCAATGGACAGTCCACTTGCCATAGCCCAACAGGGAGTGTATGGCAAGTGGACATGAGGACTTCCGAAAACTGAAATTCCTGTTCACCATAACCCAATAGGGGAGCCATAGCAAATGGACATGGGCATCCCAAAGGACATCCATTTCCATGGCCCTGGCAGGATTCATGGCATAGGGACAGTCCACTTGCCATATGCCTAACAGGGAGTGTATGGCAAGTGGACATGAGGACTTCCGAAAACTGAAATTCTGTTCACACATAACCCAATAGGGAGCCAATAGCCAATGGACATGGCATCCCAAAAGGACAGTCCATTTCCCATGGCCCTGCAGGATTCATGGCCAAAGGGACAGTCAACTTGCCAAAGCCCACAGGGGGAGTGTATGCAAATGGACATGAGGACTTCCGAAAACTGAATTCTGTTCACCATAACCCAATAGGGGAGCCAATAGCAAATGGACATGGGCATCCCAAAAGGACAGTCCATTTCCCATGGCCCTGGCAGATTCATGGCCAAAGGACAGTCCACTTGCCATAGCCCAACAGGTAGTGGTATGGCAAATGACATGAGGACTTCCGAAACTGAAATTCTGTTCACCATAACCCAATAGGGGAGCCGATAGCAAATGGACATGGGCATCCCCAAAAGACAGTCCATTTCCCATGGCCCTGGCAGGATTCATGGCCAAAGGACAGTCCACTTGCCATAGCCCAACAGGGGAGTGTATGGCAAGTGGACATGAGGACTTCCGAAAACTGAAATTCTGTTCACCATAACCCAATAGGGGAGCCAAAGCAAGTGGACATGGCATCCCAAAAGGACAGTCCTTTCCCATGGCCCTGGCAGATTCATGGCCAAAGGACAGTCCACTTGCCATAGCCCAACAGGGGAGTGTATGGCAAGTGGACATGAGGACTTCCGAAAACTGAAATTCTGTTCATCATAACCCCAAAGGGGAGCCAATAGCAAGTGGACATGGGCATCCCAAAAGGACAGTCCATTTCCCATGGCCCTGGCAGGATTCATGGCCAAAAGGACAGTCCACTTGCCATAGCTTAACAGGGGAGTGAATGGCAAGTCTCTTTCACCTTGTTACCCTGTATTATTTGATAGCACGCAAAAGCACACCTGTGTGGCACCCACAGGTCCAGAACAGAAATATTTGACAAAAAATATTGACCACATCCAAGTGTGAACCATAGCCAATGGCAAAAAGACATGTCCTCTGGGATGACAAAATGTCCACTTGGGCATGGACTCTATGCATGTTATGTAACATCAGCACCAAACCACCACCAAACATGATATCTTCTTCGCGAACCTGCTCGATCAGATCAGATTCACAGATCACATCATGTCACTTATGTAACCACAGACTATGTCAACTTGGCATTGGCCCTGGCACGGACTGTCCTTTGGGATTCTCATGTCCTCTTGCTTTTGGCTCCCATTGGGTTTGATGTACACAGATTTTCAGTTCACATATCCACGTGTTGGGCTACTGCAAGTGGACTGTCCTTTTGGCCATTCCTCCCCACTAGTCATTGCCAAATGGACTGTCCCTTGTGCCAACTCGAAAGGATCACGGGAGTCAACCTTCAAACCAGAGGTTACAGTACCTGAGGTTATGATTATATAATAAAAGCAAAAGTACAGAACTCAATCTCAAGTTTTGCATAGTTGCCACATTTTTTATTCAACTTAAGGCAACAAAGAAGAAAGAACATTTGTCTTGAACATTTTTGCATCCCCAACCCCCCCTCCATCTTCTCTCCACTTTCTCCTTAGTCCTTTCCCTCACCTCCTCCATCGCCCTTGCCCTCTTGTCAGCCTGAAAAACAAAAAAATAACAGTCAGTCAGAAACACACACACACACACACACACACACACACACACACACACACACACACAACCACACACACACACACACACACACACACACACACACACACAAACACCGCCCCACCCTTACACACACATACATACCGCTGCCGAGCCCTCCGAGGTCGCGTTTATGGCCCTGCGATAGCAGTCTCTCTCTTTCTCCACACTTTCCAACTTCTCGACCATGATCTCCAATTCGATCATGAGCTGCCTGCAGTGAGAGCAGTGCGGTTGTGGGGTGCCGCTCCGACTGGAGACCCTCTTTCTCTTCACCGCCAAAGCCCTCTTCCTTGTTTTTTTTCTAAAGAAAGAGTGGACACTGCATGTTACACCATTTCAGACTCACGTTATTATATAGTCTTTAAACAAGCAAGAAAAATCTTCAACATCAACATCATTATGACTTCATTATGACTTACATTTTCCATGTTTGTCTCTCGGTCTCTCTCCTATTCTTCTCTCTGCCTCGCTCCTCGTCTCTGTGTGGAGTGAAGTGTGATTGTGAGAAAAACAGGTGTTTATACAGCCTTTGATAATGGACACACCTGGATCCAATTGATACTTGATTGAATTGAACACATGCAAAAGGCATGGTCCCTTTGGATGACAACAAGTCCACTTAGGCATGGACCCTATACATGTGACTTCCTATCTGGATAATATCCTGATGGTACATAACATATATGGGGTGGGGCCAATGCCCAGCTTGACTTTTGTCATCCTAAAGGGACAGTCCCTTTGATCAGCCCTTGACACATCTGGATAGTTGCTCAGAAAAGGAATGCAAGCAAAAAAGAAACCACCCATCACAAAATTCTCCCATGAGAATTGGTTCCACCCAAGGCTATGTCAAATTGACGTGTCCCTTTGGGATGCGTTTGTGTCAAGATACTCAACAGTAGAGTTTGCATCAACCTCTTTTTTGTTTTTGATAAGTTCTGTAGGTGCCACAGCAATCAAACAGGGGTCAGTTTAATCTCCTTTCAATGCTCTATGGGAATATGTAGAGTATTCACTCGTGACACAAGTCTTCTGATGAGAAAAGTGTTTCAGAGTGAGTTGGGGAGGTCAAGTGTCCCTTTGGGACGTGCTTTTATCAGCATTTTTGAACTTCAAATGGCCCCCGCTCGAAAACCCTGATAGATGACAATAAGCCCTTGTTACATAGTATTCTTTGATGTGAATAGATGATGCACGTAAAATATGATAGCTCTGGGTTGTCCACCAAAAAAATGGGAGCAAAAGAGCAACGTTGATGTCCACTTGCCATTACATTGTCGAGTCTCACTTTTAGGACTCAAATGATTAATTGGCCACGGAATGGCCGTAAGACCACCGGATGACCCCAGAATTTGAGGAGCGACACCCCTCATGGCCAACAATCAAAATCTAGAAGCTGGCCTCCACACGCAGTGTAGAAAAAAAGTATGTCTCGACTGATCAGCTGAGGCTCCGAAAGCTGTTAGAGGTGTAGCCCTAAGACCATTCAGAGAGCCCAGGATGAAGCACTTTCATCCCTTGCATTTCTTAAGGCCAGCTTCTAGATTCTGATTGTTGGCCGTGATAGGAGTCGTCACTGAAATTCGGGGGCCCTCAGGTGGTCTTACGGTCGATCCGTAAGCAAAAAGGGTTTGAGACTTGAACATCACTCAAAAAACACAATGCAAAGTGGACATTGCTGTTGCTTTTTTGATGCCATTTCTTTTCTGGACCACTGCACGCTGCGAGAGTTGGTGTGTGTTAATCTCTGGCTATTGAATAATAAAATGTACTATGGGTTTGTCGTTATCTATTACGGCTTTGAAGCGGGCGGCTTTTGAAGTCTCAAAATGATGAGTAAAACAACTCCCAAACGGACATTTGACTCATTCACTCACATTGAAACCCATTTCCCACCAGAATAATGATATTTGGAGCTAAAACTCGACACATTCTGACAGAGCATCGAGAGGTGATCTAACTGATCATGGTTTGGAGTTTATAGCACCTACAGAACTTAAAATATACCCAAAAAGGTGCTTTTCTCTAATATCCTGATGTTACACCACATGTATGGGGCCCATGCCCAACTGGACTTTTTTTCATCCCAAAGGGACAGTCCCCTTGCCACTAAATTTTGAGGTGCAATGCCTTTTGGACGGCCATGTGCTTGCCATGTGCTAACCATGTGCTAATCAACTTCAGTCTGACTGCCGTATTTTTAAGTTCTGTTGGTGCTAAAGCAGCCAAACAGGGGCCAGGCTAATCACTGTTCGATGCTTAATCAGAATATGTCCAGTTTTTGCTCCAGACACCAGTGTTTGGTTCATGAAAGGGTTTAAGATAGGGTTGGGATAAGCTAACATGTCACCTTGGCACTTGCTTTTTTTCACATTTTGAACTTCAAATGCCTCCCACTCCAGAACCGTGTCAGATTATGATCAGCCCTTGATACATCTGTTATTGGTTATGTATAGATAACACACAACAAATATGGTTGCTTGTAGAGGCTCAGAAAAGAAATGCAAGCAAAACAAACAACCAACATGTCCACTTGGACAGGCGGTGGTTTTCAAGCATGTCCATTGGAGAGGTCCCAATTGTCCTCTGAAATGCCTTCCACCCAAGGCTATGTCAAATCGACGTGTCCCTTGGGATGCGTTTGTGTCAAGATACTCGACAGTAGAGTTTGCATCAACCTCTTTTTTTGTTTGATAAGTTCTGTAGGTGCCACAGCAATCAAACAGGGGTCAGTTTAATCTCCTTTCAATGCTCTATGGGAATATGTAGAGTATTCACTCGTGACACAAGTCTTCTGATGAGAAAAGTGTTTCAGAGTGAGTTGGGGAGGTCAAGTGTCCCTTTGGGACGTGCTTTTATCAGCATTTTTGAACTTCAAATGGCCCCCGCTCGAAAACCCTGATAGATGACAATAAGCCCTTGTGACATAGTATTCTTTGATGTGAATAGATGATGCACGTAAAATATGGTAGCTCTGGGTTGTCCACCAAAAAAATGGGAGCAAAAGAGCAACGTCGATGTCCACTTGCCATTACATTGTCGAGTCTCACTTTTAGGACTCAAACGATTAATTGGCCACGGAATGGCCGTAAGACCACCAGATGACCCCAGAATTTGAGGAGCGACACCCCTCATGGCCAACAATCAAAATCTAGAAGCTGGCCTCCACACGCAGTGTAGAAAAAAAGTATGTCTCGACTGATCAGCTGAGGCTCCGAAAGCTGTTAGAGGTGTAGCCCCTAAGACCATTCAGAGAGCCCAGGATGAAGCACTTTTCATCCCTTGCATTTCTTAAGGCCAGCTTCTAGTTTCTGATTGTTGGCCGTGATAGGAGTCGTCACTGAAATTCGGGGGCCCTCAGGTGGTCTTACGGTCGATCCGTAAGCAAAAAGGGTTTGAGACTTGAACATCACTCCGAAAAACAACAATGCAAAGTGGACATTGCTGTTGCTCTTTTGATGCCATTTCTTTCTGGACCACTGCACGCTGCGAGAGTTGGTGTGTGTTATCTAGGCTATTGAAATAATAAAATGTACTATGGGTTTGTCGTTATCTATTACGGCTTTGAAGCGGGCGGCTTTTGAAGTCTCAAAATGATGAGTAAAACAACTCCCAAACGGACATTTGGCTCATTCACTCACATTGAAACCCATTTTCCACCAGAATAATGATGTTTGGAGCTAAAACTCGACACATTCTGACAGAGCATCGAGAGGTGATCTAACTGATCATGGTTTGGGGTTTATAGCACTTACAGAACTTAAAATATACCCAAAAGGTGCTTTTCTCTAATATCCTGATGTTACACCACATGTATGGGGCCCATGCCCAACTGGACGTTTTTTCATCCCAAAGGGACAGTCCCCTGCCACTAAATTTTGAGGTGCAATGCCTTTTGGACGGCCATGTGCTTGCCATGTGCTAACCATGTGCTAATCAACTTCAGTCTGACTGCCGTATTTTAAGTTCTGTTGGTGCTAAAGCAGCCAAACAGGGGCCAGGCTAATCACTGTTCGATGCTTAATCAGAATATGTCCAGTTTTTGCTCCAGACACCAGTGTTTGGTTCATGAAAGGGTTTAAGATAGGGTTGGGATAAGCTAACATGTCACCTTGGCACTTGCTTTTTTTCACATTTTGAACTTCAAATGCCTCCCACTCCAGAACCGTGTCAGATTATGATCAGCCCTTGATACATCTGGTTATTGGTTATGTATAGATAACACACAACAAATATGGTTGCTTGTAGATGCTCAGAAAAGAAATGCAAGCAAAACAAACAACCAACATGTCCACTTGGACAGGCGGTGGTTTTCAAGCATGTCCATTGGAGAGGTCCCAATCGTCCTCTTGAGAATGCCTTCCACCCAAGGCTATGTCAAATCGACGTGTCCCTTTGGGATGCGTTTGTGTCAAGATACTCGACAGTAGAGTTTGCATCAACCTCTTTTTTTGTTTTTGATAAGTTCTGTAGGTGCCACAGCAATCAAACAGGGGTCAGTTTAATCTCCTTTCAATGCTCTATGGGAATATGTAGAGTATTCACTCGTGACACAAGTCTTCTGATGAGAAAAGTGTTTCAGAGTGAGTTGGGGAGGTCAAGTGTCCCTTTGGGACGTGCTTTTATCAGCATTTTTGAACTTCAAACCCCCGTCGGCCCCCTGCTCGAAAACCCTGATAGATGACAATAAGCCCTTGTTACATAGTATTCTTTGATGTGAATAGATGATGCACGTAAAATATGGTAGCTCTGGGCTGTCCACCAAAAAAATGGGAGCAAAAGAGCAACGTTGATGTCCACTTGCCATTACATTGTCGAGTCTCACTTTTAGGACTCAAACGATTAATTGGCCACGGAATGGCCGTAAGACCACCAGATGACCCCAGAATTTGAGGAGCGACACCCCTCATGGCCAACAATCAAAATCTAGAAGCTGGCCTCCACACGCAGTGTAGAAAAAAAGTATGTCTCGACTGATCAGCTGAGGCTCCGAAAGCTGTTAGAGGTGTAGCCCCTAAGACCATTCAGAGAGCCCAGGATGAAGCACTTTTCATCCCTTGCATTTCTTAAGGCCAGCTTCTAGTTTCTGATTGTTGGCCGTGATAGGAGTCGTCACTGAAATTCGGGGGCCCTCAGGTGGTCTTACGGTCGATCCGTAAGCAAAAAGGGTTTGAGACCTGAACATCACTCCGAAAAACACAATGCAAAGTGGACATTGCTGTTGCTTTTTTGATGCCATTTCTCTTCTGGACCACTGCACGCTGCGAGAGTTGGTGTGTGTTATCTAGGGCTATCAAATAATAAAATGTACCATGGGTTTGTCGTTATCTATTACGGCTTTGAAGCGGGCGGCTTTTGAAGTCTCAAAATGATGAGTAAAACAACTCCCAAAGGGACATTTGGCTCATTCACTCACATTGAAACCCATTTTCCACCAGAATAATGATGTTTGGAGCTAAAACTCGACACATTCTGACAGAGCATTGAGAGGTGATCTAACTGATCATGGTTTGGGGTTTCTAGCACTTACAGAACTTAAAATATACCCAAAAAGGTGCTTTTCTCTAATATCCTGATGTTACACCACATGTATGGGGCCCATGCCCAACTGGACGTTTTTTTCATCCCAAAGGGACAGTCCCCTCCCACTTGCCACTAAATTTTGAGGTGCAATGCCTTTTGGACGGCCATGTGCTTGCCATGTGCTAACCATGTGCTAATCAACTTCAGTCTGACTGCCGTATTTTAAGTTCTGTTGGTGCTAAAGCAGCCAAACAGGGGCCAGGCTAATCACTGTTCGATGCTTAATCAGAATATGTCCAGTTTTTGCTCCAGACACCAGTGTTTGGTTCATGAAAGGGTTTAAGATAGGGTTGGGATAAGCTAACATGTCACCTTGGCACTTGCTTTTTTCCACATTTTGAACTTCAAATGCCTCCCACTCCAGAACCGTGTCAGATTATGATCAGCCCTTGATACATCTGGTTATTGGTTATGTAAAGATAACACACAACAGATATGGTTGCTTGTAGAGGCTCAGAAAAGAAATGCAAGCAAAACAAACAACCAACATGTCCACTTGGACAGGCGGTGGTTTTCAAGCATGTCCATTGGAGAGGTCCCATTGTCCTCTTAGAAATGCCTTCCACCCAAGGCTATGTCAAATCGACGTGTCCCTTTGGGATGCGTTTGTGTCAAGATACTCGACAGTAGAGTTTGCATCAACCTCTTTTTTTTGTTTTTGATAAGTTCTGTAGGAGCCACAGCAATCAAACAGGGTCAGTTTAATCTCCTTTCAATGCTCTATGGGAATATGTAGAGTATTCACTCGTGACACAAGTCTTCTGATGAGAAAAGTGTTTCAGAGTGAGTTGGGGAGGTCCAGTGTCCCACTTTGGGACGTGCTTTTATCAGCATTTTTGAACTTCAAATGGCCCCCGCTCGAAACCCTGATAGATGACAATAAGCCCTTGTGACATAGTATTCTTTGATGTGAATAGATGATGCACGTAAAATATGGTAGCTCTGGGTGTCCACCAAAAAAATGGGAGCAAAAGAGCAACGTTGATGTCCACTTGCCATTACATTGTCGAGTCTCACTTTTAGGACTCAAACGATTAATTGGCCACGGAATGGCCGTAAGACCACCGGATGACCCCAGAATTTGAGGAGCGACACCCCTCATGGCCAACAATCAAAATCTAGAAGCTGGCCTCCACACGCAGTGTAGAAAAAAAGTATGTCTCGACTGATCAGCTGAGGCTCCGAAAGCTGTTAGAGGTGTAGCCCCTAAGACCATTCAGAGAGCCCAGGATGAAGCACTTTTCATCCCTTGCATTTCTTAAGGCCAGCTTCTAGTTTCTGATTGTTGGCCGTGATAGGAGTCGTCACTGAAATTCGGGGGCCCTCAGGTGGTCTTACGGTCGATCCGTAAGCAAAAAGGTTTGAGACCTGAACATCACTCCGAAAAACACAATGCAAAGTGGACATTGCTGTTGCTCTTTTGATGCCATTTCTCTTCTGGACCACTGCACGCTGCGAGACTTCGCGTGTGCTATCTAGGCTATCAAATAATAAAATGTACCATGGGTTTGTCGTTATCTATTACGCTTTGAAGCGGGCGGCTTTTGAAGTCTCAAAATGATGAGTAAAACAACTCCCAAACGGACATTTGGCTCATTCACTCACATTGAAACCCATTTTCCACCAGAATAATGATGTTTGGAGCTAAAACTCGACACATTCTGACAGAGCATCGAGAGGTGATCTAACTGATCATGGTTTGGGGTTTCTAGCACTTACAGAACTTAAAATATACCCAAAAAGGTGCTTTTCTCTAATATCCTGATGTTACACCACATGTATGGGGCCCATGCCCAACTGGACTTTTTTTCATCCCAAAGGGACAGTCCCCTTGCCACTAAATTTTGAGGTGCAATGCCTTTTGGACGGCCATGTGCTTGCCATGTGCTAACCATGTGCTAATCAACTTCAGTCTGACTGCCGTATTTTAAGTTCTGTTGGTGCTAAAGCAGCCAAACAGGGGCCAGGCTAATCACTGTTCGATGCTTAATCAGAATATGTCCAGTTTTTGCTCCAGACACCAGTGTTTGGTTCATGAAAGGGTTTAAGATAGGGTTGGGATAAGCTAACATGTCACCTTGGCACTTGCTTTTTTTCACATTTTGAACTTCAAATGCCTCCCACTCCAGAACCGTGTCAGATTATGATCAGCCCTTGATACATCTGGTTATTGGTTATGTATAGATAACACACAACAAATATCGTTGCTTGTAGATGCTCAGAAAAGAAATGCAAGCAAAACAAACAACCAACATGTCCACTTGGACAGGCGGTGGTTTTCAAGCATGTCCATTGGAGAGGTCCCAATTGTCCTCTTGAGAATGCCTTCCACCCAAGGCTATGTCAAATCGACGTGTCCCTTTGGGATGCGTTTGTGTCAAGATACTCGACAGTAGAGTTTGCATCAACCTCTTTTTTTGTTTTTGATAAGTTCTGTAAGTGCCACAGCAATCAAACAGGGGTCAGTTTAATCTCCTTTCAATGCTCTATGGGAATATGTAGAGTATTCACTCGTGACACAAGTCTTCTGATGAGAAAAGTGTTTCAGAGTGAGTTGGGGAGGTCCAGTGTCCCTTTGGGACGTGCTTTTATCAGCATTTTTGAACTTCAAATGGCCCCCGCTCGAAAACCCTGATAGATGACAATAAGCCCTTGTGACATAGTATTCTTTGATGTGAATAGATGATGCACGTAAAATATGGTAGCTCTGGGCTGTCCACCAAAAAAATGGGAGCAAAAGAGCAACGTTTGTCCACTTGCCATTACATTGTCGAGTCTCACTTTTAGGACTCAAACGATTAATTGCCCACGGAATGGCCGTAAGACCACCGATGACCCCAGAATTTGAGGAGCGACACCCCTCATGGCCAACAATCAAAATCTAGAAGCTGGCCTCCACACGCAGTGTAGAAAAAAAGTATGTCTCGACTGATCAGCAGCTGAGGCTCCGAAAGCTGTTAGAGGTGTAGCCCCTAAGACCATTCAGAGAGCCCAGGATGAAGCACTTTTCATCCCTTGCATTTCTTAAGGCCAGCTTCTAGATTCTGATTGTTGGCCGTGATAGGAGTCGTCACTGAAATTCGGGGCCCCTCAGGTGGTCTCACGGTCGATCCGTAAGCAAAAAGGGTTTGAGACCTGAACATCACTCCGAAAAACACAATGCAAAGTGGACATTGCTGTTGCTCTTTTGATGCCATT
>CM076986.1:21078262-21079974 GCA_039105355.1 Benthosema pterotum
CAAGCCTCGCGGCTCCGTAGGTTCTGCGGGGTCTTGTGGTGCTCTAAGCGAATGACATAGCGGCCGGGCTCGCTTGGACGGCGGAGGACACATCCGTGTCCCGCATGTATACGAAGCACCGCGCCGCAAGCCGCTCACTGTGGCGAGATAGGTGGCGAGGAGACCTGTGGCACAGTGAACAGTTGTCAGGCAGCCAGGGTCTTCTTCCAGCAGATCTAGTGCGGCTGGGATATGCCGTTTGGCCTCGGCGAGTAATTGTTGCAGCTCTGCCGGGGTCATCGTAAGTTCGGATTTTCGGTCCAGGGTTCGGTTCCTGTGTTGTGCGACGGCGTCGGCGAGCCCCTCACGCTCCATCCGGAGCCACCGTAGAAGCCGGTCCAGATCCGGCGCGGAGGGTATCGCGCACGCCGGCCCCCGCTCTTGAGATAGTTCATGAATCTCCTCAGGTCGGAGATGTAGTTGAGAACGGTGGTCGGAGCCCAGCGCGAATTAATGACTTTAAAGAAGTTGAGGAAACGGCCGCGGTGGGTGATGCATTGAATACCCGCGGCCGGCGTGGGTGGCTCCGAACGGCACATGAAGTCAAGGAAGGCCCGGACATGTGTCACCCTTTGAGACATGTTTCCGTACCCTCTGTTGGGTGGGCCTGGACGGCAGCAGATCTGCCCGAAAATCCTCCAGGAGTGAGGCTATATTTTGTGAGCTAAGTCGTCCCCCCTCTCCGTGCTGCTGTGGGACGTAAAACATAAACATATAAGCGAGACCGAATAACCAAACTATATTAAAGTTAGGCTAGCGTAAGTCAAACTCAAACCCACCTTTGCGTGTGTTGGTCGGCGTAGGCGGCGGTGCTGGACCTGCCGCTTCGCTGGTGATAACATCGTGATCGTCAGGTAGCATAGTAAACAAACAGGGAGAGACACCCGGCGCTTCCGCGTTTAAGTGCAGGCGCGGCGGTGACGTGGTGGCGGTGACGTGGTCAAACGCGCACCGCCACACACGCTGCGGCTCCGAGGGCAAGCTGCAGCGGGCTAGACACTTGCCGAGCACCCGCATACACGCGCGGCGCATGCGGGTGACGTCGTTTGTTGGTGGTGCATGGCCTCCAACTCCCAGAGGGGGGTTGGGGGTGGAGGGAGTTGCCCGGCGAAAGCTGCACGGTATCCAGCCGAGTGCCTCATGATTAGAGTGTCTGCCTTTGAACTCGGCTGCCCGGGTTCGACTCCCGGCCGGGCATACCCAAATTCTGTAAACATGGGTCCGAGTGAATTCCAAAGCTTACCCGCCTTAAGCGGAACACGGTATAACTGCTCTACCGTCGTGCACGCCCACGCGGTAGCCCATAATAAGTAGTAAAGTTCCGGCGCGGGACACTGGCTTGGCCACCGCGGCCGATATCAAACGATGGCAGCAGTACGCTCGGCCGGCGGCGGTGGGGGTGGTGGGTGTTGCATGGCCCCCAGAGGGATGCTCTCGGGGGGGTTAGGTTTGGAGAAGTGCCCCTGGACGGGGCCTGTCAGTGGTGCATGGCCCCAGAGGCATGGTCTCTGGGGGTTGGGTTAGAGTGAATGCCCCTGGACGGGGCCTGGTGGGTGGTGCATGGCCCCCAGAGGGATGCTCTCTTGGGGGTTGGTTTGGAGAGAAAGGCCCTGTCTGGTGCACTTGGTACTGGCGGCAGTACCCTGGACAGACGGCCAGAGTTGTTGCTGCTA
>CM076986.1:21080474-21100474 GCA_039105355.1 Benthosema pterotum
AAATATAGCTGCAAGCAGCAATAAGACGTGAACAAGCAAGCAGCAATAAGGAGTCAGAACAATACGCGCAAGCCACAGTAACATGGGAGCCTGAACTTGAGAAATACATCAGCTAATTGACAGACTCGCGCTTTGGATTGTCAGTCGCCAGACTTGAAACCACAACATTCTGTTCCGAAGTCTGGCGCTCTACTGACTGAACTATCCAGACTGAATAATTTCCTTCATTGTTGTTAACAGTATGGCAGTATGACAAGCACAATAAGCCATATGTAACCCAGGGTAAAACTCAATGTAATGGTAATGGTGGTTGTCACTATTTGGCCATGATCGAGTCGAAATGGTAATACTGTGGTAATAATGTGTTATTACCATTTTTACAGTGTGTACCAGTTCCCACTAATATCCAGCAACTTCACATTGCCATTGAAGAGGAGTGGACCAACATTCCACCGGCCACAATTGACAATCTGATAAACTCTATGCGAAGAAGATGTGTTGCACTGCATGAGGCAAATGGTGGTCACACCAGATACTGACTGGTTCGGAGTCCCATACCCCCAATAAGGCAAAGAAAAATTGCACATTTAACGGTGGCCTTTTGTTGTGGACAGTCTAAGGTACACCTGTGCACTAACCATGATGTCACATCTACATCTTGATGTGGCACACCTGTGAGGTGGGATGGATTATCTTAACAAGGCAGAAGTGCTCAATATCACACATTTAGGCAGATTTGTGAACAGTGTTTGAGAGAAATGGCTATATTGTATATCTGGAATGAATTTTAGGTCTTTAAGTCCATTGCCTGAAAAATGAGAGCAAAAACAAAAGTGTTGCGTTTATATTTTTGTTGAGTATAGTTTGTGAGAATATGTTTTTGGACCAGTACTGCGACAGAAGTAGGTAGTTTTTAGAAGGAAATTATAATGAACCATAAAGAACACGGGACACTGTAAATTATGCTTAATTAAATTATTATTGAATTAATGAAAAGAAAATGAAAACCAAAAACCAAATAAACAAATGCAAATTAATTAAATTAAACCAACATAGATTCGACCCAAGTCAGTGTTTAGTCAATTGTCCAAAGTTCATCCGGGATCAGTGTCATTGAGAGTCAGTGTGTGTGTAGTCAGTAGTCAGAGTGTGTGTTTGGACATGGAGGGTCCTACCGTCAGGTTAGGACAGAAACAGAACAGTAGGTTTGTTTTGGGTTAGCTTGCCATTGTCTTCACTTTCATCGTCACCATGATCAGACGGTCGAAGAGTTAACTGGAAAAACCTGAACACAACAAGGCCAAATTAAACATCTACAATAAAACAACTAACTGATCTACAAGTTCAAATAACAAAAATCAGTATTCACAAATAATGTCAATATTATACCATCAAATCCAAACAAAACGGATCAAACAAATGTTTCCAAAACAAAACTCACCAATTCTGTTCAGATTCACAGCTCATTCATGCTCAGTACGCTCACCTGTGGGGTTTGTATGTAGGTCTAAAAGGATGTTAATCTGTGTTAGTATAATGCTTTATATTGCAATGTTTGGGAAAATGTTTGAGAGAAGGAGAGCATACAGACCTGTCCCCAGCCAGTGATGTGCACCTCACTGACTGAGACAGAGTACTGGCTTTATACTGGGGGTGTGGTGTGTGTGATTGCAACCTGGTGTGACGGAGTGAATGATTGGTGAGCTCTGAGTGAGTGGTGAGCTGAGCTGTGAACTGTCACTAGTGACAACTTGGCCGAATAGGGACAGTCAAAAAGATACAAGCGAGCAATTTTCATATATATATATATATATATATATATATATATATATATTGTGGGAGGTCTGAGACAAATCGAGGACAGAGACAGTACCAGTGTGTGGACGCACGGTGGCGCCCCTTTGGTTTATTAACAAAAAACGTAAATAAATTGCCAGTTTTCAATCAGCAGCCAAGGATGGTTAACAGTTCAATCAAGAAGTGTAGGGGGTTCCAGAAGTCTTCGTACTGCAGGGGGCGAGAGAACAAAGTTAGGTGAGTCTACATGAGAGGTGGAGTAGTAGTTGGGGCCTCAGGCTCCTGTCTGGGCTGTCAACCAACTGATCTCTTTTCTTCTAGGGTTCGGGGGGTGGAGGCGGTATGGAAAGGTAAGTATGGTCTCTTTCAGATGTCCGGTAAGTATTAGCATAGGTTGGGGTCCTCCAGGGGGTGGTTTTGAAAGCAGGGCGCTCAAATTACAGGTTTGAGTATTTAGAGTAAAAATACTTTCAGGAGGTAAGTAATCTGGGTAAAAGTACTTTACAGGCTATGTAATTGGAGTACAAGTACTTTCTTTAGGCGGAAAATAATTAGAGTAAAAGTACTTTGCAGGCTATGTAATTGGAGTACAAGTACTTTCTTTAGGCAGAAAATAATTAGAGTAAAAGTACTTTACAGGGCAAGTAATTAGAGTAAAGTACTTTCTTCGGAGGTAAGTAATTAGAGTGAAAATACTTTTTAGTTAGGGACGAAAGAGCACCTCGTAGGGACCCCGTGGGTTCGGCCGTCAGGTAAGTGCTCAAGTAAGTATTTATACTCAATTACACGGCGGGGGGTTGGGCTGATCTACAAACTCAGTGGCAGAATAAAGGGACAAATAAAGTTCTTTCACGACGTGAAACAAAAAATATCCTCTTCAGTTAACGTCAACTTGTGTCTTCAAACAAAATCTTTATCCTTAGCGACTTCTAGGCAGTGCCGCTTTAATTCCATTAAGTGGTAAAAAAAAAAAAAATAGTCTTTTCTTACGACCTTGGGTGGCTTGGAGATTCAGGCTTCCTCTTGTCCTTGCATCAATCCAGCTCCAGGTACGTCCAATGTAAACAAAGGGTTTTTCTCCGGGCACAGGTTACGGGGGACACAAGCTCCTGTTCGTGTTTCCAACCCCACTCGTAGTTGCCTATTAGGTTGGAGCACAGAGAAGTGTTAACATCCAGTTTACAATGTCTTTAAAAGTACACCTATCTAATAGCGAGAGTGTGTTCAGCTTACCGTCCAGAGCCAAGAAACAAACACGCCGCCTGTCAGGGTTTGAGGTGAACCAGTCTATACTGCTGCACTGTTTGTGTGGGCTTTATATAGTGCCCAGCTGCTGCTGATTGGTAACGAGCGGGAGTCGGCTGTATTAGGCGCAGCTGGCGGAGGAGTGACTTGGGAACATACACTCCCTCTATGACACGTCCGTGGGCAGGCCGTGCTGTTCCTGTTTGACCTGTTACCCTGGAAACACAGTTATGGCTCTGGATCCCCAGTGAGACACCACAATATATATATATATATATATATATATATATATATATATATATATATATATATATATATATATATATATCCTATGTGGGTGTACACTTGCCACTCATTCATCACATGATGGGAGCTTTTATATCTTGGTACCAAGTATTCGAACTTTGCACATTGACATGCTCGTAACACATCATCACATCACAGATACATGCAAGACCACCAAACCGTCTGACAATATGCAAACAGCACTATATGCACAATAAGCCATATAAAAATGGAAAACTCGCCTTGCAGAAGACCATATTTCACATGCTTCCATAAGTTCCACATGCTTATTGCTCTCACACAATCTGGCACAATATACTTGCTCCAGTGTTGCCAGAGAGAAACAAGCAGAAGAAGACTGTAGCTAGTGGCGCAATGGATAACTGAAGTAATTAATTAATAATTGAATAATTGACTGAATTGTAAAAATAACCATTAATGACTGCGTACAACCAGAAGTAACTAGATTCGGCAAAGGAGCTCAATAGAATGGGGTGAAACCAATGAGACACAAAAGCAGTATTAAAGTTTTAAACACAAAATTATTATTGACCTTGTTTGTATTGAAGCACAGTACATTTGGGTGTAGAAAATAAAAAAAGAAGAATGGGGGGCCCTTTAAGTCCAGTCAAGGTTTTAGTCTCTGTGAGTCAAGTCTCTTTCTCCTTGATGGAGAACCATGAACTACATACAAAGACTGAGTGGGTCTGAGGTGGGGTTCCTGGGTCGGCTCGCCAGGTCTGGAACCAGCCGGTTCCAGAACCATCCAATGTTGGGTCCAAGGTGTTCTGGGCACACAAAAAAAAACCCTGGCCTGGAGGGCCAGGTGTCTACATCAGTTCCCATTGTTGTACAAACAAAGCAATATAAAACATAAATTAAATCAAATATCATGACGAAATGACTTGATGTGATCAAGATCAAGTCATTTCACTCATGGATCATTTTCATCCATTTTCATTAATTTAAATTGTTTCCATATTAGCATGCTTTTAATCTTTAGTAGCCCTACTTAATGTTTTAGTCATCTTAAATATCTTTGAATCAATTCATGAATTCATTTCTCTTAACTTAAAACCAACTTTTAGCTTGACCAATCATGTAAACAAAATGATTTACCTAAAAGTATCTTTTCAAACAAAAATGCCAATTCAAAACCACATAATGAAATCAAACATAACTCAAAACAATTGTAAATAACTCAAAATCAAATACATCAAATAATCAAATAAGTGAACCAATGATCAAACTAATGATACCAAGCCAACTAACTCACCGCTGAGTGGAGTAAAGTCTAGTACAAAGGAGTTGTTGTGGAGAAGAGAGGAGCTGCTGCACATGTATCAAACATTTCGGCCATCTTGCCACAGAGGGTGAAGATGGGAGTGGAGTGAGTGAGAACTGTCATATGTGTGAGTGGATTGCCAGGTTGGTGGAAGGTAAGCGGGTTGCCATGTTTGTCAGAGGTAAGCGGTTGGCTGGGTTACAAGACTCTTCACAAAGCAGCAATTTTCATTGGCTTATAAAAATGTCATTTTTTGATGAAAACAAATTTGCTTCGGAACTTTTGTCCGGATGGGGCCAAAGTTCTCATGTAGCAGGTGTCATGCAAATTGATCAAAAATCCAGGCAGAAAATCAGGCATGAGCACTTTTCAAACTGCTTAAAATGGCAGACACTCTGGGGGTGGAGCTTACCGGTCAAAGTTACAGATGCGTTCCACATGAATCAAGGAACATGTAGAAACAAGTCCCATGATTTTTGGCCAAACGAGGCCCGAGTTGTGGTTATTCAAATGTTTCAGTTTCAAAGAATTGTTATAGCGCCCCCATTTGAGCAATTGGAGTAAGACTGGTTTTGCTGCTATTTGGCATCCCCCTCTACAAAACTGTAAAATATCAGAAGCAGATTACGCTGCATGTGTAGATTAGGGGCATTAGAATCATTTTCACAAACGAGCAATTTTCATTGGCTCGTAAAAACATCATTTTTTTCACTAAAAACATGATTCACACCCATCCCATGTTTGTATGGCTCCAAAGTTCATGTGTAGGTCATTGTTATGCATTTTGATCAAAGATTGTAGGAGAAGAGACATTTTAACTGTTTTACATATAATTCAAGATGGCGTTTCATCTAAAGGTCAGAGGTCAAAAGTCAGACTACAAAAGTTGTTCGGCATAAGCAGACGCATAAGTGAATATAAGTTACATTTCTGAGAGTCGAGCAGTTCATGAGTTATAAGTGTTTAAAGTTTGCAATTTCAGTTGAGTGCTATAGCGCCACCATTTGACCAGTGGTCACAGGCTTCGCATCATCACCGTTTGGCATCACCCTCTACCAGATTACCAATTTTCGCGAAAACCGACTGCACGGTTCAGCCAGAACAGCTATTTCTGGCGGAAAAAGAAGAAGGAGAAAAGCAGCAATATCAATTAAGTGAACAAGTCACTTCGTGACTGCTTGTTCACTTAACTAACTCACTGCAAGGTCTGCTGATTGATTGATTTCCCTCAGTAAACATGATTATGTGACTAATAACCACCATGGATGTAAGGTCAACAGACAAGGTCATACTGTCAAAGCAAACCAATTCCTCACAATGAACATAAAAATAGATACATCTTTATTCACCAAAGGGAACATCAATAGTCAGGGCATCAGTAAGGAAGGGTTTTGAAATGTAAATTACATTGCATTAGTAAAATAAATTGTTTTCATCAAAGGTAATTCAACTTGAAATAAAGTGATCAAATTACAAATGGTAAAATTGAAATGGTTAAAAAATAATAATAAAAAATAAAGTCACAAACAAAGGCTAAAATGACAAAAATCACTCTTCATGAAGGAAGAATAGCGACTGTCGGTAAGCAACGTTTTGGTCTTTGATAACATACAGTCACTATTTTTCCTTCATTGATCCATCAACACGTTATTTTAGCAGCACCTTAACACTGTGTTGTCTGAACACAAACCTTATAGAATATCAACAGTTAGTTATATATAAGAACAGCAATTATCACCACTGTTCTCTTTCACTTTCACTTCACTCTTTCGCATGGATACTACACTTAGTTGTGTTGTCGGAAGTAGTACAATAAAAAGGTCTGAGGATGAAGAGCTGATTGTCACATCCTATTCGTATCTGTCCAATCAGATGTGTGCTGCGTTCCCTCTGTTCCATTGTTAAAATAGCCTACACTTACAGTGTCGGAGTGTTAAACAGCTCACAGACCTCAGTACATGCTAAGGTACTGTCAGGAAATCGGGGTTGTCGAAAAGCGGATGTGAAGCCCCATGAAACAACCATCTAATTTGACGGTGGAGCTGGTCAGGAATGGAGAAGCTTTCATTCACATTTAACCCTAATAATAGGCCTACATAAGGTGCAAACTAGAAAAATACATTTGAACAGCAGCCACAGACGGAAAGACGGTTGAGCAACAGTGTTGTGCACGGGAAAAAGCATTGTGACCCGTTAAGAGCTTGTAGACCTGCTATTTGTGGCTTCAGTAAGTAATTACCGAATTATCACAGAGCTAAAAAGGTTGATGTCCACACAAGTATAGTAATACAAATGTCTATTTATGTATTTCTGTGTTTTGCGCGCTAAGTTTCTCCCTTGCCGTAGGTGCCGTCAGGAGGTCTGTAGTGTCTGGGGAAGGTGAGCAGCTGTACGCTGTTGAAGGCATACTTCCTGTTTCCTGTGTTCTTCTCCACATTCTCCATCCTGCTGCCCTCCCTGAAGGAAACACGCACACACAGTGAGTATATGCACATAGTCAGGATTATAGTGTATTTGAAAATCGGATAAAAAAAAGTTACATAATGCATACTGTGTTGTACCGGTACACTATGTCCACAGACTCCACATGTGAATATACCGGTAATATTTATGAGAAAACAATCCCCCCCATGGTCCATTCTGTGCTCCCTAGAAATGGAGGTACAGGTATGAAAAAAATCATTAATGATTGTGTCACCAAGACATGTTTCACCAAGTTAATGATTGTCTTTTTCATACCTGCATGTTAAGGATCCTTTTCAGAGCGCCAGCCATTGAAACACAAAATGTGTCCTCATGTCCTCCACATAGCATCGCTAAGGTATATTAATGACATGGTAAAATGTTGAAAATGGATGGAAGTCAATTTTGACTTCCATCCAGACTTTTCCAGACTTTTACTAGTATTTCTACAATGCTGTACTTTTAGGTGAAGTAAAACATTTGGGTCATTTTTCCACACCACTTAGACTGACCATCACCATATTGCATACTTCCAGATGTTTCCTGTTCACTGGTATTTCCCCAGTATAAGCACTAGGCTCAGTATGAGCCAGAGGACCAGTACGTGGGAGGTGACCAGCAGAAACGCCACAGGGTACAAGTGGCGGCGGGGGGCTTTGGGCGCCCCTGCCTCACGCAGCGCCTGGGGGTCGCGGGGGTCAGGTGGGTAGTCCCCTAACTCTATCCCAGATATGGAGTCCCCCGGACGGGCATAGCAGCCCTCCATCTGGCCCCAGGACTGATGGGACCTGGAGGGCAGGGCAGGGCGGGGTGTGTGTGTGTGTGTAAAGAACAAATATTGAAAAGAGAGATGGAAGGTAAGCAGAAAGCAATAGTGTGTTGACAGACAATAGTGTGTTGACAGACAGAAAGAAAGAATGAAAGAAAGAAAGGACATGCATTACAACAGAAAGAGAAAGAAACAGAAGGAAACATTTGAGGGAAGTGAAGAAAAAAAGAAAAGGAAACATAAAATTAGAATCATGAACAGAAGAAAAGGAGAGAGGAGACAAGGAAGGGACCAAAGGAGGTAAGGAGCCCAGAGGAATGGACCAGGATACTAACAGGACAACTATTCCTGAATGTTAGATTGGAGCCCTCTAGTGGGTCAGGAGGGGAATGCAAGTGGGCCTCCAAATCATTGGTACAGTAGAATACTATGATTGTAGTATTATTAGGTGTTGAAGGTCTTAATAGTACATAGGGTCTTTATACCCTGTGCACAGGTTGAGAAACAATGGTCCTGGGCTTAGGAGAGGACTCCAAGGGTACTATGGGACACAGTAGGAGAGAAAGGAGAGGAGTGGAGGAGAGTCCATAGTTTGTGTGGGGAAATGGTTCACTCTGCCTCCAAATAACACACACACACGGTATGTACCGTCGCATGCAATCCAGTGCAGTGTAGAAGTGTGCGTTGCTGAGTGTGTGTTGGTCTCGCAGTATCAAACACTGTTCCAGGGTGACAGACATGGATGTTCGGTCCTTGGCACTTTTACAGCTAGTCAGGCGCACTGCCTTCAACCTGCGACACAACTGAAACACACACACACACGCACGCACGCACACATTCATGCGCACGCACACGCACACACGCGCACACACACACACACACACACATATTAAGAAAAAAATGTTGGGAAAATGGCACAGCCCCCCCCCTCTCTAAAAAGCAATTGAATGGGCTGCATGTCCGGTGTATTGAAACACAGGCCGGTAGGCTATTTTTTATTTTTGTGGGTCATGGGGCAGGGCTCTACCGGACAGTCTAGCCCTGAGCCACTGGCGGTCCGTGAACCTAAACCAGTGTGACAGCACTGGGCTGGTCTACAAGGTTCCTGTGGTCCAGTCTTACCGAGGCTGCGTTCCACAGAACCTCTACATTTTTCCTCTTCCTGCTGTTCAGACTCCTCTCCAGAGACCACAGCTGCTCCGACACTGTTCCCAGGTCAGCTGGACGCACAGAGAAACACATAAATAAGTCAAATAACTGGGCGACATTCCATTCAACCATTAGTGCAAAGATTACGTCCAAGATCACATAATAAAAGACATGAGGAACTACTTATGCTTTTTTGTGGTGGAATGTTACCAAGTACATTCAATCAAGTATTGTACTTACTGCTAAAAACATTTTGAGGTGCTTATACTTTACTAGGGTATTTTCCATGGCAGTGTACTTTTACTCCACTACACTTATTTGAAGAATGTAGTTACTACACACAAATGTTTTAATATTATTACATAACATACAGTACATCAACAAGTTAATTTTGGCAATTTGACGAACACATAGTGAGCTTGCAGATCTGCTATTTTCATGCAGTACTTTTACCTTACTAATGAATGTAAAAGTTAATTAACTGGTCTTTTTAGTAAAACATGTGAGTTTCCTACACTGCAAAGCAGAGGTCGTTTTGTCCACCACAGCAGGCCATGTCGTTCATCAGTACACGTGACCATCAAACCTCTCAATTCAAGTCATTGAAATGACATGTATAGTATTTTTCTGAGAAAACCTGGCACAACACTGCACTTCGCCCAAAGAAATTTACTTTGGAATCCATACAAAAACCCACACCCACAGGACGGACAGACAGACAGACAGACAGACCTGTCTGAGGTAGTTTTTCTCTCAGTTCACTGCAGTAGTTCTTCAAAAGTTCACAACTTTCATGGTTGATTCTGTCCTGCAAGGAGCTATCACCAAACCTAATACACACAGATACATCCATGCACACGCAAGCACACACAGAGGCATGGTTATGGTGCGGGAGGGTGATCAGTAAGAGAGCATCCATCTTCCTTCCCATCGATAAACATGAAATGTCCTGGAAGTGGAAAAAGTCTGCCTCCATGTAAACAGGCTTTTTTATTTGTTCAAAACAATACCGATAACTAAGGCGTTGCTGATTGTGATTACAAACTGTAGGTTTGGAGCGAATTAAATAACTACATAATTGGAGAAGCTGAAGAAATAATTAATTAATACCCCCTGTCAGTCAATGTGTTTCAAGGTTACAATTATGGAAAGATTCAGGTATAGATGTTCAGATCAGGATTTGACATTTAAAGTTTAGTTAGGGGTTAGGGGTTGATTCATACTTATTTGCATGCTGCTGTTGCACACTGGATGAAAAAAACAAACCAGATTTAGAAGACATACCTCTCAGCCAGACTCTGCTGTTGGTTGATCCCAATATTGAACAGGACAGGCTGGATCTTTAAGACACACCCCTCCTGCAGTTCCTGTGGTAACAAACCGTACGTCTCCGTGGGCAACGGGACCTGGACAACAAAATGACCCCTAGAGGGAGAGAGATCCCATGCTGAGTCAGTGTCTGTGTCTCTCCACCACTTGTTCCCAAACAGTGGGTTAGGACCTATTATAGGTTGCGGACTACATTTTGCTTTAACTAGTGTTTTAAAATATAAAAAAACAGTCCACTAAAAATCTCCACTATTTTTAATAAATTAATAACACAATTCAATATTTAAAATGAATTAAAAAGTAAATTCGGAATTCCAGAACTTTTCTTGTAACATTCACAGTCACAATAGTGTGCAAAGGCTTATAGGAAATTGAGTCGCAGCATGTGATCGTCACTATGTAATATTTTTCAACACCACAACAAGCGATTACAGCGTTTTAAAGTATAGTTTCATGATAAACAACTCAGCGGTACAGTGGCTGTTCAAAGGTAACTTTAATCCTAGCAGAGAGCCTTGAAACAGTTAAGTAAAGATCATTTTCCAGCACTGTGGACTACAAGCTGTCAAGCTGCGTTGACACAGCGTTGGTGTGACACGTACCGTGTTCCGGTGAGCGTGGGCAAGAGGTCAGCAGATTGGTCACTCTCAGCGTTAGTGATGGTGAAGGTCACTGCACTCAGGTCGGACACGCCCACACTCATGTCCTCTAACATGCCTAGTTCTTCACCTAACACACACACACACGCACGCACATGCACACACACAAAAGAAGAATGCCTGTGAAAAGGCGATAAATATGCATGCCCTATATTCTTCACAGATTTGCTTTGAAAAATATGGTACAATTGTTTCACTGTTTGTTTGCAGATATACAACAAAACAATAATGTGTTTTCACCATTCACCATATATGCTGTGTGTGTGTGTGTGTGTGTGTGTGTGTGTGTGCGCACATACCATACGTACTAAGTAGTCCTTCAAACTGCACCACGAGGCCCACTGTGTGAAGTTGTTCTAAAAACGTGCTGTCTTCTAGACCTCCGTACAACTTCAATAGAAATCCACACACTACTGCAGATAACTAGAGAAAGATGGACAGAAAGACATACATTTTATTTCACTGTGTGCAATTTATATATAATGAGATGGCGCTATATGAACAACATAAACACACAATGATATGACAGCGCCAACTAGTAGACTGCATTTACCAGTTCTAACTAATTAGACACTCACTGCAACAACAGTACAATAAAAAATAACAAACAACCATACATGTTGAAAAAATACAAATATAATAGCTAAAAGTTTGTGCAAGTTTTGTGGAGTGCTTCTAGAGAGGTGGACAGTGATAACTGAAGGCATCAAGATAAATGGGAGTATCATTTGGAGTGACTATAGTAAGTACATTCATTGTTGCATATCTTTGCATTGTGGTGCTGCTGGCTTCCATTGACAATGAAGGGTAGACTGCATTGTTGCATACGTATGCCCATGTGAACGCAACATCAGAGGAGTTAGTTCCGATGCAGGTACAGAGTAGACCTCCTGTAATAAGTTGTTGCCACGAAGTAATCAATGTTACACATGCATCAACGTACGTTAGAGGTGGTTTCAGTGCGTCACGACCACGGCTGTGTGCGTGTGTTTGTGTGTGTGTCTTACAGCCTGGCCTCTGACACACAAACACCCCCACCCCTATGTAACAGGGTAAAATGTGCTTTCTCACGGTCTGGCTGAAGACAGCATCTCGTCTCTGTCTCTGCTGCGGTGTTCCCTGGCACACGGTGACCTGCAGCGCCTCCTGCAGGAGGACAAAGTTCATGGCAGCTCTGGCCTTCAGCACTGCCTCCCTCACACACTCCCTCAGAACCACCACCAGGGGGTGCAGCTGCTCCTGCCACGAGGAGGCTGTGCACGGGGAGAAGGAGAGAGGTTATGAGGTCATGGTATCACCACCAAATACTCGTTGCCCACAAAAGTCTGGAATTAATGGTAAGCTTTCAAATGTATACAAATTTATCTCTTCAATCCTTGCCATCAGAGTTTTTGACTGATTATATGCAAAGTTCATCCTCACCAAGAACACCTTTAACGTCTTTTTAGAGCAGGGATACTCAAATAGTTGAACCACTACAAACATGGCAAGGGTTCAGTTGATATCATAGTATAATGTTTCACATGTGTGAAAATAACATATTTTATGGTTTGGCTATTTTCACTCTTTTGAATAATTCTTCAACACAATCAACTGTTTCCATGTAACAAAATACTGTACATTGCCTGCTATTTGTCTGTCAGCTTGCTATCAATTGAGTATAAATTGGGGAATTACATTTTTCTACCTGGAAATCAGCCAATTTGTTTTTGTCTGTTTATCTACCAGTGGTTGACATTGATGATACAGTAGTTATCGTCAATGTAGAAACTAGAGTACTGTCATGGGCCCTAATCTCCCCCAATGACAAGACCATTCACAATAATAAAGACACAACACAGTATATCAAGAGAGTTCTTGTTATACTTCGTCCACCTTGTGTTTTACTTCCCCCCCAAACAAATGAAAAACAAAACAAAACTCAAAAGTTCCCTTTTACTTACTCCGAACTCTAAAATAAGGAAGGACCATTGTAATCCAAGTAAAACTAAACATCTCTTCTCTAAAAAAAAAGTCCTCTTTTCAAAATGAAGTAGTTATTATAACCGTCCAATTCACTCCAAGCCACACTTTAGCAGCAGAAGCGCCCCCCCCCCCCCCCCCCCCCCCCCCCCCACACACACACACACACACTTGAGGTGAATGTGTCAGGAAAAGAGATACCAGACCGAGGAATGGAAAAAGATAAGAGAGAAACACGTCACACACCGGTGTCGTGAGAATCTGTGTCCTCTGGAGACTCCTGCTGCTCCAGCGATGTCACTTCCTGTGGGCGGGGCACTCGCTCTTTTAACCGGTCGACCATGGCAGTGACGCAGTTCAAGCTCTTGGCCACGTTAGCCCAAACCCTGTCCTACAGACGGAAAAGGTTGAAGATGGGTGCGAAATGGTTAATTTGGCATTTTATTTTGAAGTTTCAGCCTCAAATGCTAGGACCATTGCATCCATCCAGGCAATTCTGACGAACAAAGCTTGAACACAAACACGCACGATGCGATCGTGCACACGCACACACACAGAACTTGCCCACTCTTCTTCGTCATATTCCACGCCATGACGAGCGGTCTCCTGTTGCCATGGAGACAGAGGCGTGAGTGGCCCCCCTTCACTGGCTGCCTGTCGGCCCTGGAGCGTTCCGTTGCCCGTGGCGTGGCCATTGCGGTGGCAGTGGGCGGGGCAGAGGCTGTGCAGAGAGGCCAAGGCGCCATGGACCAGCTCGTCTTTGAGTGCATGCACAAACTCCTCCGTCTGGGAGTGGACGAAAAGTCACAAATGTAATGTGTCCACGATTAAGATTGCTGATTAAATGGAATTATATTTAATATAAACTGAGCCACGCTTGAGACATAAAGTTCCTGTTTAAACAGCAAAACTGTTGAAACGGTTAAAGGGATATTGTGATTTTGCTTTATGCAAATATCACTTTTCTTTTTTATAAGGTCAGAGTGCTCTGACCCAATAAGGAGTTCCTCCCTGTCCCCATATGACCCATGGAGTAAAAAAAAGTTTAGTTTAGTTTCAGTTTTAGTGGCAAATGAGGAAAAACTTCATCCGCATCAAAACTTCATCAGAATGAGAGATGCCTTCCTTTAAACATGATTGAGTGGGGGTGGTGGGCCGTGGTACACGGCATGTGCTGTTGGCCTGTTGCACATACCCCCCCACTGTAGAGCGTGTGCATATTTTTGGTGTTCTGTTATACTTTAGCTACTGAAAAATATCAGATCTACAAGTTCATAGCGCCACAGAGTGGCGTGCTAGTTTTGAAAATTTGTGATAATGTGGCGCAAATCTTTTAATATATTAATTCAGGAGCAAACATTTTTGACTCAAATCTTTACTTCTGGGGGATCCCTAGAACACATTTTCTGATGGGGCTCCACAGGTAAATATAGATAATTCTGGTGGTCCTTGGCATGAAATGTGCTGAGCATCACTGACACAGAAACATCGATTTTTCACAAAAACTAGAATCTAGTGTCAGAAACTGGAAACTAGTGTCAGAAACTAGAATCTAGCGTCGGAAACTAGAATTTGGTGTCAGAAACTAGCATGTAGTGTCAGAAACTAGAGTCTACCGTCAAAGACTAGAAGGTAGTGTCAGAAACTAGAATGTAGGGTCAGAAACTAGAGTCTACCGTCAAAGACTAGAATGTAGCGTCAGAGATTAGAATGTAGCATCAGAACCTAGAATCTAGCGTCAGAGACTAGAATGTAGCTTCGGAAACTAGAATATAGCGTCAGAAACTAGAATCTATTGTCAGAAATTAGAATCTAGTGTCAGAAACTAGAATCTAGTATCAGAACAACATGGGTTAAGTAAAGAATATGAGTACGTCTTTCACTGCTATTAGTTATGGATGTATCAGCACCTTGTGTGTCAGTCTGTCGAGGGCCTCCTGCAGAAGCTCAGGGTTCAGCTCCGTGCAGACTGTCAGCAGCTCCTCGGATGTTTCCATCACCAGAGGCTGCAGCTGGGTGACACTGGCCAGCAGCTCCCTGGCCCTGGACACCTCCTCTGGAGAGTAAGACACAGCACTGCTGCACCATGGGTGGAAACGCAAAGATTAGGCAAAGGTTAAAATTACATTTAGATAACGTGACATTTGGATTGGATTTATGTGTTGTTTTTTTATTGTTTCCGTGTACAGAATAATTATTTTGTGATCATAATTGTACTGTGTGTGTAGACTAGAGTATACACAATAAATATTTCTAGAGAAAGTCACAAAGTGCTCCACAGAAATTACTGTACAGTACGGCTAATGCATCTTTTTTAAATATTGCTGTGAAGTTAATATTAACAGGACCAAAGGCATCTAGAATTTGGAGCTATCATTGATCGAAATTTGAATATCTGAACATATTTGCAACTTTATCAAAGTCTGAGTCATTTTCCTTCACTAGGTGGCATACACAAAATAAGATGAGCTTGTTCAATGCCTACTCAGATTTCTCTCATTTGCTAGATCTCTGTCAAACATACAAACGCACACGTTTACAACCTTTTCTGACCTTTTATGCGTTTTATCATCCCTGCCCCACCTTGACAACCGGGCACATACAAAAAGCTCTATATAAAGATCTTCACTGCCAGCTCAAAATGACCCCCATTGCCTCTTTTATACAAGGACAAGGACACACACGCACATGCACACACGCACGCGCACACACACACACACACACACACCTGTGCTGTGTGTGCTTGCTGACGAGTCTCTGCAGCCCTCCGTGTTTAAACCCCTGGCTGTGGTAAGCAGGAGCTCCTACTGTTATAACGTCATACCAGACCCCTAGAAAGAGAGGGAGAGAGAGAGGGGGAGGGGGGCACGTACAGATCAGGGGCATAGCTATAGGTAGGCCAGGGTGGGCACCCATACAGAAAGCTGGACCACCCAAGATGTGCAAAAAACAGCATTCCTCACCAAAGCCTTGGATGGGAATGGAGAGAAGTGCTAAATTCCAATGCCATTGTCAGTGGCTCAGGGTATTTAAGCGGGCAGTTAGCTATGCTAAATCTCCTTTGCATTGACAATGTAATGTGTAACATTACTTTACATATTAAGAGAAAAAAATGCATGTTTGCAGGGTATTCTTCTGTAACAACTTCTGTGACAGAAGGCCTCACAGTATAAAAGGGAGACACAACATGAAGTAAACAAAGTGACGCTGATTAGCCCCACCAACTCCCAGCCAGGGCCACCCGAAACTGAAGTTCTGAAACATTATGACATTATATCACCTGGACAATACACTTGGGTGACAGGATGAGGCATGACAGTACAAACGCACACATACACACACAAACACATACACACAAGCTGCCTACGAGGGTGAAAGGTCAAAAGCTGAAAGGTTGACAAACTTTACTGGCACGTATGCTTTACAACCGATAGCGGTCATACAGTATGTTGTTGTTTTTTTGTATCGAGTGAAAGAAGAATGAATGGAGTGCTGTTGTACCTGAGCTGTGTGCGATGTCACACACCTGCATCCTCTGAGAGTGCAGGTTGGTGGGAACGAACTGAAGACGGCCGTCTGACTTCACACTGCTGGACTTGAAACAAGCGCTGGATGCTGAGGAGAGGAGAGGAGAGGAGAGGAGAGGAGAGGAGAGGAGAGGAGAGGAGAGGAGAGGAGAGGAGAGGAGAGGAGAGGAGAGGAGAGGAGAGGAGAGGAGAGGAGAGGAGAGGAGAGGAGAGGAGAGGAGAGGAGAGGAGAGGAGAGGAGGAGAGGAGAGGAGAGGAGAGGAGAGGAGAGGAGACCATGTATTGCTGCATTTCTCTCAGTGGTCACACTGATCAGGGCTCTTTGGTTGTAGTATTATTTAGAAGGTAATAATAACAATAATTACTGTTGAACCTCACCACTGTAATTGTTGAGTTGTGTAAGCGTTTCCTGGTAACAGCCAATCAGGTAGCTGCAGTAGGAGATGACATCACGCCTTAGCCCCTCCCAGTGGGGTGAAAGGTTAGCAAGCTCCATCACGTCCTGAACCCTGAGGGAGAGAGAGAGACATGGAATGATATTACCGTAGCTCTAAGCAGAGAATAAAAAGTAGCAGAATACTTGTTGAGCACTGTAACTGATCTAATGCTAAGAAAAAGATTAACTCCATATAGGCTCAGTGAACACAGCCTTGCAATTGAAGAAGGCAGATGTGGCTCCCAAGAGAAGTCAGACTACGCACCCGCAGACTATGCACACAAAATGAGGTTAGAGACTGAGTTACACTTCCTAATCGTCTGTCACATTGCAAGATGTTGTGAGCTTGCAGAGTGGCTATTTCCACAGACTCTCATGTTATTATATGTGTCAGTACCTCTTCATGTCTTGCTGGATGTGCAGGGCCAGTAGTTGTTTAGGGATACTGAAGGACAGAGGGCTTTCTGACATCTGCTCCCTGACCAGCATCCACCTGTGGTCTTCAGTCTGGAACCTGTACACCTTACACACAGGGCTACGCAACACTGCACACACAAGGCAGAAATAAAATCAGGTTAATAAATGGTCACAACAAGTATCAAAAGTGCGTTGTTATTAAAAACACACAACCAAGTAGCCTGATCTTTACACAACCTTTCCTGACCGTAACACAACTACTTAAACCTTTCCCGCCAGCACTGAAAGCTGTGAATCCACTGGGAATGTTCCATATTATTGGATAGAATGTGGAAATTCAAGACTTCAGTGCAATGTAAATCAATGTAAACAACAATTATATCTTGATACACTCTCACAACATTGTTCTTATGAAGTAGTTTATATACATTGGCCAGTTCACAGTAATATCTAGATCTGTATAATCTAATCTTCACAAATAAGAACTTTGCTATTCCATGAGAGGTTGTTTATTTATACGTCTTATCACATTTCAAATGTTTTGTTTGAATTTGTTGTTTGCAGTAAGACACACTGTATAAAATATGGTCAGTTATCATATGGCACTTTTTGTGTTCAGGCCTGTGAGCATATGGGTGGGTGTGCATGTGTGTGCGTCTTGCTCACATGCTGTCATCATTGGACCATTGTCCTTGTCGTGGACAGAGCCATGTAATGACTCACACACTTCAGAACCCTAGAGAGATGGAGACAGACAAGAGCAGGGAATAAGTCATCTCTTTCTCCTTAAAGTTATAGTAGGTGATCTGCCCTCATTCTCAGAATGTGGAAGTGAAGATTTTTTTTTTCACTACCTGGGCGCCGGAGAGGGGCTGTTGTCCTTCCCTCTGCCTCCATATGCAGTCTGGCCACCTTCACCTGCCCTACCTCACTCTCTCCATCCATGGTCCTGATGAAGAGAGAGAAGAGAGAGAGTGAGAAAGGCAAAGAGAAAGTTTAATGTCAATAATGTAAAAAAAAAAAAAAAAAAAAAAATAGCCAACCACTCAGTGAACTAGCTAGTCAAAGATGGAGGTTGACCTTTTCACTTCCAATTCATTTACAGATTACTCACCTACCAACCAAAACCTATTCATACAGTGGTGAAGAGACTGGTCAAACTAAATCAATAAAAAAATCACACCCATGCGACATGACATAATCATCATACATCATCTCATTCTGGCCAATCACAATTTGCTTTTTCGTGAAAATCAGCCATTCCTCTATCCTAAAACACAGTAAGAGGTCCAAATACTCAAGAAATACGTAATGTCTTTGTGGTAGTCAGTCAGGTTAGTGCAGTGCACCTTACTTCACATGAGTGTGATGTATAAATTGTCAGATTTGTTCGTTTCCACAACCAGTTTCAGCAACAAAGGCCAGTAGATTCTCGTCTCTATAGTTGAGCAAAGGCTGACTTGCAAGCCAGTTCCAACTTGCAAGTCAATGTCTTACATTCCAATTTGAGTTGCCTTGAGTGTTTCTAGAGCATTCAATGTCGTAACATGATATCAAAGTCACTTTCAAAAGGTCTGTAGTGCAAACAACTTTCATTTTTTCATGATTTTTAATGGACCTTATTCTTGCTTTTAATATTTGCTTTTACTGGTGCTTTTAAGTGCTCAGCTTATCAAATCATGCTCAACTAGACATATGTACAGTACATACACACACGCACACGCACACGCACACGCACACACACACAGAGAATAAAACATACTTTATATTTTTACTAAGATGGCTTTGCTTATATTTACTTTTATTTTTATTAAAATACAATCTGTGTCTTGCCATGAGTTCCCTGTCATTGAAAAACATCTAACTTCCTCATCACTTTCCTCGTGACCCCACAAAAAGGTTTACTAAGTATTTATTTACTTAAGTCGTAGGGAATGTTATACTCTTATTAGCTTGTTAAAACAATGGCATGTGCAGCTTTTTATAGACAAAAATGTATATCATGCAGAATTGAGTTCAGCCTTGGACTTTCTCATTTAACCACTGGAAAAATTATTGACCACCCCTGCAATATACCATCGTGCCAACAATGCCTAGTTAGTCTTACCTGTTGTATAGTACTGATGTGCCTCATGACAAACATCAAGGATGTCACCATTCCTCATTCCTTATTCCACTGCACTACAAAAGTAAATGTCTCTCTTTCTCTCTCTCTCCCTCTCATACTCTCGCCCTTACAGCCCATACTGTCTACATATGTCTCTCTACCTCTCACCCTGCTATTATCCATCTATGTCTCTCTATCCCTCCACCTGACTGCCTTCTGTCTGGAGACGCAGTGAGAAATGTTAAAACAGGAAGCGATCTGGAAGTCGCTGCTGGGGGCGGGGCCAAGCCCTTGTGTCCCACTTCCTTATCTGGCTATACAGGTATCACAACAACAGCCAATCAGAGGAGAGTGAAACTATAGTATACCACCATACCTCCTGGAGGGAGAGTGAACAAGCACTGCTATAATCCTAGTATGTACCATATTCATATACATTAGTATCCATTAATTACCTGAGAGATATGAAAAAAACAAAAACAAAAACAGTGCATACCTGAGGCTCAGAGATATGTGAGGCTCGTTGGATTTGAACACATCTTTCATGGAGAAAGTAGTAAAACCAGGAAA
>CM076986.1:21106937-21109437 GCA_039105355.1 Benthosema pterotum
CTAATGATCTTTTCTCTATCCGATGTTATTTTAGTCCTTTATAGTATTTCAGTCTGTATCTCTGAGACTGAAATTGTTAGACAATACCAAAGACGATATCTGCTGTTCACTTGAACAATGTTCACTTCCATGACTGCCTTTCACTAACAACACATGTTGTTGTTGGAACCGAGTCAAGGTTAAAGGAGAATTGCACCCATTTTCAGGTCATTGGAGGAGTTGTGTGGAAATATTTTTGTTAAAGTCTGTTAAAGACTGAAAAAAATAAATAAATAAAATAAAAATAAAGTAAATAAAAGAATAATTTTTGGCGAAGTACATCTTGATGCAACATGATGTCCTCTATTAAATGTTGTTTTTAATCTTGTATCTTTTTATTTAATTCCCCCTTATTGTGTCAAAGGAACCCAAGTTATGCACAGCAGGTTTTCCAATTATGTTTTAAATAAGGTATTAATCTATTAAAAACACACTCATTTATAAGTAGTGCTAAACAATTTATGAATATGAACGATGTATAATGTTTTTAAAGTAAAGTAGCAGATCTACAAGCTCACAACGCTTCATATCATTTAGCTTGTACTATAGTTTGATCTGTATGTTTGTCTGTTTTGTTTTCTCCAAAATCCAGACTGTAATTGTGGACAAAAAAACAAAAGAAATCTTTAGTTTTTGGGTCTGTGAGGCTAAAATATCATCAGATGGTGGCTCAAATTCTGAATAAATAGTGGGAGAAAGGCTTGTTCCACCAACCTACATGCACCAAACAGTCAGGTAAAATGACTATTTTTTGAAATACAGATGATGACCGTCTGTGAGACCGCGCTGATGAAAAAGATGATGCTGAAGGCTCCACCACCAGGTGACCTGTTGCAGTACGAGGAGGAGGAGGAGGAGGAGGAGGATGGTGAAAACATGAGGAAGATGAGGGTAGACCCGCAGACAGCTGGTGTTTCTGTCCCAAAGGACATTCTGGAAACTTCCAAGAGAGAAGGAACGCTTAGCGTGGGACTAAACCAAACTGGTAGGATGACTAGCAGTATGTTCCATTCTGTTTTGCACCTTTGTATTTGTCAGTTTTTCTGATAGCTAGTGGGTATTGATGTAGTTATGGTGAATGTCTGTCTTCCTGTCAGGTCTCAGTGAGAGGTTTTTGTCGCCTGAGGGGGAACTTGCTGTTCATCATGAAGAAACAGGTGAGAGACAGAGACACAGAAATATGGGGGGTTTTGGGGGGATGGGTGTTTTTGGTCTCTAGATTAGAAAAACTTGGTTTGTTAAAACATGTCAGAGATATACCAGTATTATATCCTCTTCAAGATAAAATTGTTCTTTGTAAATGCAAGACTCTGATAATGAACACCTGCATTTGTAGCCGATCGACCGTTATCACAAAATTAAATACACAAAATCAACTGTTATCAGGACATTGGAAAAAGTCCAATAAAACTACCTGGATGTTGTGCCGTTCATTATTCACCAGGTGCCAAAGCCTCATCTACCCACTGCTTTTGGCGCCAATGCCCACAGTGCAGACATAGCTAGGCAAACAGTGTGTGTGTGTATGCGTGCGTGTGGCTGTGTGTCTGTGTGTCTGTGTGTGTGTGTGTGTGTGTGGTGCGTGTAGTGTGCGTGTGCGTGTGCGTGTGCTGTGCGCGGTGTTGTGTGTGTGTGGTGTGTGTGTGTGTGTGTGTGTGTGTGTGTGTGTGTGTGTGTGACATACAAACATAACCTGCAAGCATGTTGCAGAAGCAGTCACTTCCCTATGGCCTCCTCATATATGAAAAATGTTTCCATAGTTTTTTCCCAGTATGTGCGATTATCACATTCTGGCTGTTTCTATCACAATTCCTGTGATTTAGTGATGATGACATTCAAAGTGAGTGGCATTTGCAATGCATCATGGTTTTGTAGTGTTTTCCACACATAATTTTGACAAGAATGGCAGTGAATGATCATCTCTGGATCCACATGGGACTCAATGTGGACCTCTGACTGGAAGCTGTTCTAGCAGGCAGTGTGGACAGACAGTAAAACCTGACCTGCTGGCAGTTTGCCCAAAACCTTATATAACAGGTAGTTCTGACAAGCACAGGTCAGCGGAGAACAACAAACAGCTAGTAGATTGTTAGAAAGAGTGGTCACACAGCCGGGAATATACTGGAATTCCTCCCACCAATTATAGTTCTGTATATAAAACAATGAAATATTGTTGTTGTTTTATTCTCTCTCTCTCTCTCTCTCCTCTCTCTCTCTCTCTCTCTCTCTCTCTCACTCTCTCTCTCTCTCTCTCTCTCTCTCTCTCTTCTCTCTCTCCCTCTCTCTCTCTCTCTCTCTCTCTCTCAGGGCTCTGATCAATGAGGTTCTGGTTTTGGAGAGATGTGATGTTTTGGAAGTCCCACACAACAACAAAAAACAACTGAGATCAGTATGAGATCATATGACACACACACACACACACACACACACACCACACACACACACACCACACACACACACA
>CM076986.1:21114437-21132559 GCA_039105355.1 Benthosema pterotum
CAAGTTGGAACTGGCTTGCAAGTCAGCCTTTGCTCAACTATAGAGACGAGAATCTACTGGCCTTTGTTGCTGAAACTGGTTGTGGAAACGAACAAATCTGACAATTTATACATCACACTCATGTGAAGTAAGGTGCACTGCACTAACCTGACTGACTACCACAAAGACATTACGTATTTCTTGAGTATTTGGACCTCTTACTGTGTTTTAGGATAGAGGAATGGCTGATTTTCACGAAAAAGCAAATTGTGATTGGCCAGAATGAGATGATGTATGATGATTATGTCACATGGGTGTGATTTTTTTATTGATTTAGTTTGACCAGTCTCTTCACCACTGTATGAATAGGTTTTGGTTGGTAGGTGAGTAATCTGTAAATGAATTGGAAGTGAAAAAGTCAACCTCCATCTTTGACTAGCTAGTTCACTGAGTGGTTGGCTATTTTTTTTTTTTTTTTTTTTTTACATTATTGACATTAAACTTTCTCTTTGCCTTTCTCACTCTCTCTCTCTTCTCTCTTCATCAGGACCATGGATGGAGAGAGTGAGGTAGGGCAGGTGAAGGTGGCCAGACTGCATATGGAGGCAGAGGGAGGGACAACAGCCCCTCTCCGGCGCCCAGGTAGTGAAAAAAAAAAACTTCACTTCCACATTCTGAGAATGGGGCAGATCACCTACTATAACTTTAAGGAGAAAGAGATGACTTATTCCCTGCTCTTGTCTGTCTCCATCTCTCTAGGGTTCTGAAGTGTGTGAGTCATTACATGGCTCTGTCCACGACAAGGACAATGGTCCAATGATGACAGCATGTGAGCAAGACGCACACACATGCACACCCACCCACCCATATGCTCACAGGCCTGAACACAAAAAGTGCCATATGATAACTGACCATATTTTATACAGTGTGTCTTACTGCAAACAACAAATTCAAACAAAACATTTGAAATGTGATAAGACGTATAAATAAACAACCTCTCATGGAATAGCAAAGTTCTTATTTGTGAATTAAATTATACAGATCTAGATATTACTGTGAACTGGCCAATGTATATAAACTACTTCATAAGAACAATGTTGTGAGAGTGTATCAAGATATAATTGTTGTTTACATTGATTTACATTGCACTGAAGTCTTGAATTTCCACATTCTATCCAATAATATGGAACATTCCCAGTGGATTCACAGCTTTCAGTGCTGGCGGGAAAGGTTTAAGTAGTTGTGTTACGGTCAGGAAAGGTTGTGTAAAGATCAGGCTACTTGGTTGTGTGTTTTTAATAACAACGCACTTTTGATACTTGTTGTGACCATTTATTAACCTGATTTTATTTCTGCCTTGTGTGTGCAGTGTTGCGTAGCCCTGTGTGTAAGGTGTACAGGTTCCAGACTGAAGACCACAGGTGGATGCTGGTCAGGGAGCAGATGTCAGAAAGCCCTCTGTCCTTCAGTATCCCTAAACAACTACTGGCCCTGCACATCCAGCAAGACATGAAGAGGTACTGACACATATAATAACATGAGAGTCTGTGGAAATAGCCACTCTGCAAGCTCACAACATCTTGCAATGTGACAGACGATTAGGAAGTGTAACTCAGTCTCTAACCTCATTTTGTGTGCATAGTCTGCGGGTGCGTAGTCTGACTTCTCTTGGGAGCCACATCTGCCTTCTTCAATTGCAAGGCTGTGTTCACTGAGCCTATATGGAGTTAATCTTTTTCTTAGCATTAGATCAGTTACAGTGCTCAACAAGTATTCTGCTACTTTTTATTCTCTGCTTAGAGCTACGGTAATATCATTCCATGTCTCTCTCTCCCTCAGGGTTCAGGACGTGATGGAGCTTGCTAACCTTTCACCCCACTGGGAGGGGCTAAGGCGTGATGTCATCTCCTACTGCAGCTACCTGATTGGCTGTTACCAGGAAACGCTTACACAACTCAACAATTACAGTGGTGAGGTTCAACAGTAATTATTGTTATTATTACTTTCTAAATAATACTTTACAACCAAAGAGCCCTGATCAGTGTGACCACTGAGAGAAATGCAGCAATACATCCTCTCCCTCTCCTCTCCTCTCCTCTCCTCCTCTCCTCTCCTCTCCTCTCCTCTCCTCTCCTCTCTCCTCTCCTCTCCTCTCCTCTCCTCTCCTCTCCTCTCCCTCTCCTCTCCTCTCCTCTCCTCTCCTCTCCTCTCCTCCTCTCCTCTCCTCTCCTCTCCTCTCCTCTCCTCTCCTCTCTCTCCTCAGCATCCAGCGCTTGTTTCAAGTCCAGCAGTGTGAAGTCAGACGGCCGTCTTCAGTTCGTTCCCACCAACCTGCACTCTCAGAGGATGCAGGTGTGTGACATCGCACACAGCTCAGGTACAACAGCACTCCATTCATTCTTCTTTCACTCGATACAAAAAAACAACAACATACTGTATGACCGCTATCGGTTGTAAAGCATACGTGCCAGTAAAGTTTGTCAACCTTTCAGCTTTTGACCTTTCACCCTCGTAGGCAGCTTGTGTGTATGTGTTTGTGTGTGCATGTGTGCGTTTGTACTGTCATGACTCATCCTGTCACCCAAGTGTATTGTCCAGTTGATATAATGTCATAATGTTTCAGAACTTCAGTTTCGGGTGGCCCTGGCTGGGAGTTGGTGGGGCTAATCAGCGTCACTTTGTTTACTTCATGTTGTGTCTCCCTTTTATACTGTGAGGCCTTCTGTCACAGAAGTTGTTACAGAAGAATACCCTGAAAACATGCATTTTTTTCTCTTAATATGTAAAGTAATGTTACACATTACATTGTCAATGCAAAGGAGATTTAGCATAGCTAACTGCCCGCTTAAATACCCTGAGCCACTGACAATGGCATTGGAATTTAGCACTTCTCTCCATTCCCATCCAAGGCTTTGGTGAGGAATGCTGTTTTTTGCACATCTTGGGTGGTCCAGCTTTCTGTATGGGTGCCCACCCTGGCCTACCTATAGCTATGCCCCTGATCTGTACGTGCCCCCCTCCCCCTCTCTCTCTCCCTCTCTTTCTAGGGGTCTGGTATGACGTTATAACAGTAGGAGCTCCTGCTTACCACAGCCAGGGGTTTAAACACGGAGGGCTGCAGAGACTCGTCAGCAAGCACACACAGCACAGGTGTGTGTGTGTGTGTGTGTGTGCGTGCGCGTGCGCGTGTGCATGTGCATGTGCGTCCTTGTCCTTGTATAAAAGAGGCAATGGGGTCATTTTGAGCTGGCAGTGAAGATCTTTATATAGAGCTTTTTGTATGTGCCCGTTGTCAAGGTGGGGCAGGGATGATGAAACGCATAAAAGGTCAGAAAAGGTTGTAAACGTGTGCGTTTGTATGTTTGACAGAGATCTAGCAAATGAGAGAAATCTGAGTAGGCATTGAACAAGCTCATCTTATTTTGTGTATGCCACCTAGTGAAGGAAAATGACTCAGACTTTGATAAAGTTGCAAATATGTTCAGATATTCAAATTTCGATCAATGATAGCTCCAAATTCTAGATGCCTTTGGTCCTGTTAATATTAACTTCACAGCAATATTTAAAAAAGATGCATTAGCCGTACTGTACAGTAATTTCTGTGGAGCACTTTGTGACTTTCTCTAGAAATATTTATTGTGTATACTCTAGTCTACACACACAGTACAATTATGATCACAAAATAATTATTCTGTACACGGAAACAATAAAAAAAACAACACATAAATCCAATCCAAATGTCACGTTATCTAAATGTAATTTTAACCTTTGCCTAATCTTTGCGTTTCCACCCATGGTGCAGCAGTGCTGTGTCTTACTCTCCAGAGGAGGTGTCCAGGGCCAGGGAGCTGCTGGCCAGTGTCACCCAGCTGCAGCCTCTGGTGATGGAAACATCCGAGGAGCTGCTGACAGTCTGCACGGAGCTGAACCCTGAGCTTCTGCAGGAGGCCCTCGACAGACTGACACACAAGGTGCTGATACATCCATAACTAATAGCAGTGAAAGACGTACTCATATTCTTTACTTAACCCATGTTGTTCTGATACTAGATTCTAGTTTCTGACACTAGATTCTAATTTCTGACAATAGATTCTAGTTTCTGACGCTATATTCTAGTTTCCGAAGCTACATTCTAGTCTCTGACGCTAGATTCTAGGTTCTGATGCTACATTCTAATCTCTGACGCTACATTCTAGTCTTTGACGGTAGACTCTAGTTTCTGACCCTACATTCTAGTTTCTGACACTACCTTTTAGTCTTTGACGGTAGACTCTAGTTTCTGACACTACATGCTAGTTTCTGACACCAAATTCTAGTTTCCGACGCTAGATTCTAGTTTCTGACACTAGTTTCCAGTTTCTGACACTAGATTCTAGTTTTTGTGAAAAATCGATGTTTCTGTGTCAGTGATGCTCAGCACATTTCATGCCAAGGATCACCAGAATTATCTATATTTACCTGTGGAGCCCCATCAGAAAATGTGTTCTAGGGATCCCCCAGAAGTAAAGATTTGAGTCAAAAATGTTTGCTCCTGAATTAATATATTAAAAGATTTGCGCACATTATCACAAATTGTCAAAACTAGCACGCCACTCTGTGGCGCTATGAACTTGTAGATCTGATATTTTTCAGTAGCTAAAGTATAACAGAACACCAAAAATATGCACACGCTCTACAGTGGGGGGGTATGTGCAACAGGCCAACAGCACATGCCGTGTACCACGGCCCACCACCCCCACTCAATCATGTTTAAAGGAAGGCATCTCTCATTCTGATGAAGTTTTGATGCGGATGAAGTTTTTCCTCATTTGCCACTAAAACTGAAACTAAACTAAACTTTTTTTTACTCCATGGGTCATATGGGGACAGGGAGGAACTCCTTATTGGGTCAGAGCACTCTGACCTTATAAAAAAGAAAAGTGATATTTGCATAAAGCAAAATCACAATATCCCTTTAAACCGTTTCAACAGTTTTGCTGTTTAAACAGGAACTTTATGTCTCAAGCGTGGCTCAGTTTATATTAAATATAATTCCATTTAATCAGCAATCTTAATCGTGGACACATTACATTTGTGACTTTTCGTCCACTCCCAGACGGAGGAGTTTGTGCATGCACTCAAAGACGAGCTGGTCCATGGCGCCTTGGCCTCTCTGCACAGCCTCTGCCCCGCCCACTGCCACCGCAATGGCCACGCCACGGGCAACGGAACGCTCCAGGGCCGACAGGCAGCCAGTGAAGGGGGGCCACTCACGCCTCTGTCTCCATGGCAACAGGAGACCGCTCGTCATGGCGTGGAATATGACGAAGAAGAGTGGGCAAGTTCTGTGTGTGTGCGTGTGCACGATCGCATCCGTGCGTGTTTGTGTTCAAGCTTTGTTCGTCAGAATTGCCTGGATGGATGCAATGGTCCTAGCATTTGAGGCTGAAACTTCAAAATAAAATGCCAAATTAACCATTTCGCACCTCATCTTCAACCTTTTCCGTCTGTAGGACAGGGTTTGGGGCTAACGTGGCCAAGAGCTTGAACTGCGTCACTGCCATGGTCGACCGGTTAAAAGAGCGAGTGCCCCGCCCACAGGAAGTGACATCGCTGGAGCAGCAGGAGTCTCCAGAGGACACAGATTCTCACGACACCGGTGTGTGACGTGTTTCTCTCTTATCTTTTTCCATTCCTCGGTCTGGTATCTCTTTTCCTGACACATTCACCTCAAGTGTGTGTGTGTGTGGGGGGGGTGCGCTTCTGCTGCTAAAGTGTGGCTTGGAGTGAATTGGACGGTTATAATAACTACTTCATTTTGAAAAGAGGACTTTTTTTTTAGAGAAGAGATGTTTAGTTTTACTTGGATTACAATGGTCCTTCCTTATTTTAGAGTTCGGAGTAAGTAAAAGGGAACTTTTGAGTTTTGTTTTGTTTTTCATTTGTTTGGGGGGGAAGTAAAACACAAGGTGGACGAAGTATAACAAGAACTCTCTTGATATACTGTGTTGTGTCTTTATTATTGTGAATGGTCTTGTCATTGGGGGAGATTAGGGCCCATGACAGTACTCTAGTTTCTACATTGACGATAACTACTGTATCATCAATGTCAACCACTGGTAGATAAACAGACAAAAACAAATTGGCTGATTTCCAGGTAGAAAAATGTAATTCCCCAATTTATACTCAATTGATAGCAAGCTGACAGACAAATAGCAGGCAATGTACAGTATTTTGTTACATGGAAACAGTTGATTGTGTTGAAGAATTATTCAAAAGAGTGAAAATAGCCAAACCATAAAATATGTTATTTCACACATGTGAAACATTATACTATGATATCAACTGAACCCTTGCCATGTTTGTAGTGGTTCAACTATTTGAGTATCCCTGCTCTAAAAAGACGTTAAAGGTGTTCTTGGTGAGGATGAACTTTGCATATAATCAGTCAAAAACTCTGATGGCAAGGATTGAAGAGATAAATTTGTATACATTTGAAAGCTTACCATTAATTCCAGACTTTTGTGGGCAACGAGTATTTGGTGGTGATACCATGACCTCATAACCTCTCTCCTTCTCCCCGTGCACAGCCTCCTCGTGGCAGGAGCAGCTGCACCCCCTGGTGGTGGTTCTGAGGGAGTGTGTGAGGGAGGCAGTGCTGAAGGCCAGAGCTGCCATGAACTTTGTCCTCCTGCAGGAGGCGCTGCAGGTCACCGTGTGCCAGGGAACACCGCAGCAGAGACAGAGACGAGATGCTGTCTTCAGCCAGACCGTGAGAAAGCACATTTTACCCTGTTACATAGGGGTGGGGGTGTTTGTGTGTCAGAGGCCAGGCTGTAAGACACACACACAAACACACGCACACAGCCGTGGTCGTGACGCACTGAAACCACCTCTAACGTACGTTGATGCATGTGTAACATTGATTACTTCGTGGCAACAACTTATTACAGGAGGTCTACTCTGTACCCTGCATCGGAACTAACTCCTCTGATGTTGCGTTCACATGGGCATACGTATGCAACAATGCAGTCTACCCTTCATTGTCAATGGAAGCCAGCAGCACCACAATGCAAAGATATGCAACAATGAATGTACTTACTATAGTCACTCCAAATGATACTCCCATTTATCTTGATGCCTTCAGTTATCACTGTCCACCTCTCTAGAAGCACTCCACAAAACTTGCACAAACTTTTAGCTATTATATTTGTATTTTTTCAACATGTATGGTTGTTTGTTATTTTTTATTGTACTGTTGTTGCAGTGAGTGTCTAATTAGTTAGAACTGGTAAATGCAGTCTACTAGTTGGCGCTGTCATATCATTGTGTGTTTATGTTGTTCATATAGCGCCATCTCATTATATATAAATTGCACACAGTGAAATAAAATGTTGTCTTTCTGTCCATCTTTCTCTAGTTATCTGCAGTAGTGTGTGGATTTCTATTGAAGTTGTACGGAGGTCTAGAAGACAGCACGTTTTTAGAACAACTTCACACAGTGGGCCTCGTGGTGCAGTTTGAAGGACTACTTAGTACGTATGGTATGTGCGCACACACACACACACACACCACACACACACAACACACACAGCATATACGGTGAATGGTGAAAACACATTATTGTTTTGTTGTATATCTGCAAACAACAGTGAAACAATTGTACCATATTTTTCAAAGCAAATCTGTGAAGAATATAGGGCATGCATATTTATCGCCTTTTCACAGGCATTCTTCTTTTGTGTGTGTGCATGTGCGTGCGTGTGTGTGTGTGTTAGGTGAAGAACTAGGCATGTTAGAGGACATGAGTGTGGGCGTGTCCGACCTGAGTGCAGTGACCTTCACCATCACTAACGCTGAGAGTGACCAATCTGCTGACCTCTTGCCCACGCTCACCGGAACACGGTATGTGTCACACCAACGCTGTGTCAACGCAGCTTGACAGCTTGTAGTCCACAGTGCTGGAAAATGATCTTACTTAACTGTTTCAAGGCTCTCTGCTAGGATTAAAGTTACCTTTGAACAGCCACTGTACCGCTGAGTTGTTTATCATGAAACTATACTTTAAAACGCTGTAATCGCTTGTTGTGGTGTTGAAAAATATTACATAGTGACGATCACATGCTGCGACTCAATTTCCTATAAGCCTTTGCACACTATTGTGACTGTGAATGTTACAAGAAAAGTTCTGGAATTCCGAATTTACTTTTTAATTCATTTTAAATATTGAATTGTGTTATTAATTTATTAAAAATAGTGGAGATTTTTAGTGGACTGTTTTTTTATATTTTAAAACACTAGTTAAAGCAAAATGTAGTCCGCAACCTATAATAGGTCCTAACCCACTGTTTGGGAACAAGTGGTGGAGAGAGACAGGACACTGACTCAGCATGGGATCTCTCTCCCTCTAGGGGTCATTTTGTTGTCCAGGTCCCGTTGCCCCGGAGCGTACGTACGTTTGTTACCACAGGAACTGCAGGAGGGGTGTGTCTTAAAGATCCAGCCTGTCCTGTTCAATATTGGGATCAACCAACAGCAGAGTCTGGCTGAGAGGTATGTCTTCTAAATCTGGTTTGTTTTTTTCATCCAGTGTGCAACAGCAGCATGCAAATAAGTATGAATCAACCCCTAACCCCTAACTAAACTTTAAATGTCAAATCCTGATCTGAACATCTATACCTGAATCTTTCCATAATTGTAACCTTGAAACACATTGACTGACAGGGGGTATTAATTAATTATTTCTTCAGCTTCTCCAATTATGTAGTTATTTAATTCGCTCCAAACCTACAGTTTGTAATCACAATCAGCAACGCCTTAGTTATCGGTATTGTTTTGAACAAATAAAAAAGCCTGTTTACATGGAGGCAGACTTTTTCCACTTCCAGGACATTTCATGTTTATCGATGGGAAGGAAGATGGATGCTCTCTTACTGATCACCCTCCCGCACCAAACCATGCCTCTGTGTGTGCTTGCGTGTGCATGGATGTATCTGTGTGTATTAGGTTTGGTGATAGCTCCTTGCAGGACAGAATCAACCATGAAAGTTGTGAACTTTTGAAGAACTACTGCAGTGAACTGAGAGAAAAACTACCTCAGACAGGTCTGTCTGTCTGTCTGTCTGTCCGTCCTGTGGGTGTGGGTTTTTGTATGGATTCCAAAGTAAATTTCTTTGGGCGAAGTGCAGTGTTGTGCCAGGTTTTCTCAGAAAAATACTATACATGTCATTTCAATGACTTGAATTGAGAGGTTTGATGGTCACGTGTACTGATGAACGACATGGCCTGCTGTGGTGGACAAAACGACCTCTGCTTTGCAGTGTAGGAAACTCACATGTTTTACTAAAAAGACCAGTTAATTAACTTTTACATTCATTAGTAAGGTAAAAGTACTGCATGAAAATAGCAGATCTGCAAGCTCACTATGTGTTCGTCAAATTGCCAAAATTAACTTGTTGATGTACTGTATGTTATGTAATAATATTAAAACATTTGTGTGTAGTAACTACATTCTTCAAATAAGTGTAGTGGAGTAAAAGTACACTGCCATGGAAAATACCCTAGTAAAGTATAAGCACCTCAAAATGTTTTTAGCAGTAAGTACAATACTTGATTGAATGTACTTGGTAACATTCCACCACAAAAAAGCATAAGTAGTTCCTCATGTCTTTTATTATGTGATCTTGGACGTAATCTTTGCACTAATGGTTGAATGGAATGTCGCCCAGTTATTTGACTTATTTATGTGTTTCTCTGTGCGTCCAGCTGACCTGGGAACAGTGTCGGAGCAGCTGTGGTCTCTGGAGAGGAGTCTGAACAGCAGGAAGAGAAAAAATGTAGAGGTTCTGTGGAACGCAGCCTCGGTAAGACTGGACCACAGGAACCTTGTAGACCAGCCCAGTGCTGTCACACTGGTTTAGGTTCACGGACCGCCAGTGGCTCAGGGCTAGACTGTCCGGTAGAGCCCTGCCCCATGACCCACAAAAATAAAAATAGCCTACCGGCCTGTGTTTCAATACACCGGACATGCAGCCCATTCAATTGCTTTTTAGAGAGGGGGGGGGGGGGGCTGTGCCATTTTCCCAACATTTTTTTCTTAATATGTGTGTGTGTGTGTGTGTGTGTGTGTGTGTGTGTGTGTGGTGTGTGTGTGTGTGTGTGTGTGTGTGTGTTGTGTGTGTTGTGTGTGTGTGTGTGTGTGTGTGCGCACGCGTGCATGAATGTGTGGTGCGTGCGTGCGTGTGTGTGTGTTTCAGTTGTGTCGCAGGTTGAAGGCAGTGCGCCTGACTAGCTGTAAAAGTGCCAAGGACCGAACATCCATGTCTGTCACCCTGGAACAGTGTTTGATACTGCGAGACCAACACACACTCAGCAACGCACACTTCTACACTGCACTGGATTGCATGCGACGGTACATACCGTGTGTGTGTGTTATTTGGAGGCAGAGTGAACCATTTCCCCACACAAACTATGGACTCTCCTCCACTCCTCTCCTTTCTCTCCTACTGTGTCCCATAGTACCCTTGGAGTCCTCTCCTAAGCCCAGGACCATTGTTTCTCGACCTGTGCACAGGGTATAAAGACCCTATGTACTATTAAGACCTTCAACACCTAATAATACTACAATCATAGTATTCTACTGTACCAATGATTTGGAGGCCCACTTGCATTCCCCTCCTGACCCACTAGAGGGCTCCAATCTAACATTCAGGAATAGTTGTCCTGTTAGTATCCTGGTCCATTCCTCTGGGCTCCTTACCTCCTTTGGTCCCTTCCTTGTCTCCTCTCTCCTTTTCTTCTGTTCATGATTCTAATTTTATGTTTCCTTTTCTTTTTTTCTTCACTTCCCTCAAATGTTTCCTTCTGTTTCTTTCTCTTTCTGTTGTAATGCATGTCCTTTCTTTCTTTCATTCTTTCTTTCTGTCTGTCAACACACTATTGTCTGTCAACACACTATTGCTTTCTGCTTACCTTCCATCTCTCTTTTCAATATTTGTTCTTTACACACACACACACACACCCCGCCCCCCCCTGCCCTGCCCTGCCCTCCAGGTCCATCAGTCCTGGGGCCAGATGGAGGGCTGCTATGCCCGTCCGGGGGACTCCATATCTGGGATAGAGTTAGGGGACTACCCACCTGACCCCTGACCCCCTGGACCCGGCGACCCCCAGGCGTGAGGCAGGGGCGCCCAAAGCCCCCCCGCCACTTGTACCCTGTGGCGTTTCTGCTGGTCACCTCCCACGTACTGGTCCTCTGGCTCATACTGAGCCTAGTGCTTATACTGGGGAAATACCAGTGAACAGGAAACATCTGGAAGTATGCAATATGGTGATGGTCAGTCTAAGTGGTGTGGAAAAATGACCCAAATGTTTTACTTCACCTAAAAGTACAGCATTGTAGAAATACTAGTAAAAGTCTGGAAAAGTCTGGATGGAAGTCAAAATTGACTTCCATCCATTTTCAACATTTTACCATGTCATTAATATACCTTAGCGATGCTATGTGGAGGACATGAGGACACATTTTGTGTTTCAATGGCTGGCGCTCTGAAAAGGATCCTTAACATGCAGGTATGAAAAAGACAATCATTAACTTGGTGAAACATGTCTTGGTGACACAATCATTAATGATTTTTTTCATACCTGTACCTCCATTTCTAGGGAACACAGAATGGGTCATGGGGGGGATTTTTTTTTCTCATAAATATTACCGGTATATTCACATGTGGAGTCTGTGGACATAGTGTACCGGTACAACACAGTATGCATTATGTAACTTTTTTTTATACCGATTTTCAAATACACTATAACCTGACTATGTGCATATACTCACTGTGTGTGCGTGTTTCCTTCAGGGAGGGCAGCAGGATGGAGAATGTGGAGAAGAACACAGGAAACAGGAAGTATGCCTTCAACAGCGTACAGCTGCTCACCTTCCCCAGACACTACAGACCTCCTGACGGCACCTACGGCAAGGGAGAAACTTAGCGCGCAAAACACAGAAATACATAAATAGACATTTGTATTACTATACTTGTGTGGACATCAACCTTTTTAAGCTCTGTGATAATTCGGTAATTACTTACTGAAGCCACAAATAGCAGGTCTACAAGCTCTTAACGGGTCACAATGCTTTTTCCCGTGCACAACACTGTTGCTCAACCGTCTTTCCGTCTGTGGCTGCTGTTCAAATGTATTTTTCTAGTTTGCACCTTATGTAGGCCTATTATTAGGGTTAAATGTGAATGAAAGCTTCTCCATTCCTGACCAGCTCCACCGTCAAATTAGATGGTTGTTTCATGGGGCTTCACATCCGCTTTTCGACAACCCCGATTTCCTGACAGTACCTTAGCATGTACTGAGGTCTGTGAGCTGTTTAACACTCCGACACTGTAAGTGTAGGCTATTTTAACAATGGAACAGAGGGAACGCAGCACACATCTGATTGGACAGATACGAATAGGATGTGACAATCAGCTCTTCATCCTCAGACCTTTTTATTGTACTACTTCCGACAACACAACTAAGTGTAGTATCCATGCGAAAGAGTGAAGTGAAAGTGAAAGAGAACAGTGGTGATAATTGCTGTTTCTATATGTAACTAACTGTTGATATTCTATAAGGTTTGTGTTCAGACAACACAGTGTTAAGGTGCTGCTAAAATAACGTGTTTGATGGATCAATGAAGGAAAAATAGTGACTGTATGTTATCAAAGACCAAAACGTTGCTTACCGACAGTCGCTATTCTTCCTTCATGAAGAGTGATTTTTGTCATTTTAGCCTTGTGACTTTATTTTTTTATTATTATTTTTTAACCATTTCAATTTTACCATTTGTAATTTGATCACTTTTTCAAGTTGAATTACCTTTGATGAAAACAATTTATTTTACTAATGCAATGTAATTTACATTTCAAAACCCTTCCTTACTGATGCCCTGACTATTGATGTTCCCTTTGGTGAATAAAGATGTATCTATTTTTATGTTCATTGTGAGGAATTGGTTTGCTTTGACAGTATGACCTTGTCTGTTGACCTTACATCCATGGTGGTTATTAGTCACATAATCATGTTTACTGAGGGAAATCAATCAATCAGCAGACCTTGCAGTGAGTTAGTTAAGTGAACAAGCAGTCACGAAGTGACTTGTTCACTTAATTGATATTGCTGCTTTTCTCCTTCTTCTTTTTCCGCCAGAAATAGCTGTTCTGGCTGAACCGTGCAGTCGGTTTTCGCGAAAATTGGTAATCTGGTAGAGGGTGATGCCAAACGGTGATGATGCGAAGCCTGTGACCACTGGTCAAATGGTGGCGCTATAGCACTCAACTGAAATTGCAAACTTTAAACACTTATAACTCATGAACTGCTCGACTCTCAGAAATGTAACTTATATTCACTTATGCGTCTGCTTATGCCGAACAACTTTTGTAGTCTGACTTTTGACCTCTGACCTTTAGATGAAACGCCATCTTGAATTATATGTAAAACAGTTAAAATGTCTCTTCTCCTACAATCTTTGATCAAAATGCATAACAATGACCTACACATGAACTTTGGAGCCATACAAACATGGGATGGGTGTGAATCATGTTTTTAGTGAAAAAAATGATGTTTTTACGAGCCAATGAAAATTGCTCGTTTGTGAAAATGATTCTAATGCCCTAATCTACACATGCAGCGTAATCTGCTTCTGATATTTTACAGTTTTGTAGAGGGGGATGCCAAATAGCAGCAAAACCAGTCTTACTCCATTGCTCAAATGGGGGCGCTATAACAATTCTTTGAAACTGAAACATTTGAATAACCACAACTCGGCCTCGTTTGGCCAAAATCATGGGACTTGTTTCTACATGTTCCTTGATTCATGTGGAACGCATCTGTAACTTTGACCGGTAAGCTCCACCCCCAGAGTGTCTGCCATTTTAAGCAGTTTGAAAAGTGCTCATGCCTGATTTTCTGCCTGGATTTTTGATCAATTTGCATGACACCTGCTACATGAGAACTTTGGCCCCATCCGGACAAAAGTTCCGAAGCAAATTTGTTTTCATCATCAAAAAATGACATTTTTATAAGCCAATGAAAATTGCTGCTTTGTGAAGAGTCTTGTAACCCAGCCAACCGCTTACCTCTGACAAACATGGCAACCGCTTACCTTCCACCAACCTGGCAATCCACTCACACATATGACAGTTCTCACTCACTCCACTCCCATCTTCACCCTCTGTGGCAAGATGGCCGAAATGTTTGATACATGTGCAGCAGCTCCTCTCTTCTCCACAACAACTCCTTTGTACTAGACTTTACTCCACTCAGCGGTGAGTTAGTTGGCTTGGTATCATTAGTTTGATCATTGGTTCACTTATTTGATTATTTGATGTATTTGATTTGAGTTATTTACAATTGTTTTGAGTTATGTTTGATTTCATTATGTGGTTTTGAATTGGCATTTTTGTTTGAAAAGATACTTTTAGGTAAATCATTTTGTTTACATGATTGGTCAAGCTAAAAGTTGGTTTTAAGTTAAGAGAAATGAATTCATGAATTGATTCAAAGATATTTAAGATGACTAAAACATTAAGTAGGGCTACTAAAGATTAAAAGCATGCTAATATGGAAACAATTTAATTAATGAAAATGGATGAAAATGATCCATGAGTGAAATGACTTGATCTTGATCACATCAAGTCATTTCGTCATGATATTTGATTTAATTTATGTTTTATATTGCTTTGTTTGTACAAACAATGGGAACTGATGTAGACACCTGGCCCTCCAGGCCAGGGTTTTTTTTTGTGTGCCCAGAACACCTTGGACCCAACATTGGATGGTTCTGGAACCGGCTGGTTCCAGACCTGGCGAGCCGACCCAGGAACCCCACCTCAGACCCACTCAGTCTTTGTATGTAGTTCATGGTTCTCCATCAAGGAGAAAGAGACTTGACTCACAGAGACTAAAACCTTGACTGGACTTAAAGGGCCCCCCATTCTTCTTTTTTTATTTTCTACACCCAAATGTACTGTGCTTCAATACAAACAAGGTCAATAATAATTTTGTGTTTAAAACTTTAATACTGCTTTTGTGTCTCATTGGTTTCACCCCATTCTATTGAGCTCCTTTGCCGAATCTAGTTACTTCTGGTTGTACGCAGTCATTAATGGTTATTTTTACAATTCAGTCAATTATTCAATTATTAATTAATTACTTCAGTTATCCATTGCGCCACTAGCTACAGTCTTCTTCTGCTTGTTTCTCTCTGGCAACACTGGAGCAAGTATATTGTGCCAGATTGTGTGAGAGCAATAAGCATGTGGAACTTATGGAAGCATGTGAAATATGGTCTTCTGCAAGGCGAGTTTTCCATTTTTATATGGCTTATTGTGCATATAGTGCTGTTTGCATATTGTCAGACGGTTTGGTGGTCTTGCATGTATCTGTGATGTGATGATGTGTTACGAGCATGTCAATGTGCAAAGTTCGAATACTTGGTACCAAGATATAAAAGCTCCCATCATGTGATGAATGAGTGGCAAGTGTACACCCACATAGGATATATATATATATATATATATATATATATATAATATATATATATATATATATATATATATATATATATAGTGGTGTCTCACTGGGGATCCAGAGCCATAACTGTGTTTCCAGGGTAACAGGTCAAACAGGAACAGCACGGCCTGCCCACGGACGTGTCATAGAGGGAGTGTATGTTCCCAAGTCACTCCTCCGCCAGCTGCGCCTAATACAGCCGACTCCCTCTCGTTACCAATCAGCAGCAGCTGGGCACTATATAAAGCCCACACAAACAGTGCAGCAGTATAGACTGGTTCACCTCAAACCTGACAGGCGGCGTGTTTGTTTCTTGGCTCTGGACGGTAAGCTGAACACACTCTCGCTATTAGATAGGTGTACTTTTAAAGACATTGTAAACTGGATGTTAACACTTCTCTGTGCTCCAACCTAATAGGCAACTACGAGTGGGGTTGGAAACACGAACAGGAGCTTGTGTCCCCCGTAACCTGTGCCCGGAGAAAAACCCTTTGTTTACATTGGACGTACCTGGAGCTGGATTGATGCAAGGACAAGAGGAAGCCTGAATCTCCAAGCCACCCAAGGTCGTAAGAAAAGACTATTTTTTTTTTTTTTACCACTTAATGGAATTAAAGCGGCACTGCCTAGAAGTCGCTAAGGATAAAGATTTTGTTTGAAGACACAAGTTGACGTTAACTGAAGAGGATATTTTTTGTTTCACGTCGTGAAAGAACTTTATTTGTCCCTTTATTCTGCCACTGAGTTTGTAGATCAGCCCACCCCCCGCCGTGTAATTGAGTATAAATACTTACTTGAGCACTTACCTGACGGCCGAACCCACGGGGTCCCTACGAGGTGCTCTTTCGTCCCTAACTAAAAAGTATTTTCACTCTAATTACTTACCTCCGAAAAAGTACTTTACTCTAATTACTTGCCCTGTAAAGTACTTTTACTCTAATTATTTTCTGCCTAAAGAAAGTACTTGTACTCCAATTACATAGCCTGCAAAGTACTTTTACTCTAATTATTTTCCGCCTAAAGAAAGTACTTGTACTCCAATTACATAGCCTGTAAAGTACTTTTACCCAGATTACTTACCTCCTGAAAGTATTTTTACTCTAAATACTCAAACCTGTAATTTGAGCGCCCTGCTTTCAAAACCACCCCCTGGAGGACCCCAACCTATGCTAATACTTACCGGACATCTGAAAGAGACCATACTTACCTTTCCATACCGCCTCCACCCCCCGAACCCTAGAAGAAAAGAGATCAGTTGGTTGACAGCCCAGACAGGAGCCTGAGGCCCCAACTACTACTCCACCTCTCATGTAGACTCACCTAACTTTGTTCTCTCGCGCCCTGCAGTACGAAGACTTCTGGAACCCCCTACACTTCTTGATTGAACTGTTAACCATCCTTGGCTGCTGATTGAAAACTGGCAATTTATTTACGTTTTTTGTTAATAAACCAAAGGGGCGCCACCGTGCGTCCACACACACTGGTACTGTCTCTGTCCTCGATTTGTCTCAGACCTCCCACAATATAATATATATATATATATATATATATATATATAAATATGAAAATTGCTCGCTTGTATCTTTTTGACTGTCCCTATTCGGCCAAGTTGTCACTAGTGACAGTTCACAGCTCAGCTCACCACTCACTCAGAGCTCACCAATCATTCACTCCGTCACACCAGGTTGCAATCACACACACCACACCCCAGTATAAAGCCAGTACTCTGTCTCAGTCAGTGAGGTGCACATCACACTGCTGGGGACAGGTCTGTATGCTCTCCTTCTCTCAAACATTTTCCCAAACATTGCAATATAAAGCATTATACTAACACAGATTAACATCCTTTTAGACCTACATACAAACCCCACAGGTGAGCGTACTGAGCATGAATGAGCTGTGAATCTGAACAGAATTGGTGAGTTTTGTTTTGGAAACATTTGTTTGATCCGTTTTGTTTGGATTTGATGGTATAATATTGACATTATTTGTGAATACTGATTTTTGTTATTTGAACTTGTAGATCAGTTAGTTGTTTTATTGTAGATGTTTAATTTGGCCTTGTTGTGTTCAGGTTTTTCCAGTTAACTCTTCGACCGTTCTGATCATGGTGACGATGAAAGTGAAGACAATGGCAGCTAACCCAAAACAAACCTACTGTTCTGTTTCTGTCCTAACCTGACGGTAGGACCCTCCATGTCCAAACACACACTCTGACTACTGACTACACACACACTGACTCTCAATGACACTGATCCCGGATGAACTTTGGACAATTGACTAAACACTGACTGGGTCGAATCTATGTTGGTTTAATTTAATTAATTTGCATTTGTTTATTTGGTTTTTCTGTTTTCATTTTCTTTCATTAATTCAAAATAATTTAATTAAGCATAATTTACAGTGTCCCGTGTTCTTTATGGTTCATTATAATTTCCTTCTAACAACTACCTACTTCTGTCGCAGTACTGGTCCAAAAACATATTCTCACACAAACTATACTCAACAAAAATATAAACGCAACACTTTGTTTTGCTCTCATTTTTCAGGCAATGGACTTAAAGACCTAAAATTTCATTCCAGATATACAATATAGCCATTTC
>CM076986.1:21133059-21135559 GCA_039105355.1 Benthosema pterotum
CCGCATACCGCCACACACGCTGATGCAGGCTCCGAGGGAAAAGCTGCAGCGGCTAGACACTTTGCCGAGCACCCGCATACACGCGCGGCGCATGCGGGTGACGTCGTTGTTTGGTGGTTGCATGGCCTCCAACTCCCAGAGGGGGGTTGGGTGGAGGGAGTTGCCCGGCGAAAGCTGCACGGTATCCAGCCGAGTGGCCTCATGATTAGAGTGTCTGCCTTTGAACTCGGCTGCCGGGTTCGACTCCCGGCCGGGGCATACCCAAATTCTGTAAACATGGGTCCGAGTGAATTCCAAAGCTTACCCGCCTTAAGCGGACACGGTATAACTGCTCTAACGTCGTGCACGCCCACGCGGTAGCCCATAATAAGTAAGTAAAGTTCCGGCGCGGTGACACTTGGCCACCGCGGCCGATATCAAACGATGGCAGCAGTACGCTCGGCCGGCGGCGGTGGGGGGTGGTGGGTGGTGCATGGCCCCCAGAGGGATGCTCTCTGGGGTTAGTTGGAGAGAGTGCCCCTGGACGGGGCCTGTCAGTGGTGCATGCCCCCAGAGGCATGTCTCTGGGGGTTGGGTTAGAGTGAATGCCCCTGGACGGGCCTGTGGGTGGTGCATGCCCCCAGAGGGATGCTCTCTGGGGGTTGGTTTGGAGAGAAGGCCCCTGTCTGGTGCACTTGGTACGGCGGCAGTACCCTGGACAGACGGCCAGAGTTGTTGCAGTGTCCATCGGTATGGCCAGGGGCGCGGGCCCCGGCCAGAATTGTTTTCAAAGTCCATCGTATGGCCAGGGGCGCGGGCCCCGCGCAGGATTGTTTTCAAAGTCCATCGTCGGATGGCCAGGGGCGCGGGCCCCGGCCAGAATTGTTTCAAAGTCCTACAGTATGCCCAGGGGCGTGCGGTCCCTGCGGCGCGGTACATCACTCTTGATGCCCCGAGAGGGGTGCTTAAGGGTGGGTGCACATGTTCGAACGGAGCGCCGGGTGGTGGCTCTCGGCCGGGAGGGTGCCTGACCCAGGGCCTGGGCCCCCCCCGGCGGGTCAGTGGGCCCTGGGCCTGGGCGGTGGCCTGGTGGTTGTGGTGCATGGCCCCAGAGGCTGTCCTCTGGGGGGTGGGTTTGAGAACGTGCCCCTGCACGGAGGTGTGCCTGGAGCACTGGGTACTGGCGGCAGTACCCAGGACAGGCGGCCTGGTGGCGCCCTTCGGGGGCGGCGGCGTTCTGGTAGTGGTGCATGGCCCCCAGAGGTTCACCTCTGGGGTTTAGGTTGGAGAAAGAGCCCCTGGACGGAGGTCCTCTGGGTCCATTTGGTGCGGGGCGCAGTACCCCGTGCGGCCGCCTGGTGGCGCCCTTCGGGGGCGGCGGCGTTCTGGTAGTGGTGCATGGCCCCCAGAGGTTCACCTCTGGGGGTTAGGTTGGAGAAAGAGCCCCTGGACGGAGGTCCTCTGGGGTCCATTTGGTGCGGGGCGCAGTACCCCGTGCGGCCGCCTGGTGGCGCCCTTCTGGGGAGGCGGCAGTCTGGTAGTGGTGCATGGCCCCCAGAGGTTCACCTCTGGGGGTTAGGTTGGAGAAATTGCCCCTGGACGGAGTCCTCTGGGTCCATTTGGTGCGGGGCGCAGTACCCCGTGCGGCCGCCTGGTGGCGCCCTTCGGGGGCGGCGGCGTTCTGGTAGTGGTGCATGCCCCCAGAGGTTCACCTCTGGGGGATAGGTTGGAGAAATTGCCCCTGGACGGAGGTCCTGTGGGTCCATTTGGTGGGGGGCGCAGTACCCCGTGCGGCCGCCTGGTGGCGCCCTTCTGGGGCGGCGGCAGTCTGGTAGTGGTGCATGGCCCCCAGAGGTTCACCTCTGGCGGGTAGGGTTGGAGAGAGTGCCCCTGGGGTCCATTTGGTGCGGGGCGCAGTTCCCAGTTTGGCCACAAGGCGGCGCCTGACCTCCAGCCCCCCCAGGGGGGGCGAGCGGCCGGCTCATGCCCGGCCGAGGTGCCTGCTTAAACGTGGAGTTTCCCCCTCTCCGCATGAGCAGCCCTGGAGCTTCGCATGTGCAGCTCTCCCCCACGTGAAAGTGGCCGAGCCCCGAGCTCCTGGGCTCTGCTTCCCTCTTCCCCCCTCTGTGCCCAAGGACCCCCAGAAGCCCCCGACTTGGGCCATTCCGTATGTAGGAGAGCGCTCCTCCGGCCCTTGCCGACCCCCGGGCGGCCCCCCGAGCCGCCCCGGGCCTGGAAAAAAAAAAAAAATTTTGGGACCTCCAGAGCTCGCGCCGAGCACCCAGGCGCCGCGCCGTTTCTACCCAGGAAGAGTGCCTGCTCGCTGGGTGCGAGTGCCTGCTCGCTGGGTGTGAGTCCTGGAAGTCCGAAAAAATCCGAAATATTTCTAAGCGCTCCTCCGGCCCTTACTGACCCCCGGGCGGCCCCCAGAGCCGCCCGGGCCTGGAAAAAAAAAAAAAATTTGGGACCTCCAGAGCTCGCGCCGAGCACCCAGGCGCCGCGCCGTTTCTACCCAGGGCAG
>CM076986.1:21145559-21148059 GCA_039105355.1 Benthosema pterotum
TCCATCCGGAGCCACCGTAGAAGCCGGTCCAGATCCGGCGCGGAGGGTATCGCGCACGCCGGCCCCCGCTCTTTGAGATAGTTCATGAATCTCCTCAGGTCGGAGATGTAGTTGAGAACGGTGGTCGGAGCCCAGCGCGAATTAATGACTTTAAAGAAGTTGAGGAAACGGCCGCGGTGGGTGATGCATTGAATACCCGCGGCCGGCGTGGGTGGCTCCGAACGGCACATGAAGTCAAGGAAGGCCCGGACATGTGTCACCCTTTGAGACATGTTCCGTACCCTCTGTTGGGTGGGCCTGGACGGCAGCAGATCTGCCCGAAAATCCTCCAGGAGTGAGGCTATATTGTGAGCTAAGTCGTCCCCCCCTCTCCGTGCTGCTGTGGGACGTAAAACATAAACATATAAGCGAGACCGAATAACCAAACTATAAGTTAAAGTTAGGCTAGCGTAAGTCAAACTCAAACCCACCTTTGCGTGTGGTTGGTCGGCGTAGGCGGCGGTGCTGGACCTGCCGCTTCGCTGGTGATAACATCGTGATCGTCAGGTAGCATAGTAAACAAACAGGAGAGACACCCGGCGCTTCCGCGTTTAAGTGCAGGCGCGGCGGTGACGTGGTGGCGGTGACGTGGTCAACGCGCACCGCCACACACGCTGCGGCTCCGAGGGCAAGCTGCAGCGGGCTAGACACTTGCCGAGCACCCGCATACACGCGCGGCGCATGCGGGTGACGTCGTTTGTTGGTGGTGCATGGCCTCCAACTCCCAGAGGGGGGTTGGGGTGGAGGGAGTTGCCCGGCGAAAGCTGCACGGTATCCAGCCGAGTGGCCTCATGATTAGAGTGTCTGCCTTTGAACTCGGCTGCCCGGGTTCGACTCCCGGCCGGGGCATACCCAAATTCTGTAAACATGGGTCCGAGTGAATTCCAAAGCTTACCCGCCTTAAGCGGGACACGGTATAACTGCTCTACCGTCGTGCACGCCCACGCGGTAGCCCATAATAAGTAAGTAAAGTTCCGGCGCGGTGACACTTGGCCACCGCGGCCGATATCAAACGATGGCAGCAGTACGCTCGGCCGGCGGCGGTGGGGGGTGGTGGGTGGTGCATGGCCCCCAGAGGGATGCTCTCTGGGGGTTAGGTTGGAGAGAGTGCCCCTGGACGGGGCCTGTCAGTGGTGCATGGCCCCCAGAGGCATGGTCTCTGGGGGTGGGTTAGAGTGAATGCCCTGGACGGGGCCTGGTGGGTGGTGCATGGCCCCCAGAGGGATGCTCTCTGGGGGTTGGTTTGAGAGAAGGCCCCTGTCTGGTGCACTTGGTACTGGCGGCAGTACCCTGGACAGACGGCCAGAGTTGTTGCAGTGTCCATCGGTATGGCCAGGGGCGCGGGCCCCGGCCAGAATTGTTTCAAAGTCCATCGGTATGGCCAGGGGCGCGGGCCCCGGCCAGGATTGTTTCAAAGTCCATCGGTATGGCCAGGGGCGCGGGCCCCGGCCAGAATTGTTTCAAAGTCCTACAGTATGCCCAGGGGCGTGCGGTCCCTGCGGCGCGGTACATCACTCTTGATGCCCCGAGAGGGGTGCTTAAGGGTGGGTGCACATGTTCGAACGGAGCGCCGGGTGGTGGCTCTCGGCCGGGAGGGTGCCTGACCCAGGGCCTGGGCCCCCGCCCGGCGGGTCAGTGGGCCCTGGGCCTGGGCGGTGGCCTGGTGGTTGTGGTGCATGGCCCCCAGAGGCTGTCCTCTGGGGGGTGGGTTGGAGAACGTGCCCCTGCACGGAGGTGTGCCTGGAGCACTGGGTACTGGCGGCAGTACCCAGGACAGGCGGCCTGGTGGCGCCCTTCGGGGGCGGCGGCGTTCTGGTAGTGGTGCATGGCCCCCAGAGGTTCACCTCTGGGGGTTAGGTTGGAGAAAGAGCCCCTGGACGGAGGTCCTCTGGGGTCCATTTGGTGCGGGGCGCAGTACCCCGTGCGGCCGCCTGGTGGCGCCCTTCGGGGGCGGCGGCGTTCTGGTAGTGGTGCATGGCCCCCAGAGGTTCACCTCTGGGGGTTAGGTTGGAGAAAGAGCCCCTGGACGGAGGTCCTCTGGGGTCCATTTGGTGCGGGGCGCAGTACCCCGTGCGGCCGCCTGGTGGCGCCCTTCTGGGGAGGCGGCAGTCTGGTAGTGGTGCATGGCCCCCAGAGGTTCACCTCTGGGGGTTAGGTTGGAGAAATTGCCCCTGGACGGAGGTCCTCTGGGGTCCATTTGGTGCGGGGCGCAGTACCCCGTGCGGCCGCCTGGTGGCGCCCTTCGGGGGCGGCGGCGTTCTGGTAGTGGTGCATGGCCCCCAGAGGTTCACCTCTGGGGATAGGTTGGAGAAATTGCCCCTGGACGGAGGTCCTGTGGGGTCCATTTGGTGCGGGGCGCAGTACCCCGTGCGGCCGCCTGGTGGCGCCCTTCTGGGGCGGCGGCAGTCTGGTAGTGGTGCATGGCCCCCAGAGGTTCACCTCTGGCGGGTAGGGTTGGAGA
>CM076986.1:21158059-21230559 GCA_039105355.1 Benthosema pterotum
GTGTTGCGAGTGAATGTCCCATTGATTTGCTGACATCTGTCTGTTCCTCCTGGCTCAAGGTCCGATCGGCGGCTGTGGCGACGGCACTTCTGATGTGGGTCAATGTAGTACCGGGGCGGTTCAGAAGCTTGAGTACCTGCGCCTTAACGTGGGTCCCCATCTTCTCGAACGCGCGCCCGGTTGAGCTGAAGAAGAACGCTCCATCTTGTCGGGCGTAGCCGGCCATGTACCGCCGCTGTTGCAGGAAGCGGCGTAGCCATGTATACTCAGTATCTGTGAGCACAAGCCTCGCGGCTCCGTAGGTTCTGCGGGTCTTGTGGTGCTCTAAGCGAATGACATAGCGGCCGGGGCTCGCTTGGACGGCGGAGGACACATCCGTGTCCCGCATGTATACGAAGCACCCGCGCCGCAAGCCGCTCACTGTGGCGAGATAGGTGGCGAGGAGACCTGTGGCACAGTGAACAGTTGTCAGGCAGCCAGGGTCTTCTTCCAGCAGATCTAGTGCGGCTGGGATATGCCGTTTGGCCTCGGCGAGTAATTGTTGCAGCTCTGCCGGGGTCATCGTAAGTTCGGATTTTCGGTCCAGGGTTCGGTTCCTGTGTTGTGCGACGGCGTCGGCGAGCCCCTCACGCTCCATCCGGAGCCACCGTAGAAGCCGGTCCAGATCCGGCGCGGAGGGTATCGCGCACGCCGGCCCCCGCTCTTTGAGATAGTTCATGAATCTCCTCAGGTCGGAGATGTAGTTGAGAACGGTGGTCGGAGCCCAGCGCGAATTAATGACTTTAAAGAAGTTGAGGAAACGGCCGCGGTGGGTGATGCATTGAATACCCGCGGCCGGCGTGGGTGGCTCCGAACGGCACATGAAGTCAAGGAAGGCCCGGACATGTGTCACCCTTTGAGACATGTTCCGTACCCTCTGTTGGGTGGGCCTGGACGGCAGCAGATCTGCCCGAAAATCCTCCAGGAGTGAGGCTATATTGTGAGCTAAGTCGTCCCCCCTCTCCGTGCTGCTGTGGGACGTAAAACATAAACATATAAGCGAGACCGAATAACCAAACTATAAGTTAAAGTTAGGCTAGCGTAAGTCAAACTCAAACCCACCTTTGCGTGTGGTTGGTCGGCGTAGGCGGCGGTGCTGGACCTGCCGCTTCGCTGGTGATAACATCGTGATCGTCAGGTAGCATAGTAAACAAACAGGAGAGACACCCGGCGCTTCCGCGTTTAAGTGCAGGCGCGGCGGTGACGTGGTGGCGGTGACGTGGTCAACGCGCACCGCCACACACGCTGCGGCTCCGAGGGCAAGCTGCAGCGGGCTAGACACTTGCCGAGCACCCGCATTACACTCTTGCTCAGCATGCCGTTTTTCACCGTTTTGAGCATTTTTGAGCATTTTCGAAAAAATGTCGAAATTTCGAGAAAAAAAACGCAAGGCTATAGCCTTACGTTTTTTCATCATTTTGAAGATTTTCGAAAAATGACGAAATCTGGCAAAAACACAAGCGTATAGCCTTACGTTCTTGCACATCATGCCCTTTTTCATCGTTTTGAGGATTTTTGAGGATTTTCGAAAAATGTCGAAATTTTGAAAAAAGCACAAGGCTATAGCCTTACCGTTTTTCATCGTTTTGACGATTTTGGAAGATTTTCGAAAAATGACGAAATCTGGCAAAAACACAAGCCTATAGCCTTACGTTCTTGCACATCATGCCCTTTTTCATCGTTTTGAGGATTTTTGAGGATTTTCGAAAAATGTCGAAATTTTGAAAAAAGCACAAGGCTATAGCCTTACCGTTTTTCATCGCTTTGATGATTTTGGAAGATTTTCGAAAAATGACAAAATCTGGCAAAAACGCAAGGCTATAGCCTTACGATCTTGCAGAGCATGCCCTTTTCCGTCGTTATGAGGATTTTTGAGGATTTTCGAAAAATGTAGAAATTTTGAAAAAGCGCAAGGCTATAGCCTTACCGTTTTTCATTGTTTTGAGGATTTTCGAGGATCTTCGAAAAATGACGAAATCGAAGAAAAACGACAGGCTATAGTACATGACCTCGGACCACATGCTATAGTATGACGTTTTTATCGTTTTTGAGACTTTTAAAAAATGTCGAAATCTAGGAAAAACGACATCTTTTATATGAATAAATAAAAACAATAGAGATCAATGTAATTTTTTTGTATAAGTGGTGCTACTCAAATACAAATAAAGACTGACCCACAACATCTGCCTGTCCTAGCTGGCTCTGGGGGTTTGGCTCCAGACAATAGGCCTTTATATCTGGAGGTTGGGAGTTCAAACCCCACTCAAGTACTTAATTTTAGGAACGACATTGAATTGACCCCATTGTAACTTATAAAGCTTTATGTTTCCACAACGATGAAACATTTCAAAGATTCCTCTTCAGCCAAACATACTTTATATGAATAAATAAAAAAACAGCAGAGATAATGCCATTTTTCTGTATAAATGGGACTACTCAAAGGCAAATGAAGACTGACCTACAACATCCTGCTGGCTCAGGTGGAGCAGTGGGTTTGGCTCTAGATAATTGGCCTTTATCTGGAGGTTGGGAGTTCAAACCCCACTCAAGTACTTAATTTTGGAATAACATTGAATTGACCCATTATGAATTATAAAGCTTTATATTTCTACAACGATGAAGCATTTCAACGATTCCTTTTCAGGCAAACATGTCCACCGTAATATGAACCTAAATAACTTTAAATGGAGTTTATACGTGTAAGTATGTGGGACTAATAACATAATAATGTTTTCCATTGGAATGCATTGGGCGTTTAAGTTAAATAACTCAGAAACTACAAAACATTTCAAAGTAAAAAGTTCCAGCATGTATCTCCACTGTAAGCTGAATCTAAAAAAGTGTGAATGAAGTTCTTTGGTGAACGTGATTTTTTTTTACCCCCCTTGTAGCTCCCATTGACCCCAATATAAAAAGTCTCAAATTTGGAAGCACTATATTTCTAAAACGATAAAACATTTCAAAGATTCCTTTTCAGGCAAATATGTCCACCGTAAGATGAACGTTAATAGCCATAAATGGCGTTTCTAGGTATGAGTATGTTGGACGAATAGCATTATAAAGTTTGTGCTATTGCCATTGAAAATGCATTGGGCGTTTAAGTTAAAAACAACTCAGAAACTACAAAACATTTCAAAGTAAAAAGTGAATGAAAGATATACTATAGTTTATGGTTTTGGATGACATAGTACGGTACTATATTAAGTCGTTTTGATTTTTATAATGAAAATCAAAGAAAAAAGAAAAATACTAGAATTACTGGTTTTATTTCTCTGTTGAACGCATTGGATGACAATGAACACAGTACAACATCTGGGACTTGAACCAAGGCCCACAAATCCCCAGGTACAACCTTTATCCAGTGAGCCACGATGGCTGCTTGGTATGCTCAAAAAATGCCAAATGGAAAGTGACAGGAACACCAAAGGCTTTGTTTTTTTCGTTACTTTTTGAGAAATGTCAAAAAACGCAAGGCTATAGCATTACGTTTTTTCATCGTTTTGAGGATTTTCGAAATATGACAAAAAATGACCAAACCTGGCAAAAACGCAAGGCTATAGCCTTGGGGATTTTTAGACTATAGGCCTTTATCTGCCATTATAAATTATAAAGCTCTATATTTCTACAACGATGAAACATTTCAAAGATTCCTTTTCAGGCAAACATGTCCACCGTAAGATGAACCTAAATAGATTTAAATGAGGTTTCTATGTGTAACTATATAGGATTAATAACATAATAAAGTTTGCCATTGAGAATGCATTGGGTGTTTAAGATAAATAATTCAGAAACTACAAAACATTTCAAAGTAAAAGGTTCCAGCATGTATCTCCACAGTAAGCTGAATCTAAAAAAGTCTGAAGTTTCTCTGTGAACGTGATTTTTTCACCCCCTATGAAGCTGCCATTGACCCTATTACAAATTTCTCAAATTTCGAAGCACTATACTTCTAAAGCAATGAAACATTTCAAAAAATCCTCTTCAGGCAAACCTTAAGATGAACGTTAATAGCCTTTAATGGAGTTTTTAGGTGTAAGTATGTAGAATAGCATAATCAAGTTTCTGTTATTGCCATTGAGAATGCATCGGATGTTGAAGTTAAATAACTCAACTCTTTATTCTCTTATGATTGCATTAAATCACAATAAACACAGCTTAACATCTGGGACTTGAACCCGGGCCTTCAAACTTCCAGGCAAAATCTTTATACAGTGAGCCATGGTGCTTGCTGGACAGGCTCAAGAAATTCCAAACAGACAGTGTCAGAAACACCTGAGGCTTGCTTCCATTGTCCAAATCGAGAATTTTCAACATACTATAGTATGTCAAAAATTGGCATTTGAGGATTTTCGAAAAATGATGAAATCGAAGAAAAATGACAGGCTATAGTACATGGTCTCAGACAACATGCTATAGTATGCTGTTTTTCATAATTTTTGAGAATTTTTGAAAAATGTCAAAATCTAGGAATAATGACTACTATAGAGAATAGAAAAAACATGTTTTTATATAATTGTTTTACTCACAGGCAAATGAAGACTGAACCACTAATTAGCTCAGTGGGATAGGCTGCAGGCTGTTTCATTCAAACATCTATAGTATGCCATTTTTCATCGCTTTGGAGGATTTTCGAAAAATGTTGAAATTGAGAATTCTCGACATACTATACTATGGTAAAAATAGTCGTTTGGCAATTTTCGAAAAATGACAAAATCGAAGAAAAACGACTGGCATGGTCTTGGGCAACATGCTATAGTATGCCGTTTTTTCAGCCCCTGAGGATTTTCAAAAAATGTCAAAATCGACAACAGGCTTATAGTAAATGGTCTTGGACAACATACTGTAAGATTTCAGCTGGTGTTGATGGTTTTTAGTATAACCAATCCAGTTTATTGTGTGGAAGCCACAGGGAGGACATAGCCCTCCCTGTGTTTTCCGCGTGGTTGCCCATTCTAGGCAACCACACTAACTATAACAAAACGTAATTTTAGAGTGAAGTATAGAATATAAATAAAGTGAAGAAATAAACATAAAAGTACAGTAACATTTTCATTCATATAAGTTATCATGATATTGTTAGTGCTTTCCTGCATAATAATAATAATAATAATAATAATAATAATAATAATAATAATAATAATATAATATTTTTACTTTTGCTTAATCTTTCTAAGGAGTAGGCATATTTCCAAGAGTATTTCTACACTGTGGTATGTGTACTTTTTACTCAAGTCAAAGACCTGAGTACACCTTCCATTACTGGAACTTCACACACTTTGATATTGGTAGTTTCAGCATCACCAGACGGTCCAATGCTGAAATATGGGTAGAGTTTGTCAATGAAAGTGCATTTGTGAGTGTAGATGTGTGTCATGTCTTCAGGGTCGTAGAAGGACACCTCCCCCCCTTCATAGTCCAGCTGGACTCTGATCCTCTCAGGATTCCTCTGCAGTGAGATGTCAGTGTGGAGGTCAGTGTACCCATTATTATAGCGCCCGTCATTCTGCCATAAACACCAGATTCCATATTCTGGCGAGACACTTTTCCTTTCTCCCTTCCTGATAACGGATTCTTTAGCCAAACCTATTACCCAGCAAGGGTGGTCTCCAACCTTCACTTCCCAGCTGTGTTTTCCAGAACTGAAACCCTCTGAACCCAGAACACCGGAAGCATTGCTGAATCTCTCCGGGTTGTCAGGAACTTGCTGCCATGTGTCCACATATCTCACACCCGTCAGGTCTTCAGACAGAGATAGACAGTGGGCTGCCGTGTTTGGGTCCAGAACGACAGGAGCAAACTTGACCACCTCCTTCATCTTTTCCCAGACCCTGAAGCTCAGGTTGCCCAGGTGTTTGGACACGTCTATTAGAGCTCCTGAATCCAGCCGTGGATCTGACAGTGTACACAGGGCTCTGGTGCTGGTCCGAGTGTTTTTATGCCTGTTGAGAAGCGACACACTGTGTTGGTTCAGCTCTTGTTCCACAGCAGAGATCGAGATGGAGAGAGAGGAGATTTGCTCCTCAATTATCTCCAGATCTCGGTTGACAGACTGCCTCTTCTGCTTCTCTTCCTCCCTCAGAGCTTCCACTCTGGCGTCCTCTTCCTTCATCAGAAACTGGTGGAACTTTCTAAACTCCGCTCTGATCTGCTTCTCTGTGACCTCCACCTGCTTCTCGTTGTAGCTAAGCACTTCCTTATTGTATACATTTTGAAAGTTTTTATGCTTGGTCCGCTTGTCCTTCAGAGCCCTGAGGTCAGTATTCAATTGGTCCTTTAGGCGGCCCAAGGCTTGTTCCACAGGAAGAAGCTTGTGACCAGGATGGTGAGACGGCTCACAGATACGACACACAACTCTCTGTTCGTCCTCGCAGAAGAGTCGATGTTCCGCTGCGTGTTCACAACTTGTCACCTCGACTTCCTCCTTAGATAACGGCAGGCTGGGCCGGGTTGAAGGTGCAGATGGAGGGTTGTACCATGGCAGTGTCTTTAGGTCAGGAAGCGCATCGGTTAGTTTAGTGTCTTGTAGCAGATGCAGGAACGACGTGCACGTTGTCTCACCCTTGAACATAATACGGTCCACAAGCTCAGTGGCTGCGTCAAATGGTCGAGAGATGCTTTTCAGGTTTATGTATTCGAATTGCACCAGTAGCTTTGCTTCAAATACACACTGGATGGCGAAGTGAATGTCTGACATTAGAATGTGTTGAAGTTTTATCTTGTTCCGTCGGATAAGGTCTGTAGGTTTCATGTTACGCTCTGAAAGAGGAAGTAACATAGTTTATTAACTTCCCCCCTGTTTTGCTTGTTAATAAACAAGCACAATAGCAAAAAGTACAGCTTTAAAACATGCTTTAAAGTCATGCTTGCACACAGACGGACCTGGAGTCCGACTCTGCAAAGAGTTGCGTTCCTCAGCTGTAGTTTCACTTCTCTGCTGTAGTTTTATCCTTTTAGCGTCCATTACTGTGAACAGACACAATTTGATTAAAATATCCAAAACATTGTACAGAGATCAGTACACATAATCAGAAACCAATTGCAATCATCTTATTGTCATTCATTTATAATCATCATCATAAAGATTAGTCGTGAATGGGGTGTCCTATAAACTGGTTGACACTTGTCATTATTATCTTAATCATTGTGACTATACATCTAGTACAAAACTAACACTAGTGAGTAGGCCTATAGTTTCAGTCACAGCAAGTAGCTGCATGTGTTCTTATGAAACATTTATTATGTATTGATATTTTCAGTTTTACACAGCCATTGTAGGGGATGGTTAAACATCACACTTACCTATTCACTTTAAATGTATTGCTGTTGGCCTGTAAAAGAAATAATCAACAGCCTGCAATGAAAACACAACGGCGTTCAACGTCCGATGTCAGCTGAGAAATGTCTGGCAAGGTGTATGTTAAAGAAGGAGAGGCGGTTACCGTGTGTATAAATACTAGCTTTCTGATATATATATATATATAAAAAATAATAATAAAAAAGGGAAAAAGAAATAAAATATATTGATACTATATACAGTTTGCTCAAGTTGTTTCCAAAGGATGAAACATCTCAGTGGTTTAGAAAGATTACATCATGTCGGCTCCTTCTTTATGCAACGCTGGGGGGAGGAGGAGAGAATAGACTTATATTGGAGTTTGCATATCCTGTTCAGAGCGGACACGGAAACGCATCATGTTTGTTTATGTACCCTAGAGGAAATGACCGGATGCGGTAGGCGGGCTTTAGACCGGATGTGACCGGTTGACACAACGAGCTCCGTCGTATCGTGTCCAACCGTGGCTACAAATCATTGGCATTGTAGCATGCTGCTATGTTTCAGTTTGTCCGCTAGAGGTCGTGAGATACCTATAAGTAACAAAATGGAGCTATCGGTCTGCGAGTCCGACTCCGTGACTACCTTACCATACCATACCATGTACCATAGTACAGACTACAGACTACAAAATAGATGATGATGTTGCATCATTTTCACTACGTACATTAATAGGGGGAGGGAAGCAGTCAGGGTGGTTTGAAAGAACATGTATAGGCTAAAAGATGACAAAAGACGGGCAGACAGACAATGGGTTGCCTATCAGCCGTCTGTGTTTGTTGCCACAGTAACCGAACAGTGAGCTTCAGTGTAACCCACATGTAAAACAGGGTACACAATATATATTAAATAAATATATGCTCTGTATTAAAATGCATGAATAAATATAAAAGTCATTGAAATGCACAATAAGTTAAAAAAACATCACCTGTGGTGTGAATAAGTTAAAAAGGATATAAAGATCTTAAGAGTCAACAGTAGAAAACAACAACCCTTTAAGTTACATGCAGGTGCAGTGTACTGTCCCTTTAATGCCTACGTGCAGCTAGAGTGAGAGAGCGGAGGCTGCCATTATGATCGGCAGAGCAGAGAGAGACAGAGCAGCAGAGAGAACGCCAGAAAGAAAGCTGCAGAACTGATTGAAACACGGAAAACTAAGGTTGAAAACGAGTTGTTTTCGACTAGAGACACTAGCACAACGTTTGTGTGCAGTGTTGGGACAGATCTGGGAGTGCAACCAACTCGGTCTGTGTTGTGTTTGTGCAGACCGAGTGTTTTGGTGAGTTTACAAACAAATGCATTGACATGTACTAAATGTTTATGTTTGCACTTGCATATGGAAACGTTTTGCTTTATTTCATGGTTAAGAGTACTTTCTGTAAGTTTTGATGGTGAAATGTTGGTTTATTAATGTAAAAAAAGATTACTATTAGGCAGCTCGGCTGAGCAGCCAGCTGACACCAGTGATTGTTAATGATTGCCAACGACCAGCGTCAATTGGGCCTAGTTAAGACAATTGGCCCACAGTACAGAAGTAATCAGAGTATTTTGAGTATTTGAGAGATTTATTTTCTTTTCTTTATGACCTGTTGCACAGGTCAGGTTTTTTTGTCCCTGTTGGACTACAGTGACAAAACCGGAGATCTGGATGGCGAGCTAGGAGTCCCAGGAACCACGGATTGGAGAGCTGAGTGCAAGGGTGCCCCTTTGCACGTGCTGACAACTTGAGTTGCTCACTGCCAGAGCGGTAGGAGTATCGGAAATTGGTTTACTTTTATTTTGAAAGGCACATTTCAAGAACTGAGTCAATACTCTGTGCCATTGGATTTGGAGACACTAACTGACAGAGACAGTGAATTAAAGGAGGAGTCCGTACCTTTATTTTGTTTTTGAAAAGAAGAGAACTAAGGTTCAACTGAAAGACTGTGTCAATTACAGCATCAGAACTATTTTATTTTATTTTTGCAACTGAAAAAGGACTGATTAACAGCGTCAGTTATACAGTATTTCATTTTATTTTTGGTATTGGAAAAGAACCAAGACAGTGTCTTAAATACTACATTATTTGATAACAAAAGAGAAATAAGTTTTTGGATTTGAACTGTATTCTGATTTAAATATAGCATCCAGCTGTATTTTATTTTCATAGCATTCTAAGTTGTGATTTGAAGGTTCATCCCATTTTGATATTTTATTTTGATATTTTGTACACTTACCTATACCTACCTCTACCGGGGAATACATTTGGTTTGGTTTACCTGTGGAGAAAAGGAAGGGAAAGAAAAGAGTTAACTCAAGACAATAGAACGCAAATAGAACCAAAATAGAAAGAAACTAGTTTTCTAAAATTAGTTTACACCTTTCTAAAATAGTTGACTAAAATAGGAAACTAACTAACTGAAACTACCTCAACTTAGTTTTACAACTAAACTAAAAAGGAAAGAAAAGGGAAAGTGAGGAATTACTTACCTTATGATACCTGCAGGATTGTTTATTATTTTCTTATTTGGGTCAAAGGTCTATGTGTGTATGTATGTCTTTGTATGTCTTTGTTCAACTACTACTTTCTATAAAGTAAATTTTTTGCCGGCTTGCATTTAAAACAGTGTCTCTGGTCTAATATTTACTCCCCCCACTCCTACGAACCTAGACCTAGTCCAGTGGCAATATCTCGGCGATACGGGTGCTACAAAAACTTTGGCGAGCTAGCCAGGAGTGGGTTAAACTAGTATAATTAGTAACCAGAGACCAGTTAACTAGATTCAAGATGGAGGACATTCAAAAGACAATCCAGGACTACGGTGTTGCGGTTCAAAACTCACTTCTAATTAGTGGTTTAACAGACACAGAAGCTGACAAAGAGGTCTACGACTTCCTGAAAAAGTATGGCCCCATTGCTCAAGAACTAAAAGTACCTTCTGAAAAAGGCCTACGGGTCATTGTAGAGTACAAAGACGAAAAAGTCCTAGGGCCAATCACACCCCAATTGCCTGTAGAACTAAAGAGCAATACTGATTCCAATGTTACCTACTACATTGAGGCCTTAGCAAGTGTAGTCACACCTACATTTAGCCAGTCAGCCACACAGTCATACCTCACCGAGCTGAAGCAGTATGCAAAGCAGAGTGGCCAGAACTTCGAGGATGTGCTGAGAAAAGAGCTCTCTCGCATCAGTGAAGCAGTTGGCCAAGAGGATGAAAGCCCACCAGAATCCAACTCTGGTGATCGCCAACAGCATGTTGTGGATGACATGGGACCAGAGAGCCCTCAACCCAGTGCACTTACCCCACAACATATCCCTGAGCCAACACCTTCTGGACAGCCACCCAAAGGAAAGACTCAGCACACCGTAACCCTAACTGACCTCTATCCATCTGAAATGCAGAAAGTCGTTGTCGAACATATAGTTAAACATGAAGACACAACAGCACAAGCACATGCGTCATTGAGGCTCCGTCCTTTCTCTGGACGTATCCCCCGTGCAAACAATGAAGTTGATTATGAAACATGGAGATCTAACGCAGACTTCTTGCTCGGAGATGCACAGCAATCCGATCTGCACAAATCGAGAAGAATACAAGAAAGTCTCTTGTCACCAGCAGTTGACATCGTGAAACACTTGACACCTCACTCACCTCCTTCCATGTATTTGGAAATCCTCGACTCAGCATTTGGAACAGTTGAGGACGGAGATGACCTCTATTTCAAGTTCCTCAATACACTACAAGACTACAACGAGAAGCCCTCAACTTACCTTCAACGACTCCAAGTGATGCTGAACACCACTCTCAGGAGAGGCGGTGTTAAAGCAGCTGACCTGGATAGACAACTCCTGAAACAATTCTGCAGAGGTTCTTACGACAATGCGCTGATATCCGAACTGAAACTTGAAGATAAAAACAAGAAAGACAACCCACCTACCTTTGCAGAACTACTTCTGCTACTCCGCACTGAAGAGGAGAAACGCTACTCCAAGGAGTGTCGCATCAAGCAGCACTTCAGTGCTTCGAAGCAGAAGGTGTCGTCGCACTTCCAGGGTGCCTATGGTCAGTTTGCTGAGGAATGCAACACACCACAAAGTTGCAATGAGTCCAAATCCGAAATACAAGACCTGAAAAAGCAAATAGCACAGCTGCAGTCACAGCTTACAAAAATGACACAAAAAGACAAAACCCATTCCCAGAAAGCACCTAAGAAACCCACCACTAGCAAGTCCCAAGCTGAGAGTGCCAAACCACAAAAAGCACAGACTAGCAACCGTGATGGGAAAGACAAACACAGTAACAAGCCGAGGCCCTGGTACTGTTTCAGGTGTGGTGAAGACGGGCACATAAAGCCCCAATGTGAAGCTGAGCCCAACTCCTCTCTCGTAGCCACAAAGAGGAAGCTGTTAAAAGAGAAACAACAGGAATGGGAATCGAAATATGGCTCCACAGACTCTGACGATTTAAACTAGTGGCAGTCGCCATTGAGGGACAAATGGCGACTGAGACACAAACCAAGTGTCCTAAGAGGAAACAGCGTGCCTCGTTGGCATGCTCACAGTCAAAGCAACGCGCTGTAACCCTGCCGAAAGGGCTCATTGGAGCCAAAACCACTGCGCAAGTGATAATAGCAGGACGAGACTGCAATTGCTTGTTAGACACAGGTTCGCAAGTGACAACTATCCCAAACTCATTCCACCAGGAGAACCTGTCACACATACCCGTTCAGTCACTGAACAATTTGCTTGAAGTTGAAGCCGCCAACGGCCAAGATGTCCCCTACTTAGGGTATATTGAAGTCAATATCACATTCCCCAAGTGCTCCCTTGGCCTAGACATTGAAATACCTACCTTGGCTTTGATCGTGCCAGACCTACACTCAACCCTGTCTTCAGTGTTAATAGGCACCAACACCCTAGACATCCTCTATGAGCAATACTCCAACGCCACACTTCAGAATGACCATCCACTGCCCTATGGGTACAGAGTAGTCCTCAAAACTCTAGAAATGAGACAAGTCCATTCCAGCCTTGGAGTTGTGAGACTGTTCAGCAAAGAACCAGAAACGATTGGTCCTGGTCAAACAAAAGTTGTGGAGGGATCAGTCAGTTGCCGAATACCCGACACCGGGAAGTGGGTCGTGGTTGAACCACCAGAGATCTCATCCCTGCCAGGTGGCATAATGGTGAATGGTGGCCTTGCGAGTCTTCCAGCCAAACTACCCCGCTGCATTCCAGTGATCCTCAGAAATGAATCGGGCCACGATATCACCATCTCCCCAAAGAGCGTCATAGCTGAAGTGAATGCCATTCGAAGTGTCGAGCCCATTGACAACCCAGACATCAAACCTGACCAAAACTCAAAAAGAGACTTCGACTTTGGAGAATCTCCGATACCCAATGAATGGAAGGAGCGGATAACTAAGAAACTCCACTCCATGCCAGAGGTGTTCGCGCAGCACGACCTCGACTTTGGGCGCACTGACAAGATAAAACATCACATAAAGCTCAGTGATGAAACACCCTTTAAGCACAAAGCGAGGCCGATACACCCTCAGGACGTTGAGGCTGTGCGAAAACATCTCCAAGAACTCCTCAAAGCTGAAATCATACGGGAGTCAGAGTCCCCGTTCTCCTCGCCGATCGTCGTCGTCAGAAAAAAGAACGGTGAAGTCAGACTCTGTATAGATTATAGGAAGCTCAACCTCCAAACAGTGAAGGATTCGTATGCCTTGCCAAACCTGGAGGAGTCTTTCTCAGCTTTAAATGGATCAAAATGGTTTTCTGTGCTAGACCTCAAGTCCGGCTTTTACCAAATCGAGATGGAGGAGTCAGACAAGCACAAAACCGGTTTCGTTTGCCCACTGGGATTCTTTGAATTTAACAGGATGCCTCAGGGGATTACCAACGCCCCAAGCACATTTCAAAGGCTCATGGAGCGTTGCTTGGGTGAAATAAATCTGAAACAAGCCCTTGTCTTTATAGACGACTTGATTGTTTTCTCTCAGACACTGGAGGAACACGAAGAACGTCTGTTAAACGTGCTCAACAGATTGAAGGAGTATGGCTTGAAGTTGTCTCCCGAGAAATGTAAGTTCTTCCAGACGTCCGTCAAGTACCTTGGCCACATTGTGTCCGAAAAAGGCATCGAGACAGATCCTGAAAAGATTTCCACCCTCAAGACCTGGCCAAAACCCAACAACTTGAAGGAGTTAAGAACGTTCTTAGGGTTCTGCGGTTACTACCGTCGCTATGTCAAAGATTACTCAAAGATCGTGAAACCTCTCAACATACTCACCTCTGGATACCCACCTTTGCGGAAGCACAGTAACTCCAAGGTGAATGTAGGAAAGTATCACAACCCCAAAGACAACTTCGGTGACAGATGGACAGCGGAATGCCAAGTAGCGTTTGAGACGATCATAGACAAGTTGACGACTGCCCCCATCCTCGGGTTTGCTGACCCCAAGATACCCTACATCCTACATACAGACGCCAGTGCTGTGGGGTTAGGCGCCACCCTATACCAAGAACAGGAGGGGCAGACACGTGTCATTGCCTACGCCAGTCGTGGCCTATCACCGTGTGAAGCAAGATACCCAGCTCACAAATTAGAATTCCTCGCCCTCAAATGGGCAGTGACAGAGAAATTCCAAGACTACTTGTATGGAAGTCATTTCCTCGTGGTCACTGACAGCAACCCGTTAACCTACATACTGACTTCTGCAAAGCTTGACGCTACAAGCTACCGGTGGCTAGCTGCTTTGTCGACGTTCAACTTCCAACTGCAGTACAGAGCAGGAAAGCTGAACCAAGATGCAGACGGACTGTCCAGACGACCACATAACAGATTGACTGATGACTTCACATCCCAGAAAGAAATGGAGCGGATCATGCAGTTCACACAAAGACACCTACCTGAATCAGAACACTCCAACCTGATGGTTGAGAGCACAGTCAGAGCCATCTGTGAAAAGCATCTGGTCCATTCCACTGTTGGTGAAGACCCTGCGGGGACATTGCCTGTCATAGCATTGGTCATGTCACTCACCTGTAACCCAACGGCCATACCAGCAAGCTTTGGAGATGAAGACCAGCTTGGCGGTTTACCCATCATTCCCAACTTCACAGCTACAGAGTTGATGGAAAAGCAGAGAGCCGATGCCTGCATCCGAGAAGTGATTCACCAGATGGAGACCGGGGAGAAGCCTCCACCGTCTCTGAGGAACGAACTCCCTGAACTCGGGTTGATGTTAAGGGAGTGGAACAGGCTGGAGCTGCTAGACAACATACTATACCGGAAACGACAAGATGGTGCACAGCTGTCCTACCAACTTGTGCTACCGGGAGAGTTGAGACCGATGGTCCTGAAAAGCCTGCATGATGACGTTGGCCACATGGGTGTGGAGCGCACCTTAGACCTTGTCAGAACACGGTTCTATTGGCCAAAAATGTCAGCCGACGTAGAAAGTAAAGTCAAGACCTGCAACCGCTGCATACGCCGTAAATCCTTACCTGAGAAAGCTGCACCGCTTGTAAACATCGTAGCTACAAGACCGCTCGAACTTGTATGCATGGATTTCCTGTCGGTGGAGCCAGACTCAAGTAACACGAAAGACATCCTGGTAATAACAGATCATTTTACCAAGTATGCAGTGGCTATCCCCACCCCAAACCAAAAGGCCAAGACAGTTGCTAAGTGTTTGTGGGACCACTTTCTCGTCCACTATGGGATACCTGAGCGGCTTCACAGCGACCAAGGTGCAGACTTCCAGTCGAGAACAATAAAAGAGCTCTGTGAACTCATCGGAACACAGAAAATAAGAACTACACCCTACCACCCAAGAGGGAACCCCGTTGAACGCTTCAACAGGACCCTACTTAACATGCTGGGAACCCTTGAGAACCAGAAGAAGAGTCGATGGCATGATTATGTCAAACCACTGGTACACGCTTATAACTGTACCAAGAACGAGGTGACTGGTTTCACACCTTATGAGTTAATGTTTGGACGACAGCCAAGATTGCCAGTCGACCTTGCCTTCGGCTTACCAGTCCAACACAAGCCAGGATCGCATTCCCAGTATGTTCAAACCCTGAAGTCCCACCTCGAAACCAGCTATCGTGTTGCCACAGAAAATGCAAAGAAGACTGCAGATCGCAACAAAGCAAGGTTCGATAGGCACGTCGTTGAATCAACCCTGAAAGAAGGCGACAGAGTCCTGGTCAGGAATGTTCGCTTGAGGGGCAAACATAAGCTAGCTGACAGATGGGAACCAGACGTCTACATTGTCCTGAGACAAGCAGGTGACATCCCAGTGTATGTTGTCAAACCTGAGAATAAGGAAGGTCCAACAAGAACACTTCATCGTGACCTTCTGCTGCCATGCGGGTTCCTACCCGTAGCTCCAGTGGACGGCAACACAGACACGAAGAAGAAAGCCAGACGGCCAAGAACCAGGCAACATCCGAAGGGCGACTCCTCGGATGAAGCAGATGACAGTGACTCCCAATCAGAGGAATACCAGTACAATGGGAACCTACGAGTGGAAACCCTTGGTTTCAACTATGCCCCTGAAACCATGGCGTATCTTCCAGAACGTCCTGAAACCTTGATTACTGTCGAGCAAAACCCTTCAGACGACTTACCTGAAGAAGCTCCAGTAGAGAGTCATGACGATATCTTACCTGATCCTGATCCCGAAGAGAGTGACTTACCTGGTCCTGAAGAGAACGATTCAACTGATCTTGGAGAAAGTAACCTACCTGATCCTGAAGAAGTTGACCTACCCCATCCTGAAAAGGGTAACTTACCTGCTGCACAAGAACGTGGAGACCTACCTCGTGATGACGTGGAGGATGTTCATTCTCCCACTCAAACTAATCCTGAACAGAGTGAAACCTTCATAGACGAAACGGAACCTGTCAATGAAGAAGATGTCCATAGAAGGTCCACGAGAGACAGAAAAGCCAGTAAGCGACTGACTTACCCAGAGCTAGGGAATCCACTTGTCACAATCGTCAAGTCCCTATTTCAAAGTTTGAGTGAAGTTATCACAGACTCCATTGAAGAGCCTAAGTCCTTAGAGCCCCACGCTATACTACACGTGTGAGCTTAATGCACAGGGACGTGCATTAGGTAAAGAGGGGAGGATGTAACCCACATGTAAAACAGGGTACACAATATATATTAAATAAATATATGCTCTGTATTAAAATGCATGAATAAATATAAAAGTCATTGAAATGCACAATAAGTTAAAAAAACATCACCTGTGGTGTGAATAAGTTAAAAAGGATATAAAGATCTTAAGAGTCAACAGTAGAAAACAACAACCCTTTAAGTTACATGCAGGTGCAGTGTACTGTCCCTTTAATGCCTACGTGCAGCTAGAGTGAGAGAGCGGAGGCTGCCATTATGATCGGCAGAGCAGAGAGAGACAGAGCAGCAGAGAGAACGCCAGAAAGAAAGCTGCAGAACTGATTGAAACACGGAAAACTAAGGTTGAAAACGAGTTGTTTTCGACTAGAGACACTAGCACAACGTTTGTGTGCAGTGTTGGGACAGATCTGGGAGTGCAACCAACTCGGTCTGTGTTGTGTTTGTGCAGACCGAGTGTTTTGGTGAGTTTACAAACAAATGCATTGACATGTACTAAATGTTTATGTTTGCACTTGCATATGGAAACGTTTTGCTTTATTTCATGGTTAAGAGTACTTTCTGTAAGTTTTGATGGTGAAATGTTGGTTTATTAATGTAAAAAAAGATTACTATTAGGCAGCTCGGCTGAGCAGCCAGCTGACACCAGTGATTGTTAATGATTGCCAACGACCAGCGTCAATTGGGCCTAGTTAAGACAATTGGCCCACAGTACAGAAGTAATCAGAGTATTTTGAGTATTTGAGAGATTTATTTTCTTTTCTTTATGACCTGTTGCACAGGTCAGGTTTTTTTGTCCCTGTTGGACTACAGTGACAAAACCGGAGATCTGGATGGCGAGCTAGGAGTCCCAGGAACCACGGATTGGAGAGCTGAGTGCAAGGGTGCCCCTTTGCACGTGCTGACAACTTGAGTTGCTCACTGCCAGAGCGGTAGGAGTATCGGAAATTGGTTTACTTTTATTTTGAAAGGCACATTTCAAGAACTGAGTCAATACTCTGTGCCATTGGATTTGGAGACACTAACTGACAGAGACAGTGAATTAAAGGAGGAGTCCGTACCTTTATTTTGTTTTTGAAAAGAAGAGAACTAAGGTTCAACTGAAAGACTGTGTCAATTACAGCATCAGAACTATTTTATTTTATTTTTGCAACTGAAAAAGGACTGATTAACAGCGTCAGTTATACAGTATTTCATTTTATTTTTGGTATTGGAAAAGAACCAAGACAGTGTCTTAAATACTACATTATTTGATAACAAAAGAGAAATAAGTTTTTGGATTTGAGCTGTATTCTGATTTAAATATAGCATCCTGCTGTATTTTATTTTCATAGCATTCTAAGTTGTGATTTGAAGGTTCATCCCATTTTGATATTTTATTTTGATATTTTGTACACTTACCTATACCTACCTCTACCGGGGAATACATTTGGTTTGGTTTACCTGTGGAGAAAAGGAAGGGAAAGAAAAGAGTTAACTCAAGACAATAGAACGCAAATAGAACCAAAATAGAAAGAAACTAGTTTTCTAAAATTAGTTTACACCTTTCTAAAATAGTTGACTAAAATAGGAAACTAACTAACTGAAACTACCTCAACTTAGTTTTACAACTAAACTAAAAAGGAAAGAAAAGGGAAAGTGAGGAATTACTTACCTTATGATACCTGCAGGATTGTTTATTATTTTCTTATTTGGGTCAAAGGTCTATGTGTGTATGTATGTCTTTGTATGTCTTTGTTCAACTACTACTTTCTATAAAGTAAAATTTTTGCCGGCTTGCATTTAAAACAGTGTCTCTGGTCTAATATTTACTCCCCCCACTCCTACGAACCTAGACCTAGTCCAGTGGCAATATCTCGGCGATACGGGTGCTACATCAGCATCATCAGATATGTGTGTGTGTGTGTGTGTGTGTGTGTGTGTGTGTGTGTGTGTGTGTGTGTGTGTGTGTGTGTGTGTGTGTGTGTGTGTGTGTGTGTGTGTGTGTGTGTGTGTGTGTGTGTGTGCGCGCGCGCGCGCCTGTGTGGTGGTGGTGGGGAGGGTGGGGCAAAAAGCACTCTGTCTAAGTAGTTGAAAATATTTCAAACCACCCTGCCCTGGTTTACAACCACATTAATGTGTGTGTGTGTGTGTGTGTGTGTGTGTGTGTGTGTGTGTGTGTGTGTGTGTGTGTGTGTGTGTGTGTGTGTGTGTGTGTGTGTGTGTGTGTGTGTGTGTGTGTGTGTGTGTGTGTGTACATTTATTATGGAAGGCTGCAGGCAAATAGGAGAAAAACACCTCATCCATTACCCATGAGGCTTTGCAGTTTGTTGACAGCACAATAGCAGTGTTCCTCAGGGTCACACACACACACACACACACACACACACACACACACACACACACACACACACACACACACACACACACACACACACACACACACACACACACACACACACACACAGAGACACTTTAAAGTCTCCTTGTCTACACTTTCCTATAGCCTATAACTACTTTTCTCATCTCATCGTTTCTATTGTATATAATATTCATGAATTTATGATACAATATTTTCCTTTCCAAGGACGTGTTTGTCATGTACTGTATGTCAGCTTGAGCCTTGATGCAGCTGTGCTGTACATCAGGAAGGACCACAACCCAACAGCATTTCACAAAGCCATGTCTGTCACAACTATTACATAATCTCATCACAATCACAGTTATTTGAGATAATCGCAACAATCGTTTCCACATTGAGAAATGTTAATTTATTTTCGAGCACTTTCAAAAACAGTGGAAATAGCAGATCTAGACGCTCCACATTGCAACAGGTGATGCGCTTTGTTTGAGCTAATAGCTCTGCTATTTTTGTGCATAATTTTGTTGAGGAAGCTTAAATGCCACGTCATGATGAGTGATTAAGTGAGGAGCCTCCATCTACATTCTCTGCTGACAGGCGTCACCCCAGCCCAGTAACTACAAGTCACCAAAAGATGGGCCTCCAAGTCTGTCTTCAATATTACTTAATGGAGTAATATCTTTACTTTACTTATGACCCCTTAGAAAAAGTAACAATATTATAGGCTATTACTTATTATTGAAAGTGTAATGTGTTACATATTACTTTACCAAATCCACCCCTCTCACCCGCAAAGAAATAGAGATGTACAATACAAGACAATCTTTTTAGTGACAACCTGTATTGTATGTCATGTGGGCAGAATGCTGGGGTGGATTAGGAATTACAAACTATTGCGCATCTCTGGTGTTAGCTGTTGGTATTGAGGCATGTGTTGGCAGAGTAACATATTACATATTACCCATTTTGGCAAAGTAATATCGCTACACTCTTTTGCTGGAAAAGGTAATAACATTACAGTAATATGTAATTTAATTCATTGCCTGCCTCCTGAACACAGCTTATGGCTATGTTACATATCTGTTCAGCCAAATCTAAGAAATCCCATGAATAATTAATAGCCAATGTACAAGCGCTCGCTAGTTTGGTTCCCGGGAAATACCTCTTTTGGGTCCTGATCTTAAAAGTTTTGGGAGCTCGTGGACTAGACTAGCTTCTATCTACTCTAGGCCCGAGAGAGACATGCTGCAACTATGGTATTATGTAATGATGTCTTCCTCCATTATTCAGACACCAAGGGACAGTCAGCTCGCACCGATTGGTCAGATCTCTGCTGTTGGGGAGAATTAAAAATTCATATTCAAAATGTTCATTTTGAATATGCAAGTAATATTGCCAATTACTTGACAGGGGAGGAGAGGTGGTGAAGTTTGCTGCTTTAGCCAACAGTGCGAGGAGGTTTTGTCCAAACCTTCTTAATACTTTACATAGGTTCAATATTTGTTTAACTAACACACTCGCACACATACACAGTCGCACACACAATCAAATATAAAAATTGGAGCTAGATGATTTCTTCACACAATGAAAATGCAGGCTGGTGATAAAACACTGTATATTCTGGTCATGCTTTCATAAAGTATGTGAGAGGGAGCCATGAAATATACATCAAACTTCTCATGAATATTGAAATCGGTGCTCGTCAGCAGACTGACCGAGCACACTGTGTTGGTGTTTTCAACTGCTAATTAAATCAAGGCTCGTTAAGTTTTTTACCCACACAGGGCGTGTTTGGTCTCATATTTTCATCTTTATATATACTATCGGATGTTTATATGATAAGATGTGGATATCACAACTTCTACCACCAGCCTGCTACAGTATATAACCATGTTCTTCTACTGTTGCACCGCGTAGTTGACCAGTACAGTAGTAAACGGTGGTTGTACTAGTCAGCTCCCAGTACAACAGTAGACTGTGGTTGTACAACTACAGTCTCACTTCATCAGTGTGTAATTCATTTTAAGACCAGAGGTTCCTATTCTAGAAATGTCTTCTACAGCTTTTTTGAATTGGGGGGAAAAAAGAGTTGCAAAACATTTTGTGAATGTTTTGAATATCCAAAATGCCTTTTAGCTCAAATTCTAAAATGACACATACTTCCCTGGTGTTAATGGTTTAAATTACAAACCACATGCTTGACTCTGACTTCAAACAAGAAGCAAACAGTAAACCGCAGAGACCTTTATAGAAAAAAAGAAACATCTTTATTCAATCGTACTTTTCCATCCCCTCATCCCTCCATCGTTTTCTCTCTGCCACTCACATCTGAGCGACAGAACATTTCATCGAGACAATAGCTCTGTCCCCATTTCATATAAAAACCTGAATTATGTACACCACATTTTTATATTTACACTATTTTACATTTATTACAATCAACACTCTGCTTAGGACATCTCTGCCATGACCTCACACACACACACAGAGCCTTTTTAAGCCCAACTTATACTTTGTTGCAATAACCAAACATAAGCCGACCTAGAAGCTCACAAATAGCTGTGCACGCTTATAGGTTGGCTAATTGTCAAGAAAAGACCCACGTATGTTTTCTTTACCACCAAAAATAATGATGCTCCGACAGATTCAGCAGCTCAGCTCGGGATCAGTTCTTGAAAAGTATAAATCGGACTTTAGACTTCCTTCACTTACTGGTTCACACTTTCGTTGCTAGGCGGACCATCCACTGGCTGGCTGGAGTTGTTAGTTTGTTGGGGAGCTTTCACGATGGTGTCTAATGGCTCTTTTCCACTATGAAGTGTAACCTAAACCCTCCCATAACCTGAAACCTTCGAAACCGTCTGAGGTTCTGAGAAGGTTTTTATTTTTATGTGCGTTTCGTTTAATAAAAAAAAACACTCCTGATTGACACCCAAATTAGGTTCCACGAACCTTACACAGCCATATGGAATCAAATTCAGAACCTGTGAAATACATGGTACCGTTCTTGTGGTTGACAAGAGCCATATGTCCAATTTATTAATCAGCACTCTCTTCTGCTCTTGCTTTGGAACCTGATCGTTTCCAGATTTCAAGCCTCATTTGGAGTCGAAGGTTGCGGTGAGTTCAAAGACATGATCTGAAGTCATATATGCTTTGTAGAAATACACCAGAATGCTCAACATTTCACAGGACACTATGCTGATAGAACTCAATTTGATGTTAAGATTGGTCAGTCCATCCCTGTCTCTTGGTCCAGCTGGCATACAGTAGCAGCGAGGTACACATGTTAAACACACTGTAGATTCAACATAATCATGATATTCTACATATGATACAAAGTGGACAGAGCACTCACTCTGGAGACAATGTCCAGAGACAGAAGAGTTGGCAAGAAAAGGCTTAAGGAGGTTGATGCCCAACAATGAAGATGATTCATGATGAGTTTATAATAGCTGAATGGGTAGAGAGGCCGTTTGGGAAACAGAAGGTCACGGGATTGCCCCTTCGCTCCCGGACCACCCAGTTTGTGTCCCCGTTCCCCAGAGCTGTGTTAACAGCTTCCAGCAGGGACACATTGCTGTAGTCACTGAACCCTTATCTGCTTCCCGTAAGCAGGTTGATGCCTTGCATGGTTTCCTCTACGCGGTCGATGTGTGAATGTGTGATACATTGTAAAAAGCTTTGGAGAAAGGTAGGCGCAATCAAAATACAGTCCATTTACAAATGCCACGTATGTGCAAATGTACGGAAAATACCCCATAGGATGGCGGTCAAAGTGTTCTATTTAAGTTATTACCATTACAGTGTGTGAGCAAAACATCATGTAAAACTGTCCAAGTACAATACGTACGTAAAGTATTTCAACCCCGCACTACGTGTTTCACAATATCCACAGCCAAAATCTGCAAAAGAAGCATAATCAATCGTCATATTCATTGATGAGTGAGTTACATTATTTAAGGACATCAACGCTCAATCCTCCAGCAAACCCAAACAGGCAATATTTCCCAACTATACGCCACCTCCACAAGGTGGAGGTTCCCTTGGCCATGTTAGGATTCTGTGATTGGACTGATTCAAGCGGCGCCATGCCTCCTCATTGGTTCAGCAGCGAGAGGAAGTAAAAAAATTGAGCTTTCATTGGCGCCAATCACATTCACACTTCAGAGGACAATTCCTTTAGCCTTCGTCACCATCGCCGGTGACAAAAGCAGCTGTCCTTGTGTTTGTCGGTCCGTCCACATTCATTCGTCTATCTTTTCCATTGGAAAACGGTAAATTCATTGATTAGTTGGCAGACCAAGCGTCCATCACTGACCACACCGTCTGTACATCCATCTATCCGTCCGTCCATCGGGGCTGTGTCTCTTCACTGACAGTACAGCTGTTCACAATATGTCCGAGAAACGTCCCACTCACAGTTCATAGCACGACGGTGGCCGGTCGTGCAACAAATCACGGACTGGGCTTTATATTAAGTTAGTTCAGGTAAACATCCACTTCAAAATGGCGTCTAGTAACTGAAACCCGTGTCTCGTCTGTCCTCTCGTTGGTTCCAGTCACTGAGGAGTGACGTTGCAACATTCATGTGTGTCTGTCTCTCCATTTCAGTGGTTTTCAAACAAAAAAAAAAGTCAAAACTCTGAGATTTTACAAATATACATTTGTACATTCTCAGAGTTACGGACCTGTAAGGCTCCATTTGGGACCCAACGGACCCAACAACTTTAAGAAATACTTGGATCCAGCCATGAGATTTTGGTCAGAAGCAAGGTGTTTGTGTGTATGTGTGTGCGTACACGCCAGTGTATTCCAGTTTAAAATCTAAGTAGTGTAAAGGTCAATTCATAGTCATAGGTGATGAGGTGACCACTGTTTCGGTCGTCATCAAAGAGTATGAATAGGCCTTTAGGCATTCATCTCGCCACCTCCTCTTCCTCCCTTCCCGTTGCAGGGTGATGACATCATCATCACATGACGTCCATCACTCGGGTGCCGTCTTGCTGACGTCCTCCTCGTCCAGGTCAAAGTCCAGCACCAGCAGTTTGGTTTCCTCCGTTCCGTTCCTGCTCCCGGCCGCGCACACCAGCCTAGTGTCGGACGCTCTGATTCGCCACACCACACCGCCTGCGGTGGCATGATAAGAATTTACAATATATACAATACTTTTCCTTCAAATCCACCACATCTCCGATCCAAACACTCTCGATGTCTACATATATTTGACAGCTTTGGTTACTAATAACTTTAGATCAGCGGTTTTCAACCTTTTTCATAACAGGGCCACTCGAAAAAGTGGTAGAACTAAGGATTTTCAAGTTTGTGTCCACATAACTGGAGAAATAACTGGCAAAACATTGTTCAAAATAAAAATTCTTCTACATTTTCTAATTGTGTACATTCTTGAAAATTAAGTATTTCACATGTTTAAATACAATTTAACTATTCAGAGCGTAAAATGAAACCAAATTTTGTTTTTATTTTACACTCTCAAGAGTTACAGATCTTTCAGGTTCCATTTGGTTACCAACTGTCCATCATTTAACTGGGGACCACCTGGAATCCTCTCAAGGACCACTGGTTGAAAACCACTGCTTTAGATTATTCAAGCATATTATTCAAAACCTAGACCTCAATGTAACAATGTGACGTGTTCGTACCGGATCCTCGGCTCTGAAGGGCCACCACGTCGCGGAGCCACGCCCCCGTCTTCAGGTCCCACAGTTTGACCGTCCCATCGTCAGAACTGGACAGCACCAGACCTCTGCAGAACTGAAGGCACGTCACCGCCGACTGGTGCTTGTTGGGACCTGAGCAGGGAAACCAGACGATTGTGAGGGTTAGTGAAGCTCAGCGAGTGAAGCCAGCTGTCGAGTATGAGCTCTGTTATATCGCATCGTATCGCTCAATCATCAGCTTGGACCAAGTAGCAGTAGCTGTAATCGTTCATGCATGCTCGGTTGGGCTTCGATTCTTACTCAGAGCGAGCGTGCACATGCGCACGCGCACACGCACGCGCACACGCACACGCACACGCACACACACACACACACACACACACACACACACACACACACCATTTGTACCCTCTCTGACTTACAAGTGGATTTAGTTTTTAATCAATCGTTTTTTGTAATTCCAAATAATTAAATAAAAATACATTGAAATAAAAAAGACATTAGAAGGATGATATCAGTCACCAGATAAAAGGTTTTTGATGAATCTATAAAGGTTCAAGTAATTAAAAAAAACATCCAGGTCCATGTTGTTCCCAAAAGCCTATTAGACTATGAAAATATTTGAAAGTGAAATACCCTTTTAAGTACATTTTTTGTATGCCTAAAGTGTGTGAAGGCGGCTTAGTAGTCTTGATACATCTCTTTCGGACAGATTTTGATCTCTTGCCAAATGCCACTCTGTCAAATCATTGTTTGTTCTTTGAGAAGATCAATGCCAGCAAGGTCTACGTGTAAATGCATCCTCAACAAACACATTATGGAGAGCAAACAGTGGTGATCTGAATCTGTCACGTCGCAAAGCAGCAGCCTTTAAACTGTCACCATGTTCAAAACAAACACATGTACAACTTTCTACTCTGCAGCATGTTTTGTCGTTTTTTGCATTTCTGCGCCTGTTGGAAACCTGCGTCATTGGCAATTGAATGTTAACAATCGAGCTGTTGCACGGTGAATAAATACAATACAGACAATAAAATAAAAGAACAGATTTGAAGATTTCTCAAGGGCACGTGTTTTCTTTCTCTCTCTCTCTCTCAGGGGGGTGTGCTCCATAGAGTTACACTGCTGAATAGGCAACAACACAAGGTGCCATTATCCGACCTACATACAGTACATAGTGTACAGGAAGCATCAGGGGCGGATGTAGGCATGGGCATGGGGGGGCAAAGCCCCACCTAAATGCCCAGTCTGCGCCACCAAACACGTTGGCATGCAAAACAACCCAAGATATTTCAAATTAAAGTGCTTATATTTAAAATGATTTGAAAACACTACTACTGCAATTGTGACACCACTAAACCAACACATTTCATCATTGCAAACAGAAAGCTTTATGGATGCTGCGTGCCTGTTGCATCTTCAACAACTGATGTTGATATTGATGCTTACTTGCCTAATAAAAGTCCTGTAACCGATAATGGTAGACGCCTCCAAACCGTTTTCTCCTGGGATATTTTACCGCTACTTATACCTTGTTATGTTTAGTACATTTTGATGCCGATACTTTAGTACTTTTACTTGAATTCTAGACCTTTACTTACAACACTGCAGCACTGATCCTTTTACTTAAGCTAAGAAAGTGAGTATGTTTTTCAACACACACGCACACACACCACTCCTCTATTGTTAGGTTGCAATCCATTTATCAGCCTTCTTGGCCCTCATGTACACATACACACTCTCTCCTATCTGACCTTGCTCTGTGTGTGTGCGTGTGTGTGTGTGTGTGTGTGTGTGTGTGTGTGTGTGTGTGTGTGTGTGTGTGTGTGTGTGTGCGTGTGTGTATGCATGCACTTTGCAGTGCAGCGTCTGTGTGTATGTACCTTGCAGTGTGTGTAGACACTCTCCCGTGGTGATGTTCCAGACCCGTACGGTGGAGTCGGCGTTTCCAGACACCAGGATGTTGTCGCGCAGCTCCATGCCGCTCGTCAGTGATTGGTGGCCAGTCAGCGTGTGGACACACCCACCTGGACAGACAGGATCACATGATCAGGGAAGGCAGTCTTTCTCACAGTGGAATATTTATAGTGTAATTATACACTATAGACATGGAATAAAGCCAAATAAAAGCTCAAGACTGAAAATGTAATGGTGATATAAGTTTGATCAATCTATTCATAATTGTTGCTGCCGTTCCACACATAACCAGCTGAAGAAATCACAGATTTGAGGCATTAACCTACCTCTTTGTTTTTCACACAATTTCTGAGACCATTCTTGTCACTGTCACATAATAACTAATGTCCGAAAATAGCCCATCTATAAGCTCACAAAACGACGCAGCCCGAGTGTGAGCGAGTCCGAGTGTGTGTGTGTGTGTGTGTGTGTGTGTGTGTGTGTGTGTGTGTGTGTGTACCTGTTTCAGCATCCCACACTCGTATGGAGGTATCCAAAGACCCACTGACAACATACGCGCCATCAAACTGCAGAGAGAAAGAGAGACATATGAGATTAAAGTCTGTCATTTAAACATGTGATTGTGATATTGTTTCCTGAGTTATAGCCTGTGATTGCTTATTTATTGACTGCTCCTTGTGTGTGTATGTGTTGTGTGTGTGTATGTGTGTGTGTGTGTGTGTGTGTGTGTGTGTGTGTGCGTGTGCGTGCGTGCGTGTGCATGTGTGCACATGTGTGTGCATGTGTGCGCGTGTGTGTGCGTGCGTGCGTACCTGCAGCGAGTACACTCTGTTGGTGTGTCCTTGCAGTGTGTGTAGACATCGCTCTGTGTCGGGGTCCCAGACCTTGACCACGTAGTCGTAACCGCCCGAAACGACACGCCGCCCGTCGTACTGGACGCAGCGAACGGCGGCCACGTGGCCCGTCAGCACACCCACGCACTCCCCCGTACCGGTGTCCCAAACCCGCAGGGTTGAGTCCCGGGACCCACTGACCACCCTGGACACAGAACAGCAAAGTAGAGAGTCAGTGGAAACACAGGTTTGTGTGTGTGTGTGTGTGTGTGTGTGTGTGTGTGTGTGTGTGTGTGTGTGTGTGTGTGTGTGTGTGTGTTCAATATTTCACCGCAAATAAGAGCATCAAATAAGATGAATGAATATGAATGCAATATTTGCGTGAAATAGTTTCCCAATCATTTCAGTACTGTTTATTGATTTGGCGTTTATGTTAATAGAGAGGAATACATTCAAATAGAATGGATTTGCTGATTAATTGAACAGCATATTAAACTGACTATTTTCACCAATTTGTGTCGCTGTTCATATACAGCTCAGGCTTTAGTTAGGGTAAAAATTGTAAAGAATGTAACAGTGGAATTTATAATCTTCCTGGCGTGGCCATACTAATGGCCATAACTGCCTAATTAAGACTAAGGCTAATTATTTGTCAAAGGCCTGGACAGGGTGAATGACCGCTAACAGTAACAAAGATAATAGAGACTTCCTTAGCGATTTATTATTCTTCTGGTTTCCAGGCTAATTTATAAACCTGCTGTGGTTGTTTGGTTGAGTAGTAAAAAAAAAATAAAACAGCACAATCTCACACACAAAAACGTCATCATGTCCCTACCTGTTTCCGTGCAGGTGCATGCAGCGCACGGTGGACGTGTGTCCGTACAACGTGTGCACACACTCGCCGCTCTCTGCGTCCCACACGCGCAGCGTCCGGTCCGTGGAGCCGCTGATGACCGTGGTGCCCGCCATCTGACTGCACCACACGCCTCCGGTGTGTCCCGTCAGCGTGCGCAAACACTGAGGAATACACACACACATACAGTTATTGATACGAGGGCTGGGACCTAAAAATAAAAAAGTAAAATCACAAGGGTATTTTAGTATACAAGTGAATTGATGATGAATTGATGTTTTTTAAAGGAGCATTCACTGATTTGGGTGATATGGAAAACCCTTTGGTTCTCCTAGTAACAAGATGTAGGGGGACAACACCACTGCACAACACCACGGCCCACTCTCGAAGGAAGGGCCCCTCTCATCTTGATTGGACGAACGATATTCTCCCAAAGCCCAAACTGAAACTAGGGTGACCCCAAGAAAAGAAAATAATAATATTTGAACTGAGTAAGATCGCTGAATGTACCTTTAAATCCCATTTACTGGGCCAAGCAAAGCAGTCTAATAAGCTTCTTCTCTTATCATGACCGCTGACATTTAACAAATGCTAAAACTAGGGCAGAATTGTTTTCTGCCTCGTTTAGATTTTTATCACTAGTTTTGGTTAGGGTGCGCCCTATGGCTGGCTATGGAATGTCTGCTATCCATACTGTCTGCGGCCCCGGCCCGCACCCTTCTATCCAACATTCTCTCTCTCTGTCTGAGAAAGCAAGCCTGTGATCCCAGGTTACCCAAATACTGTGTGGGAGAAACATGGCTGTTTTGACTGACTAGTACAAACACACTGGATGCAGACAGTAGACGCACACAGAGGGAAACATCCATGGAATAAAGCTGTTGCCCTACCAAAAATGGCAGCACAGAAATGTGCAGCATTATTATACTGCCATAAAGCGTGCCACACACATTCACACTCACAGATCTTGCTGACTCAGGCCGAGTGTGTGTGGAAACTATGCATGCGAGAAGAGGTGAAGGAATTTGTATTTTTACTTTGATACTGCTGACTCCTGCATTCCGAAGACAGATATATGGACCGTGTGTGTGTGTGTGTGTGTGTGTGTGTGTGTGTGTGTGTGTGTGTGTGTGTGAGTGAGTGAGTGATAGACAAGACAGTGAGTAGATCTAGGTTACGGATACTTGTTTTGTTGTACAATTCAGGGAGTGTGTGCATGCTGTGTTCATACAGTATGTTCATATTTACACCATGTGTCCGGTATGCGAACACGTCATCCTCCTCATAGATGACAAAAGTGCAATATTTGAGTCAATATCCGTCTTCCGTTCACAGGGAGAGAGAACAACAGGAGAAAGACCTTTGACCTCAGAGGTGTTGTTGTACTGGTTACCAAGGCAACGGGGGTAAACAACACAGCCTGGGAAGCTTATGTAAACATTTGCGGGATTTCTGATAAAGGGAGAGGAGAGCAGGATGGAATGAGAATGACAGATGGAGGGAGGGGGAGAGGAAGAGAACGATGAGAGAGAGAGGAATGGAGTGATAAATGAAGAGAGAGAAGAGAGAAGGCAAGGGCGAGCAGTGTAGAGTTTTCTTTTTTCACCATATTTTGTAACCCACATTTTCACCCGGGTGCCAATTGCCTGCGCTGTAATTCTAGGCGTCGCTATACTCTATTCCCCTGGCAAATTGAGGAGAGTCCCGAACTGAGTTCACGCTTCCTTCAATGCATGAGTGAGCAGGCAGCTTCTGATCGCCTGACGGGGGGGGGATTTTCCCCAGTAGGACGTAGCGTGTGGAACAAACATCATTACGACGAGTTCCTTTCCCCTCCTCCAGCAGGCTGACCAGGGGGGGCAGTACTAGAGTTATTGCATGCTTTTTGACGGTATTCACCTACCCTAGGGGAACGCGTGCATAGAACGTGCCAACCCTATCCAGGGTATGGGTGCTGATGATGCGGAATCAATACAATTTTGCAAACAAAAATATTTAAAACAAAAACGTCAAAGAACCACGTATGCCGCACACCAAAATGTAAAAAAAAAATATATATATATAGATTGGCATTTACTTTCCTTGTAAGTCTAAAAACCTCCCCCTATGAGTCGGACACATTGGCTGCATAGTCGCCGATACCGATTTAGTACCAGGAAAGACAAATAATGGTCGATATGTCAGCCAGACCGACTGGTTGTAGAGGAGGTGTGGAATGGAGTAATTACACCTGACATTCCACACATCGTGTGTGTGTGTGTGTGTGTGTGTGTGTGTGTGTGTGTGTGTGGGGGGGGGGGCAATGTGTGTGGTAACAAGGTCAACGGTAAAGGAGTGCAGAAAGAAGAACCAGACTGATCCAACTGTATGCCTGTGATCTATCTATCCATCTATCAATCACCATCATCCATCCATCATTTATCAGTCTGTCGGTTACAGAGTACACAGTCTGAAATGTCTGCTTTTCATAATCCCTGGCTAAGCCCTCTCTCTCTCCCCTCCCTCCTGCCCTTTCTCACTCTCTCTGTTTGGTTTCGGTACAACATTTCTTTGTCCAGACACACCTGTTCCAACCTGCCTCAACAAACAACCCCTATGTGCGTGTGTGTGTGTGTGTGTGTGTGTGTGTGTGTGTGTGTGTGTGTGTGTGTGTGTGTGTGTGTGTGTGTGTGTGTGTGTGTGTGAGTGTGTGTGTGTGTGTGTGTGTGTGTGTTAGAGACACACACACGTGACAGAGAGAGACAATCAAATGCAAACTGTACAAGGTGCAAGGTGTGTTTTCTTTGTGTCTTTTACAATTCACAATCTCACTCTCACCCCCCTGCTCAATGTGCAAAGAACGTCTGCATTTGAAGTGAAGAGAAGGGAATGAGAGTAGGGGTACCACAGTTAATTTTACAAATAGATTTAATTTATTGCAGAAATGATGATGATATATCACGTGTTGCTTTAGACATGTAGATCCTGTGAATTAATAATCACGTTGCAGACTAATTGTCTCTCCAGCCTATAGTATATCGTATTCATTTGCAAGGACTTGGGTCCATCGGGTGCATTGCTGGAAGCTTTATGTCTAAGCATATGGGATTGTTTAAGCATCTTGCTCAAGGACACTTCCAGCATGTAGACATGATGAGCAGGCTGTTGAGGTGAACCGGTGACCCTCTGATTACCAGGTGGACTCTCTATCCTATCCACTAATAACTCTAATACTAATTAGACCCATTTCATCCCACATGGGAAATTCCCATTTCAGCTTCATCCAGTTGAGCGCTTCTCAAGCGAGTGCAGGAGGAGGGAGGGGGAGGGGGGGGGGCAGTTGGGGATTCAGGATCTCTCCCAGGGACGCCGAGAATCGAACCTTTGGATCTGCTTCCTTCCCAAGCGGGCTCTCTATACTGTTGCCATTGGTGAGATTTAAAAATAAAATCACGACACAATCTATTCCACACAGAAGCATATTCAGACAAGAGGGAGAGAGAGAGAGATACTGAGACAGCAAGTGAGAGAGACTGATGGACACACAGTGAGAGCAATGGATAGCAAGAAAGTCAGACAGCAAGAGGGAGAGACAGTTATACTGTACATAGAAGACACAGTTTGTTTGACGTGGATAGACATTATTTTTAGAACACGCCTCTGGGTAAAGATGTGACTGCTCCCTGCTGAAAGCAAAGAAACGATTATGGCACAGACTCACAAGGCGTACGAAGTATGCAGCGTTCTGCATACTTTAGAAGTGCATGGTTCTCAAAGTCATGTCCACAGGGGCCCCTAGGGGCCAGGGGGACAATTAGTGTGGTTGCAGTATTCAACCAGACATTACGTTGTGACGTCATGTGGTCCTATACATCATCATCATCATCATCCTGCTGTGCTTAGCAAGCAGCTGGAGAGAAATGGCAAGCACATCGATTTGGGGGTGCTTGACATGAAAATAATTGAGGGGGGATATTTAGAGGGAAATTGGTTGCACTGTAAAAATGTGCTTTGACAGCAGAATGTGTACCTGGTACACAGTGCACACAGGCAGGTGTTGGCTCTCGTTGGCTTCGGCTATTGTGACCTACTTATTGTTCTACTTCACGTTTCTACGATGAACGGAAATTACACGTGGCCCAGGCAACTGAACATTGGCTCACACATCCATGCACACATGCACACACACAAACACGCACACACCATACCTTTCCAGTGTCGGCAGACCAGACTTTGAGTGTGTTGTCATCAGAACCGCTGACGATGAGGTCACTGCTGAACTGAAGACATGTGATCACGTGATCATCATGGCCTTTTAACACCTGAGAGAGACAGACAGACAGATGATTACGATGATGGCAATGATGATGATAGAAGATAAATGTTCAATGTTTACTATGTACAGTACACAATTACACTATGATTTCATCACTGGTTGACTGTACAAATAAACAACCAATGGAGTCTCTTCCATTGATCACACAGCTGTTACCACAGCGACAGAGGTGATTATGGCCCAGGTAGTTGGTTTGTGTATGTGTGTGTGTGTGCGCGTGCGTGCGTGCGTGCGTGCGTGCGTCCGTATGTGTGTGTGTGTGTGTGTGTGTGTGTGTGTGTGTGTGTGTGTGTGTGTGTGTGTGTGTGTGTGTGTACCTTTGGCGCACGAGTGTCTCCTGTTCTCCAGTTCCTCTCTATGCGATGTTGTCTGATGAAAGCAGACTTCCATGGACTATTGTTAATACTACTCCTCCTCCTACGAGACGACACACACTCAGGGATACCTACAGAAAGAGAGAGACAAACAGTGTACAAATATTAAATTTGTATTTGATAACTTCACAACATAACTATACACATAGAGTCACATATATACAGCTCTAGCATCATTAAGAAGGGAACCAGGCCTACAGCTAGTACTTATCATATGACAGCAAGGCTACAGTCATAACATACCCTGTGCTAGCTGTGCAATATGTGCCATCAGTAGCACACACAGAAGCATTATCATGACAGAAGTGCAGTGTAGGCCTACTACTAGTTAGCACATGCTGGCTTCATTAGAACAATAGCAGCAGGGTGCCGTTTGGTGTTAACACTGTATCCTTTGGTATGCCTAATTTATGTTCCATTGCACAACAGTGTAGCTCGCTGACTCACACTGACAACAGCCAACCTATGACTATGAACTCGTAGGTCGGCGATTCTCAAAGTACAATTTAAGCGAAGTGTGAATAGGGATTAATGACCAATAATTATTTAAAAAAAAAAATATCATTAGCAGCTAGCATATTGATATCGCCGAAGAATAGCTAGCTCGCTTCATTGGTATTGGCTGTGGCACACTGGCCAGCTAGCTTCATTGGTATGCTAGTAGTGTAATGCTAACACTAGCTAGTTTCATTGATATGGCTGCAGTGTTTGCAGTAAATTTCTGGTGGCTGGCACAAAGCCTAGGCGTGCACATGCACACACATACACACACGGTATGTGGTGCAGTACGGTATGTGTGTATGTAGAATATATCCATGTGTGTGTGTCATGTGTACGTGTGACTGTGAGGGTGAGAGAGTGAGTGAGTCAGTGGCTGTGTACTTTGTGCATGCCTGCGTGAGAACGAGAGTGTGTTTGTGTGTGTATATCTCAGTGTGTGTGTACATACCCTCCTCCCTGCATTTCTCCCTCCACAGCAGATTGTCTTCAGCCAGGATCCTCCAGTACCTGCACGTCTGAGAGGCCTGCAGTAGGTCCCTGGGAGCCAGGAACGTCAGCACGTACAGAGCCAACTGCACGCACGCACACACACACACACACACAGGAGACAGAAGGTGAAGTCAGTGATCTACAGCATCGTCGTTGTGCTGCCAAAGTTGGCTTTGGAGTGGACTAGAAAGTTTGCTTCTCCCCACCAGGGGTGCGTGAGAGGGTTTCAAGGAGTACCCAGCAGAAAAAAATACAAGTATACGCGTTGTATTTTGGCCAAAAAGTGACAAAGGTTTACATCTTTATATGGAACAAATATTCTCTCAATTCTTTTTCAAGTTGGTTATGGTTATTCTTCAAGTAACTTCAACGGTACACCTATAAACAGAAGAGAGTAACCCATCTTTTAGACCAAGATATACAGTATATTATTTAGAAAATGAAACCGGTAATTAAAGGTATAGCACTGCAAATCATATAATCTGCATTCATTGCATGTATATATGCAATATCTCTGAAAAGGCAGATTCAGGAGACATTGTGTCGTCTCAATGATACATTTATCAACATATTGCCCCGACCTACTGTGGCCAAATACATACGGTATGACCGTGTGGGTCCTTGAAATGTTTGGGAAGAAGTAGACTTGAGGTCTTCACAGGTCCAAAAATATGGACCTGAACCCTAACAGCAGTAGGAGATTACCCCATAAATAACTGCTATTAAAAGGGCTGCTTGAAAAGTAGACTGAGTGAACTTCTCATCATTGGTGCCACATTTCTAATCAACCGATGTATTCAATGTCACTTCAACAGCGACAATTATTACTGTGACGGCATAATCGGTAGCTTTGTTGTGGCCAGGTGTGTGTGTGTGTACCTCTTTAGGCAATAGCGATATAAAGTCTCTCTGGAACTGAGGTTCGATGACCTGCAACATGTGTTTGACCTGATTGGTCTCACATCTGTCAATCAACTCATCCAGAGCCAATAGCCTCTCAGGACCGCTCCACGCCTATCATGAGACAGAGAGAGAGAGAGAAAGCGAGAGAGAGAAATGAAAGACAGATTGAAAGGGGGAACTGTGTTTAGCTGAATGTGAATGGTGCATTCATTTAATGTGTGTACTGTACAGTATGTGCATGCATGCAGATGTTCACGCCCATACCTGAAATGTACGAAGCCAGTCTTGTAGGCCTGTTGGGGGCGGACCTGAAGTGACGCGTCTCCGCTGAGCTGAATGCCCATTGGCTAACCGCAGGTCACCAAATGTAGTGGGTGTGGTCTGAAATGGAACGAGACTAGAGGGGCTGAGAGAGAGAGAGAGAGAGAGAGAGAGAGAGAGAGAGAGAGAGGGGGGAGAGAGAGAGAGAGAGAGGGAGAGAGAGAAGAGGGAGAAAGAGAGAGTTAGTGAGAACATATAGTTAAGTAAGAACCAGATGGATAGCTGGGCGGACGGATGGACAAATGCTCAAACAAATGCACCCGCACACACACAAACGCACTCTCTAATGGCATCATCATCAGACCATCGCAGTGGACTGCCCCCAGTTTCCAAACCCACATCACTTATTACAATGCCGTCGGTTTACAAACACCTGAGAAATAAACTTCAACATTCAATCTCAAAGTAATATAAGTAGGCTACAAACTAACATGTGTGTGGTTAAAGTGATGGTGATGGGTGATCACTGACACTTTGCACAGCGTCATTTGCCCGGGGAACAAAACGGTCAGTGTGGTGGGCCAAAGTGTGTTACACTGGACCACCGGTAAAAAAATACAAAAACAATAATAATCCTCAAACTTGAGAGTGTATAGACGTGTATAACTATCAATGAGAACTAGCTATGAACCAGCCACTTGAACATACCGGTTGTTCAATTTGATCCAACAGTGTTGGAAATATGGCCTACAGAATTATGTATTGCAGTTTTCCTCCCTGTTGAAAAGCTATGATGGCAAGTCAAATCTGATCAAAGTAAAAAAGGTCATGGGACACAAGTACTCATTGTGTACCATTTCAAGTTTTAATAGCATTCATTAGTTGAAAATTGGAGTAGAGGTACTTCAAAATGTTACTCAGTACACGTTGCAGTACATGTAACAAGTTGCTTTTCCACCACTGCCGGCAGTACACCATGTCTGAAGATGTGTGCTCTCACACACTGAAGGTGTGTGGAGATGAGGAGGTGGAGGAGGCATACTGTACACCACCTGTGTACTGTACCCGTTTGTATGTGAGACTGGCGAACAGCATGTTCTCAAATCTGGGTACTCAGAATTGCACAGCATATGGTAATAACATTACTTGAAGACTTTGAATATGTACTTCATATGAATTATATTAATGTTTATACTGCTGGTAGGTATGCTTTGACAATAATAGTGTGTGTGTGTGTGTGTGTGTGTGTGTGTGTGTGTGTGTGTGTGTGTGTGTGTGTGTGTGTGTGTGTGTGTGTGTGTACCGTCATATACCATACTGTCTTTGCAAGCGTTTCAGTGTGTTGACCTGCAGGTCAGTAACTGTGAGAGAACTTTGACCCCATCAAACACCCACTACCCCCCCCCCCCCCCCCCCCCCCCCCCCCGTGTGTGTGTGTGTGTGTGTGTGTGCGCCCGCACGCGCACACACGCGTGCCAACCTGAGGTAGCTCTTGTCTTTACACTGTTTCTTCCCAGAAGGAAATGGCCGCCCGTCTGGTCCGTGATCCAACTTCCTTTTCATCTGAAACAGAGAGTGAGATGTAAAGAAAACTGTTAGCTGTGAGTGACCATAGATCGCAGATTACTACGAAGAAGACCTGCCAGGCTAAAACCGAAAAAAACATCAGTCAATCCATGTCACGCCTTGTGATATGTCCGCCTCCATATATTAATGAAATCATGAAATTGATCAAATCAAACCCTGGATAGCCCTACATGGAGAAGACTGGACCTAGATCTGCATGTAGGGAGCTGGACAGCAACTGCCCTTAGATCTCCATGTATGGAGCTGACCTGCTCCGACATTCCATATGTTGATCGTTCCCACCCATCCCACACCAATATTAGTGCAGCCGCTCCCAGCAGCCGGGGAAAATTACAGTTTTCCCTGAAAATTAAGGCCCAAACTACGTGGGTCCAACTCCTTGCTGGCATTACTAATTATCCCAAATTTTACCCTGCCAGGGCTGAATTTTTTTAAGGTTCACATATGGACATTCCCAGAGACCCAGACCTGTTATTTTAGTGCAACCTCGCCCTTTAGGGGGTCTTACTGGTAATAATGCTGTAAGTCATAGGCCTGTCACAATTAGTTGTTGTGTTGTTGTGAGTTGTGTCCTGTCCTGTGCATAATACTTTATCAATGGAATGTTCATAATGTTGCTGATGTCTGTGGTGTGTGTGTTTTTTTAGTGCCTTCATGATGTTCTCAGTGACATCATGGAAGGTGTTAGTTTCCCTGCCCACATTCCATTTTTTTTCTCTCTACAGGCATTTGTTCGGATGAATTTCACCCATGTTTAGTTATAGCAAAAAATCTCAACCAGTAGTCCAGGGACCATCAGTGGTCCAGCCTGGAATTGTGCACAAGAGCAAAATAAATAATTAGTTTTGTGATCTGTGGGGCTAAAATGTCAAATTGTGGTCTGTGGCTCAAATTCTGAATAAATAGTGGGCCCTGGTATGAAAAAGGTTTAAAACCACTGCTATACACCGACAAATGGAGAGGCACATAGGCAGATACTGTTAGATAGTGGCAAAACACACACACGCAATCTGTATTGATCCTGTGGGTAAATTCCAACACCAGTAAACATGAATCCCTTGTCTGTACTATATGTATAGGGAAACCACTTGGGTAATGAGGATAGCATGAAGATCTCACTGCTGTCCCATTTACTTCTCCTTTTTCCCTCCTCCCCGTCGCTCTATCCCTCGTCTCTCTTTCTTCCTCCCTCTCCACACACCCTTTCATTTTCCTGACTCCCCTCATATACCATTCTCTCTGTTTTATTATCTTGTTCATTTCAGTATGCACATATTCTCTTGTTCCCCTGATGCAAATGCCTACATTCTCTCTCCCTCTCTCTCATTTCTATACATGCCCTCTCTTTCATCCTCACTCTATACATTCTCTCCCTCTGTCTTTCCTTCTCATTCTTCTATACATCCTCTCTCAGTGGAATGTGGTAAATGAGGGGAATGTGGAGCTGAGTGTGTTGGACCAAAAATAGAGACTGCAACACGTGCTGCGTTCGCCGCACACGCACACACACAGGGCTACACACAGGCAAAGTGATTCATTGCACACATGCAGCCTCCCTTACACTGTCACTCTTAAATCAATATGCACTCTCCCCGTCTCTCTCAGTGTGTGTGTGTGTGTGTGTGTGTGTGTGTGTGTGTGTGTGTGTGTGCGTGTCATTCATATAATCACATTAATTTGTAATTTAATCACCTACAGCAGACACTGCAGTACATGGATGGTCTGTTCTCCGACTGCAGCAGTACCCACCCACTACTAAACCATGTAGAGCATCCATCTCTCCTCTATCCATCCATCCATCCATCTACCCACACACAGACACAAATACTCATCAATCTACCTAGCACCTAATAAAGGACATTCATGTAGAACAGCGTTAATTCAGACAGAAAATGTTTAGTCTTAGTCTTTTCAATAATTTAGTGTTAGTCCTATTTTAGTCATCGTTGTAGTCTTGGTTGACTACAAGTTGCCCTTTACAATTAAAAGTTGTACGCTCGCTAGATTGCATACGACGTAATTAATCAGCACGTACCGGTAATATTAATATTACCGCTATAATATACTGATATTTGCATGTGGCTGTTACATATCATACCTAGGTAACCCATGGAGGATGCAATTCCAAGTTCTATATTAATATTGATAAGGTCATAATAGCTATGAGGCATTTTAAATGCTCTTTTCTGCGAACTTGGCATATTAATGCTTACTACGCATGTTATAACCCTTGTTATAGTATAATAGCTCATCTTTAATGATTCTTATCTGGTTTCATTCATTGGAATGTTGTACATTGGCTGCTAGCAGTCTGGCTGAGCATGTCACACCTACATTCCACTGCACATACTTGCACAAGCATGTGACTAAATATTAACTCTAAAATCCATCTACCATACGGTACAGCATGTCTGTCTATTTAACTATCTATCCATCCAGTTATCTGGATGGATCCATCTATCAATCTAAAAAATTCAGGCATTTGGAACCAGCAACCCACACAAGATTTTTCTTGCTAACCAATTCTGTAAGGGAACGCCTTCTGGTGTATTCTGTTATACTTAAGCTATTGAGAAATGCTATGAGCTTGTAGATCAGCTATTTTTAAAAAAAATACTGAAATGGTGGACAAATCTTTGAATATATTCATTTCTTTCGGAGCAGACATCTTTCACTCAAAGACATCATTGCTTCTGGGGGATCCCTAGATCAACATGTTTCCAGGTAAATAGGCAAATATAGATAATTCTGGGGGTCCATGGCACCATGAAATATGTTGAGCATCACTGACAGAAGCATAGACAGACATAGGACAAAATGGGTTTAATATTTCTAAAATATCTGCCTGCAGATTGTGTCTGCTTTTCAAGTAGCTGAAGTGGTTCAAATGATTTCGTTACATCATCTGTTATGAACAAACTTTGCTGGGGACCCCCTCATGAACACTCCTAGCCTGGAGGTCCCCAGGCCCCACTTTGAGTACTACAGTAGTGCTCTACAATGAGTAGCCTACATACATTGCAGATTGAAAAAATCTCATTATTATGCAGCTTATGATTGAATCAGTAACGAGGCCATCCATATCTGCTGCATTCATCTGATAAGCTGTACTGCTGCCCATGTCATGTCAACGCATAGATACAGCCCATTTGCATACACATGCAAATTAATACATTGAGTAGGCTATTTTTTTTTTACCAAGGCCAGGTAAAGAGGAATGGGGGGGGGGGGGGGGGGGTTAAAGAGAGGGGGAGAGAGAGAGAGAAAGAGATGGGATTCTCTTTCTCTCTCATGGGGAGAGAATATGGGGTAGGTTTAATGAAACAAATTGACTTTTGTGTTTAAAAACCTACTTTAAAGAAACAATGTATTTAATTATGTACCAAAATACCCAAATGAGGGGATATAAGCTCACAAGCACGTCATAGTTCTAGGACAAAATAGGGCTTGAGCAGTTAATCTATCAGACTAATCGATCAGAGAGAGAGAGAGAGAGAGAGAGAGAGAGAGAGAGAGAGAGAGAGAGAGAGAGAATTAATCACATTCTGTCCTCTCTCTCTCTTACCGGTTCCGCAGTGGTCCAACTGACAAGCATCCACGCGCACGCAACACCCACGCACGCACACACCATCATTTCTTCCCACACTCGGAAAACGCCTTGTCATCTCAACACAGAACACACACGCACACACGCACACACAAACTCACTTTATAGAAGATGAGCTTCAAAGTGCCGTAGAAACCCATGGCTGGTTCCAATAGATGGATCAATAGAAAAAATATAATAAATCCCACAAAAACGTATGTAATATCACCCCTGGCTATTTATCCTTGTAAAAATGCATCTTTTTCATCATATTCAAAAAGATGCTGAAATCCACAGAGCAAACGGTGCCCTGTCATCCGCTGCTACAGCACGTCAGTCTGCGTGTCATTCTATGGACTGAGAGAGTGGAGAATCCGCACTGTCTTCCTCATAGATACAGTCCAAATGCAAGCTCTCTCACACACACTCTCTCCCTCTCTCTGATAGAATGAGAATCCAGGCTTGTCCTCTTCGACAAGTGCAGGGCAAATGAACCCTCCCCTCTCTCTCTCTATCCCTCCCTCTCCCTCTCTCTCAGGAACACGCTAGGACATGTCTCTCTCTTCCTTGTGCATGAGCGTGTGTGTGTGTGTGTGGCAGGCTTGGCTGGTAGTTTTAGTTCTCTACCATAGAATGGATGGAATGAGAGAGAGAGAGAGAGAGAGGAATGTGGAGAGAGAGGGAAAGAGGGGTGGAGCCGGGATGGTGCACACGCAGTGCGAAAGTGTGTGTATGTGCGCGCGCGTGCGTGCGTGTCTGTGTACATAGGGGTTTTTACTGCCAACAGGTTTGAAAACACGACAAACGTAAATCGTGACTAATTACCTCATTCAACAAATGATCCCCCAAAGACTTCATTCACAAATCCCTGTTTATCACATCAAGGGAAAGCACAAACACACACAAACTCGCAAAACCAGTAGGGGGGGATGGGGGGTCAACGTTTTCTCACAGCTGACTGACCTGCGGGTCGACACACTGAAACCCCTGCACGCACACACACCCACACAAACAAACATGTACACACACACACACACACACACACACACACACACACACACACACACACACACACACACACACACACACACACACACACACACACACACACACACACACACACACAAAGTCACACACACACACACCAGTGCTAGTGCGGTAGAACAAGAGGACCTTTTGGTGTCAACTAAGCACACTCTCACACACCCAAACAAGACAGACAGGGATCGACAGGGCTCATTTCCGTGCCTGCTGGAAGGCAGAGATAAGAAGCAGATAAAAAAGATAAAAACAACGCGATACATTGTCAAGAGAACTGCACTCATCGCCGCTAGCGTGACTTCCTGTCTCCTAAGTAAACATAACTCCAGCTGAGTCGTCGTCTTTTGGCAGAGCTTTCGCCCAGGTGGGCACGGTTTTGAGGTTAATCTGATTCGTGGGGGTTAAGATTAGGTGACCCTGCATCCTGTCATGCCTGGACATGTTCTCTTTTGGGGGGCTTTCCGGACCCCCTGGGGGTGGAGGTGGGGATCAAAAATCCTTCAAACGTCCAGGGTTTTGAGTTTCGGTAGAGCATACAGTTATATGATGTACAGTATTTACAATGCAGGTGTCATGCTTTATTTAGAAGAACGCAGTCTGAGAGGTGTTAATAGACAGCGGCTCATAATGGAATACTGTTAAGTCCGACTAACTTTTGCACTATGTACTCTGTTACAAAGCCAGCAATAGGTAGAAACATACAATGTATAGAATTACAAAAGGACTGTCAACAATTGTCTTACCCAAGAATACACTGGGGCATTCTAGGTTATACTACACCAAGTGTTCAAATAAGAACCTTCCAGATGCAACATTAAGAATCAACCTTAGTTCAAAGAAAATGTTACCTCATAGAATAAACCTTTTAGCAAACTTTAGCAAATTACTTTAAACAGAAAAATACTTAATACCTAGTACCCTAAAGACAAACCGGTAGACCAACCAGAAAGAAAGTTCAGAGAGGTTTTCTGGCAGGAGCTGTATTCTGGGAGAGAGCATGTTTAATCGGAAACAAACCATCATAGCATCAATGTCTCTCAAAAGCTCTCTCTCCATTTTACAAAGACAATTCATATCACAGTGGGATGCGTCACAGTTGCCATGGATACAAATACCAAAAATGAATTACTGGTAAACAGTCCGTAATTCAACATTTGCTTGGGTAAAAGTACAAAAGTATTGTTTTCACAATGTACTTGGGTACAAGTATGCAGAATGTCCCATTTGAATTTTTAAAACACATTTTTTTAAATGGCCAATCTACAAGCTCACAAATGGGTTGCATTGTGATGATCTTGTGGATCGCCATTTTACAAATGGCCACCCTGAGACTGGTGGATTGTGGAGGTTCAATCCACCTGCAGAGACAGACCCAAGACTACTATGGTACCAAGTGCCTGCTTGCTGATTCAGCATCAAGGGTTGAATTGGGGGTAAAAGTCACAGGGAAAAAAAAAACTAGCGTCATGTCGAAGGGACGCACTTGCAAACCAAGCTGCCTCAAGCTACGGAAACAGGGGATAGCTCCAGCCCTTTGTGCCGCATGGCTTGGGAACTGTTGGTTCCCAAGACGGACTACTTTAGTTCTTGTTTTTTGTGGTGGCTGGCCATCGCTGAATGGCTAGAGAGGACAACTGGGATACACAAGGTCCTGGCTGGTTCGTGTTCGCCCCCCTGACCTGGGTCTCTGTGTCAGAGTTTCCGTAGTGGACTGGCCAAGACATTTAACCCCCAAACACTCCCTGGATGCTGTATTAATGGCACTTACCCACTGCTCCTAATAGTTTAGGAGGGGTTAAATGCAGAGGGGAAAAATGTCATGTATGTGCAAGTGTAGCGTGACAAAAAAAAAGAAATTCCCCAAAGGAGAGAGGACCATCTCATTGGGTATCCCTTTAAAAATTGGTGACCGCAAGAATGTGTAAAAAAAAAAAAAACAGATGGCTCTGCGGGCTCAATAATGCTATGGTACAGACAGGTGTTTAAACTCTGTTTACTGCATTGGTAAAGTTCCATGGTATGTTGATTGGAACAGAGCTTACTCTTCAGTGAAATGCCAAGATCCACAATTATACTCAGCCACGGTGGTGATCGATACTACTGAAAAATGGACCATTGTTTAATGCATTTATACCTTCATGACGTCATTACTGCAAATCTTCACAAAAAAATCATCTATCCATCTGTGAGCCAACTCGCAGCCTGAGACCAGGCACAGCACTGCTGGCCAATCAAAGGTTTGGTTTAAAAACAAAAAGAAACCATGGAGGCCTTTGCGATTAGAGCTCTGACACCAAGTTGGAATGCCATGCCTAACAACAGACTTGTGTAGTGCATGAAACTCGTTTGAAAACACATCTACCGTCTCCCTTATCTCTAGTTTCATCTGTTATTGATATACCAGATTTATTGGTTTATTTCCTGTGTTGTGAATCTTACTGTTAAACACTTTGTTCTTGAAAGGCACTATAAATATAAAGTCTATTATTTATTTATTTATTTTTCTTATTGTTATGTGATGTTGTGATGTTGTATGGGCCCATTTACTGCCCATTTACTGCTTTACTGCTTTCAAGCCAAGCAGATGTTGTTGCCGTTTTTTTTTTTTTTTTTTATGAAAAATCAGTTATTTCAGAAAACAAAGGTCATGATTTAGATTCAAGCCATCTTTAGAATTGGCCTCAGGTCTAAAAGGGATACCACTAGCAACGACAAAGCCAATAATTACTAATTAAAATCAGTGACACAAAAGCTATAAACTGACGCCGGACACTTGTCACTGCATACAGTGCAGCATCAATCAATCAATCAAGTGTTTTTTAGCTTCACCTTTTCTGCTTGCCTCTCCACTGAATTGGTTCTTGTAATGGGGGAAAACAGAATTCCATGTTCTTTGTTCCATTCACAGACACACACTTGATGTCGGCGATTGTGATGAGCAACAAGTAGTGTGGGTGGGTCAACAGGTGAGTTTCATGCCTGGAGGGGGTGGGACTTGGGCTGGTGTTTGACACAGCGATGATGCTAACACAAGGATGCACTGCACATTGCATGCATGCCACACGAGCACACGCTTAGTTTCGGGTGACCAGATGTCCCTCTTTGTGTGGGACAGTCGCTCATTTCCAATACTTTTTAGGTGTCCCACAAATTGAGGCCCTGTGCCAAGTTGTCACTGTGGTGGGTATCAGTGTTCAAATGCCCTAATAATATTTCTGTTGTCTTTTTTCCTTCTATAGATGTGTTGTAAAGTCTGTTAAAATATCCTGAGAACTGTTTCCACACTCACTCCAGAGGGGCCACACTACATGTAATGTCGTATCAAAAATAGCTGATCTACAAGCTCAAAGCGATTCATGTTGCAACACGTTTTTGAGCTTGTACATCAGCTATTTCTGATATATTTGAATTGAAATCCTGAATTATTTTTTGCATATGACGACATCACAAGGTAAATGATTAACTAACCCCATTAATCCTGTAACATTTCCCCACTTGTCCCACAAATGCAGTACTTCTGTCCCTCAGATGAACAGTTTGGATCTGCTCACCCTAGCGCTCTCGCACACACTTCCTCAGGCTGTGTGACTGCGTGCACATGTGTACATCACATGTTCTGTGTCTTGACACTATTAGTCGGTTTCTCAAACATTCGTTCTCTCTGGGCATCCAAATGTTTCTGGTTCAGGGCCCAAGTGAAAATCTTTAAAGTGTTTGAGGCCGATATGGCTGCCACTTTAAATGACGTTAAATGGTGTTTGTATAATAACTTGGGGGGCAACTTGCAACTATCCTCGCTGCCCGAAAGCGGTCACAGATTAGGCCTAACCTTGGCCCTGCCTAGGTCAGCTCTACCATTCTCTCACTCCCACACTTCTCCCTGTATCCATTTTTCCTTCCACCTTTCTATAAGTCTCTCTTTCTGCACTGTTACCATAGCAACCTGGTTATGTGTGTCACTACTCTCTCTCATTGGCTACTGCTGATCCACTGACCTACAGAACTCTGTGTGTGTTCAATGTAATTTGTTATATGGCATCATGTTTGAAATCTATTTGGTCTGTCAAGGCACTCAGAATGTCAGGGTTTATATAAAAGGATCTCTGGCTACTAAGACAATCATGCCTTAAAACATTATACTTGACTTCTATAACTAAAATAAACAAACAAAACATCATAATCATTTTATGTCTAATAAATAGCAGATCTTTCCTTCAATAGGGACTGCTCAGTCGCAAGTTGATGATGTCATGTCTAGGCACGATCCAGCTCTATATGAAATGCATATGCTAACAAAAAGCAACGTAACAGTTTCTAAACTTAATATGAGCATCAAAGGAATATTTTAACTATTTTTATCAGCATATGCATACCATATATTCCTGGGCCACATATGGACACGTGACAGGAGCACTTCCTATTTAGGGAAGGATTCTCTATTTAAGAAAGAATAAAATATTGAAGTATAGTGTTATTAGCCAGGGGACCTTTTAAAGGGGAATTCCACCGATTTTCAACACGTAACACGTTACTACATCATTAATCCTTTTACTCCCAATTACGTACTGGACGTGTATATAAGCATCCCTGGCCAGTGATGTTCAAATTTTTTATTTATCAATTTATTCCCATTAAAATAGCATCAATACTTTCACATAGAGTGGCGAAGAAAACTTTCGCCAGAAGTGGCAAAGAAAACATAGAGAAAGAGCTTCTACTTCCAGTACTTCCGGGTCATATCTTTTTCCTGCAACTTCCGGGATCATCGTGTTGCCATGGTTGCTCTTGATCTCTGCGATTATGTTCAGTGCTTAATTTGTAACTCGGGAGGTGCCGGAGCGCGCTGCGCGCGCGTACATGTGCGGGGCGCGCGTGCATGTGCGTGCATGTGCTTGTGTTTTCAGAGAATCGAGACCACAAAATGTACGGACCCATAAGGGGTCCGGCCACTTCCTAGGTACCTTTATTATAGCGATCATAATCCGTAGCGAGGGGGAGACTAGCCAGCAGCAGCCCAGCTAACAATGTGCGAGAACCGTGAAGTGTGAACTGTGTGAGCCGTAGCAAATCCCCCCGACTCTCGATATAAATCTCATAGCTGGGAAGGCTCAGCCCCATAGCTGGGAAGGACTAGTACCAGATCTATGCCTAGTACTGTGTCTGTACGGGTATCCTAGCAACGACAGTAATGAACGAGGCTGGATCGGTCTCTGCAGGTGGGGGAGCGCAGTGACAGCTCACGGACACAGCCGGAACGCACGTGGCCCATGGGGGAACGCATTTGGCCCATGCTGGAACGGCGTTCCGGCTGGTTCCGGCACAAATTAAGCCCTGATTATGTTTATCATAAAGTCAAATCAGGCCGTATTGTCGTGGCGATTGCTGAATTATGATCAGCAATGGACATACAGACCGCGTGCATGCGCGTACGAGCAAGCACGTACGAGCAAGCACCTGACGATTTTGGTCTAGGTGAGTAAAACCTGACGTTAGCCGATCATGCAAAAAATAGCAATCGCCTCAAATTAATGTTCACTTTAGACATAACCTTACATGTCATGCACGTCACTGGCCAACTCGCCAAAAGATTAATTCATCAATTAGTAGGCATAGGGTTGTTAATAGGGTAGTACAGTATATTCCACGGCTCAGCAGTCCCAAAGTGATCTATGGAGGCTGTCATTTTACTAAAGGATAAACCTAGGCCTCAGTGGCCATATCCTCTCGCTGATATAAAATGTCCATTTCTGGACTGGGAATTTGTCTCGTTAAAATATAAGCTCCACATTGATAAACGCTGCTGGTATCAAACTACAATTCTTCAATACATGCGGGTGGATTAAGAGTTAACAGGTGTAGAGTAGTTGAATGTGAGCTCTCAACCCTATTTTCTGACATCATTCCTAGAATGTAATTACAGAATGACACTTTAGTCGCCATTATTCCTGAAACACTGCGCCAGTTGAGCGGTCTTGTGTCTGAAGCTCTTGCCATCCCTACTCAAAAAAACAAAACTCTTTCATCGTCACATACAGTACAGGTCTGTTCTTTTTCCTTTCTTGTCATCCTGATCCAAAACCAAGGTCAACCGGATCTGTTCGGCATTCACATACATGGCTCAGAAGAAGAGCACGATTAGGATGTTGTAACCGAATCAATTATTCAGGCGCTTCCTTTAATTTGTCACCCATCTGCCTGTCTGCGCGTCCGTCTGTCTTTGTGTCTGTCTATTTATAAAACACCTGTTTCTAATTGTCTGGTGAAGTCACATGTGTGTAAACAGGCTTTTACTGAGTAAGGCGACACTCAAGGAATGTCATAAAGCTGTCTTCTCTCTTTCGCTGCATTTCTCACACTCTCCATTTCTCACGCTCTCCCTCTCTCTCTCTTTCTTTTTCTCCCTCTTTTCCTCTCATCCTCCCTCTCTTTGATAGTTTGTCTTTCTGAGGCAGTCGTGGAAAGTACTTTTACATGAGTATTTCAGTACAATCAAGATACTACGCCTCGGATGCAAATATTGTCCATTTACGCCACTAAATGCATTTCCTTTGTTACTATGGCAGTTACTTTGTAGATTTTAATTATTACAAACATCATCACAATGCATACATTGATCACTTTAGCCCTATAGACATTTAGGCCCGTTAGAAGATCTTCAAGGTCACAATGCTCACGTTGCATGGACATTGTGTGAGCTTTACTTTTAGATTTGTAAGGCACCTTCCCGACGCCATCCTGAATAACATTCAGAACAAACATCAGAAGCCCCAACAGTGTCTCCATGATCCATACTGACAAACAGCTGGAGGAGGAGGAACGCTTAGCTATGGGAATAACACAGATTAATCAAATCATGGCTCATGATTATTAATAGGGGCTTGTTGTTACTGATGTAATCACGCGGCATACTGACAAAAACACACACAAAGATGACATTTCATTTCGTTTTTTTTTTTTTGTCATCTCCATTGTGACCACAGGAGTGTGAATACACACACACACACACACACATTCATGCACGCACACACACAGAACACAGCATGCTTCACCAAGAGCAGATAGGGGTTCAGTATCTTGCCAAAGGATACTTCCACGCAACACAAGCAGCGTGATCAAAGGAATGTGTGAAGGATGGATGGTTATGGATGCTTATCTCATCTTTTATGCTCTTAGATCTTATCTCTTCACCCTGTCTGATTATGTCCATATCTCATTTTCTCTCTCTCTCTCTCTTTGACTTAACTCCTCTCTCTCCCCCTTTATTCTCAACTCTCCTCTCCCGCTCTCTCTCTAGGGCAGTGGTTTTCAAAGTGGGGACCTTGAGGGGGTGCCAAATGAACCCGTATGGGCCTGAAACTCAAAGAGTGCACTACACATGGAACAATGTATCTATGGGGTGCATTGTTCCATGTATGCACTCTTGTGCACACATGGATGGTGTTGGCATTTTGCATTGAAAAAGCAGGGTGGCATTTCATTAAGTTATGATGGTCACACTAGCTTTAGGCAGTTTTTCTTTCCAGGGCGCTGCTGGTACGGATGGCGGTGAGGGACATCAGCCTGAATGGTGCAGTCAAGTGAGTTTAATGTCCGGCTGTTGCCCACTGTTAAAATGCACTATTAGACCCATATTTGGTAATGGGAAATGTGTACATCTTCATTAAATGGATGATATTTGTGAGTTGTCTTCCAAACTCACTGCAGTCTGCTATTGCTTATAAGCAAGCAAACATAATTTACACTACACAATGCACGCACACACACACACACACACACACACACACACACACACACACACACACACACACACACACACACACACACACACACACACACACACACACACACACACACACACACACAACTTGTACTATGCAGTACAAGTGGGTATGAATCGATGATCTTTGCAAGTCGTCTCCCATACTCACTCTGCAGTTTGACATTGCTTCAAACATGATTTCTAGTAGGTCAGCAGCAAGCATACACTGCATACATACACACCCCCAGCCTTTGAAGTGAAATACGTTGTGTGTGTGTGTGTGTGTGTGTAGAGCGAGAGGAAGAGTATGAGAGCGAGTGTGAGTATGAGGGAGAGAATGTGTGCTCGCTCAACAGGACAGCTCCTGTTTTTAATGTAGGCCAGCAGTTAGCTGGAAGGTTAGCTGCAATACACACACACACACACACATACACACACACACACACCGTGCCTTGTGGTTAACTGGGTGGTGATACAGTCTCATCAAAGAACCGGCTGAATACTTCACATACCAAAGAGGGTGGGAGAGAGAGGTAGAGATAGGGAGAGAGAGGTAGAGAGAGAAATGAATGGAGAGGCACTGAGACAGGCAGTGATGGAGAGAGATAAATTGGTAACAGACAGGACGAAGTGGAGTGGAGATGGACGGAGAGATAAAAGAGAAGAGGAGATGGAGGAGGAAGGAAAGAGAGAAGGCAAAGCCTTAAGGGACACAGAGAGGATAGAGAGAGAGAGAGAAGGAAATGAGAACAGGTTACCATGGTGATGATGGGGGGGGTACGAGGTCTGCTTAACACCTGTGACTGTCCAGAGAGAGAATCTGAATTTAAAACACATTCTATTAACCCTGTGGTTTTCAACCAGTGGTCCTCGAGGGGGTTCCGGGTGGTCCCTGCAGATAAACGATAAACTCTTTTGAGAGTGCAAAATGAAAAACCAAATCAGATTGTCCGCATATGTGCCTCGGTTAATACTTTGTCGTACAACCAGTCGCTGCCCCAGAGGCTGCTAAAATAGCCGCTCTGCAAGCTCACAATTTGTCGCATTGCATCGTGCTGTGAGCTTGTAGATCAACCAGAGAGAGAGAGAGAGAGAGAGAGAGAGAGAGAGAGAGAGAGAGAGAGAGAGAGAGAGAGAGAGAGAGAGAGAGAGAGAGAGAGAGAGAGAGAGAGAGAGAGAGAGAGAGAGAGAGATGGACGGAGTTAAAGTGATGGAGAGAGAAAAACAGGACAAGTAACTGGAGAAAGAGGGGGATGGGATGGGATGGGATGAGAGACATAGATGGAGTGATAGAGAATGTTAGAGGATTAAATCTATTAGGATTAGAGAGAGCGACAGGCACACACACACATAAAGAGAGGGAGAGAGAGAGACATTATGATAGAGTGAGAGATGTAAAATGAAGATGATCTTACTGCATAGAAAATTAGAGATCACAAGATGAATGGGCAGATGAAGATACTGATAAGGTGATTGATGGATAAGACTTAATACTAGTCTCATCCTAGATAAACTACTAGAATACAGAGAGGGGGAGAGAGAGGATCAGAGAGAGAGAGGGAGGGAGAGAGAGGGGAGGGAGAGAGGGAGATCAAAATCAGAGCCGATAGAGGTGAAAGGATGAAGAGCTTGGGATGGAGATCAAAGGATATGATGAAATCAGAGATAATGACACAGAAGATGTCAGGTGATTAGTGACACTACAGTCAAGGGTTGTGACATCACGTCCTGTTCAGATTAACCTTCAAAAAAGGTCCCATATGGCCAGAAAAACGTTTGATTGTTTTCATCTGTTTTATATGGTGAGGGGGGGTTGTTGCAGGATGTGATATTAAATGTAGTACGCATTTCATTTATTCGTTCATGCATTATTAATATTATGGGATGCCAGCCCCTCCAATAGACTGATGAGATTTTGCTGGAACCGACGATGATGTTGTACACTGTTTCCAAATGACTCGGGCATGCAGGTGACTAGTTTCTCCTGGCAGATCCTGCAGGCAACTCCCAATGACAGGAAACACAGTGTTGGGATCCAGTCTAATATTAACAATAGGAGCAATAACAGGTTGATCAAACTACCGGTAATAGATTCTTTTACAAGCTCTAATTGGGTAGACTTGATTTGCAAGTTGAATGGATATTTCACTTTCACTTAAAAAAAGTTTTTTTGGACATCTTATGGTCTACTCAGGTTCATGTGAACACCACAGATAGTTTTTAAGTTACTGCATTGAGCATTTAGATATTTAATGTTGATTTTTGCTGCTCGCCCCCTTCCTACACAAACCCATTATAACTTAAACACTTTTTTCTGGTGACTGATATTGTCCTCCTAATGCATGAGGGGGGCATTTACAGTTTTCATTGATTTTTAACGTATTGTTTTGGAAAATGTAACAGCCTCTATATTGGGGCACGCATAGCCTCGACACCCAGGCTTTCATTTCCGTTCGCCTTGCGCGAAAACGGAAAGCCTGGAGTAACGCACGTTGGAAAGTGGCCTTCAAGTGGGAGTGAACCTTCCGGGGTGGGCGTCACTCAAAATGATGTGACGTAGAACAGCAGTGGACGGGCGCGGGAGGGGCCGGGGATGACGACACGTTAGTGAGATCAAATCAGAGCGCAGCTCATCTGCCGTGTGGATGCCACGGCACCCCGCCCCCCCAAGGCCAAAATCATTGAGGGCTAGACCAGGCTAGGGCACGCACAGCCCACCTTGGTTGTTTTCTTGGTTGCTGCTCTTGAACAGTTCTTCAACTTCTGTAAAAGGACAACTGATTGGTGGAGCATCGTAAATCGTGTCGGCCAATCTATTAAGACAGCAACGTTTGAAAGCTTTGAAATGTTGAAACTTGGGTGTTGATTGAATATCTGCAGCAGGTTTTGAAAGGTTCCTCGCAAAACGTGTGCTCACATTACAGGGGCCATGTGGAATTCAAAAACAAAGTGTTATTTTAAGGCATGGTCGCAGTCCAAGCCGCGAGCACTGGGTGTGTCATACGTCTCTTCACAATTAAACCACTGATATGCCACTAGGATAACATGATTTATTGATCAATTTCATTTCATTTGAAAGTTAACAGGGGTAGACATTAAGGGAAATTTGCCACTGGCCCTTCGGGCCAGTGGCTTTTAAGAATCACTGGCCCCACAACTGTAACCACTGGCCCAGGTAATCGATCCCCATAGTCTGCAAAAAAGACCACCATTTATTAATGCATTAAATGCATTCAAGTTAACAGCACTCTTTTCATGGGGGTCAAAACCAGTAGACCGTTCAGCAAGCTGACTCATATACAATGCAGAATGCCTAAAATATTTTTTGTGCTAATAAACAAAATATAAATAAAACTTAAACAATTACAAAACAACACCAACATATTGTGAAATAAAAATAATAATACAATATGTATATCAGGGGTGCACAACCTTTTTTGACCCAAGATCAAAGACCAATACAGGTTGTCATGGCGACCATACAACAAAAGTTTGTACAGCAAAGGTGCGGGCGCACCAACGGTTTGTACAGCAAATGCACCAACGAGGTCATTTTACCACTGGCCCCATCGGGCCACTATAGGGCACCATCTGGTGGTCCGCACGTGTTTTCAAACCTGTTTCGGGCCATCGGGCCAATTATAATGTCGACCCTGGTTAATGTACTCACTGAAGGGCATTATGTTCAGAGTTCACAAGGAGCGACACACTCGTGGCACACTCTCGTAGGACTTGATGCACATTTATGACTAGAGTGCGATAATTAAAAGCAGCCCAATGTTTCAGACAGCGATGCCTCCTGACTCTATTATGGACAAATTTAATTCAAATCAAACAATTTCCTTTTGAGGTCAAATATGCTCGAGCTTGATTCCTGGAATACCAGTAACTGACATCCTGTGTGTGTGTGTGTGTGTGTGTGTGTGTGTGTGTGTGTGTGTGTGTGTGTGTGTGTGTGTGTGCGCGCACACTCACATGTCTCAATGAATTGGTGAGATTATATGCAATGGACCAAAATGTCTGGAATGCTGCTGTGTAAAAGAATGCGATCACGCACACAGGGAAATATTTGTGTTCTGAATGATCACCTCTAATGTACAAAGACAGAAACAGAAGCGCGCGCACAGCTACACACACACACACACACACACACACACACACACACACACACACACACACACACACACACACACACACACACACACACACACACACACACACACACACACACACACTTTCCTGTCGGGTGCTAACATCCATAACAGTCATCTGACCACAGCATGACCATAACACTACAGTACGGTGGCTGTGTCTGTGTGTGAGCGTGTGTGTGTGTGTGTATGTGTGTGTGTGCGTGCGTGCGTGACTGTGCGGGTCTGCGCATGCGTATGTGTGCGTGTGTGTCTGTGGGGGGGGGGGGGTGTATCATCCCACTATCACATTGAATAGATACTAATACTAATGTCTCTCTCACACAGAGGCAGTGATGTAAGCAGTGAGCACACACACAGAGAGAGAGAGAGAGAGAGAGAGAGAGAGTCAAATAGATTGATGATAAGATATCATAGCGAAACATCACGGTGTGTTGTTCACATATTATCTGTTCCCATGGGAGCAGCTTCCACACATCCTTTCATTCCAATTACAGGAGTCCAACACAGTGAATGGAATGTAATAGACACACACACACGTACCGCTCATGCATGTGTGCACGTTTGTGAAGACAGCTGCAAGAGTTACATCTTGCGTGTGCGCGCACACGCACGCGCACACGCACACGCACACGCACACACACACACAAGGGAGAAGCCTCTTTAACATATAAAATCTTAAAGAGGCATTAAAGTCTGGGGGTCCAGGTGTGGGACATTGTACAGTGTTGGCCTTTACAGGCATAACACGCTACAGAAGAACATCAATGTCAGACGACCGCCTTGAAAACATCATACATTTACATTTAAAGGATCCAATTCTAGCGTTGTACAGACATTTGGAACCCTTTCAACGCCTCTGGACCCCTGGACCCTGTCCCAAATTAGTATGGTTGCATATAGGCGAGTAGTAGACAACTGCTATTGCACTGGGAATCGTTTAAAACAATAGCTCTCAAGCCAGCGATTTGGATCTACAGTATTCCCCTGGCCTTTGTGTGCTGTGCCCTCATCTAATTGGGCAGTACTGTGTCAAACTTTTGCCCACAATACTGTAGTCTGGTGTGGTCAGGTGTCCCTAGAATGATAGGCAACCACACTCACAATGCGTGGGGTGGGGGGAGGGGCCGGGGGCCTGGTCCTATGTGAACCTCTGGTCATTCATAAACAACACCAACAAAGAAACATTCCTACGTCTGTGTTTTCTCACTGCTTTCATTTACCCACCTACCTGCCTAGTGCCTACCTACTATTGCCAAGCAATTACCTTTTACCATCAAGTTACAAATCAATTATCAACCAGTTACCAATCGAATACTAGACCAGAGTAGACTACAATGTCTGAATGCTATGCAGAGACTCTGGAACTACAGCTGTTGAATTGAAGTTCACAAAAATACATTTTCAAATATCTACATTTAAAGAAAGGAGAAGGCTTCACTTCCGCTTTATCGCTTACTCATGATGCTCCAGACTGTATGATGGAACTTAAGCATTTGAAAACAGTCTGGCCACACAGCGAGACCAGTCTAATGACACTAATGAGTGACCACCAAACAAGCACCAAGCACAGCAGCTGGCAGTCGTTCATTCCCAGTGGTAACTAACTGTGTGACATGGAGTGACAAGACACAGACATCTGGTGTTGGTTAACATCTGTGTCTTCATTTAGTGACAAATAAAAGTTGGGGAAAAGTTCAACAGAGCAAATGAGCAGTGACGCGGTCAAGCGACAGCTGTGAAACCCGCAATACAACAGGGTTCCCATTTGTTTTTTATTTCTCTAACCCAGTGCTTTTCACCCAGTGGTCCGGGGACCACCAGTGGTATTTTGAAGGCAGCTCATCCATGTGGTCCTCAGGTAAAAAGAGGAACCTTTTTCATGAAATGAAAAGGTTGAAACCCACTAAGCAAAAGATACATTTGGCTTCTACCCAGGACCTAGTGGCAGTCTTGCTTGCAGTCTCACAATGCAATATCGTGACTCAAAAAGACCCTGGATTTACCCTTTAGGCTCCACTTCAAAAGTAGTGAAAATATTGTAGGCCTAGTATTTTTCAAAAATGGGTCCCAGATAGAGGCATAGCATCCATTTAGCTGAGCACATTCTGTCTAACTTTGAAGAGAGGGGACAAAAAAACAAGAAAAACAACAGCCTAGCCGAGTTTTTCCTGTTAGTATACAGCAAACTACAGCATTCAAGCTGCCATTGTTTTAAATCCCCCGCCCCCCCCCCCCCCCCCCCCAACAAAACCGTTCACACCTCGGACCGGAGCTGCTAATTTGCCAGGCAAACATTGACTCCTGGTCCAGGACCATTGTTTGGGAAAACCACCACCATAGGAGAGAGCGACTAGTCCACACCAACAAAGGTACTTTGAGTGTGAACAAATGCTTAGCAAGACAAAGTAAATGACAAGGAGTGGAGGAGAGATGACAGAATGAGTGAGAAACAAATAGAATCTAGTGCAGTGGTTTTCGACCAGGGGTCCGGGGACCACCAGTGGTCCTTGAAAGAGTTCCAGATAGTCCCCAGCTAAATGATGGAAAGTGGGTTAACCAGGTGTAACTCTTTGAGAGCGTAACAATGAAACCAAATGGACCTTGCAGGTTCATTTGGTTTCATTTACACTCTCAAGAGTTAAAATATTCATAATTGGAATTAGCCCAAAACTACACAACTAGAGAATGGAGAAGATTAATTATCATTTTGATCTGTAAGTTTGACTGTTTGGTTTCCCAGATCCAGAGTGGAATTGTGGACAAAAGTAAATAAATCTTTAGTTTTGGGATCTGTGGGGTCCGTGGCTCAAATGCTGAATAAATAGTGGACGCTGGTGTCAATAAAAGTTGAAAACCACTGATCTACTGGATAAAGGGCAAAAGGGGGGAAAACATAAGAGTGTGAAAAACTTTTCCAAAGTCTTACTTTACTCTGAAGTTGTGCTGAAGTTTTCATCTCCTCTCCATCTTCCTCCCACCTCTCCATCCATCCCTCGTCTCCTTCTCTTGTGTGCTCGATGCCTTCCTCTCCTTCTCTCCCATCCTTGTCCCCTCTTCCCCCGTCCTCGATTCCTTCCTCGTCCCCTCTTTTCCTATCCTCGATCCCTTCCTCCTCTCCTTCGCGCCCGTCCTTGGTCCTCCCTTCCTCCTCTCCTTCTCTCGCATCCTCGGCGCCTTCCTCCTCTCCTTCCCTCCCATCCTCGATCCCTCCCTCCTCGAACCCTTCCTCCTCTCCTTCTCGCCTGTCCTTCGTCCTATCCTCGTCTCCTCTTCTCCTATCCTCGATCGCCTCCTCCTTCTCCCTCCTATCCTCGATCCCGCCCTCCCCACCTTCTCTCTCATCCTCGATCCCTTCCTCCTCTCCTTCTCTCCTACCTTCTATCCTTCCCTCCCCTCCTCCCCCTTTCTCTTCAGTCGTCCCTCCCTCCACCTCTCCCCGCTCCCTTCCCGCCGTCCGAGTCGCCGACTCCCCCACCTCCGTGTGGGCGGGGCCAAAGGGCTCCGACGGGCAGGACTCCTCCTCCTCCAGTGTCACTATGGCCACGCTCACCTCCTCCCCGTCCGAGGAGAGGAGGGGGAAGGGGGAGGAGGTGAGGAAAGGCGGGGAGGATGACGAGGACGACGAGGACGAGAAAAAGGGACGGGTGGAAGGAAGACAGGAGGAGGGCAGAGAGGGGGCGGGGCCGCCGGACCGGCCAATGAGGTGGCTCTTGGTGCTGTCTTTTGTCGCGACTCCTTCCCGGCGCGTCCTCTCGTCCTCCTCCGTGTCCCTTGTGGTGTCTTCCTCGTCTTCTCTCTCCTCCTCTGATCTCCATCTCTCTCTCCTCGTCGTCTCCAGACTCCCGATGTCCGTCTCTTCGCCAGCCGCTACCCTCTGTCTCTCCACTCCTCCCCGTCTCCTCTCCATCGAGACACTCTGCTCTTCTGTCTCTCTGTCCATGTGGAGGGTCTTTACTCTTCTTTACAGCGTGCCGATGGGTGACTCGGAATACATTCTGGGAAAAGACAAGAGACAGAACCACAACTACAATAACTAGGATGATGACAACAATTAATACGGGCTATCGCGCAGGCTATCGAGGGCAAACATTGGTTTATAATCCATCACCCAGAATTTATTTTTGGTCTTGAATTTAATCTGTAAAATGTGGTGTTTATGTGTATATCCTTCAGCCAAGGTGCTTTACAGTGGCATGATCTGACCCATCCATACAGCCACACTTTTTACAGCAGAGAGGACACCACTTGTAACTTGCTCATGTGGAGCAGGTATGGGGTTCCATGACTTGTTCATGATCATGTCAAGACGGATGGATCAAAACAGACTATTCTCCGTCTCTGAGAACCATTCCATTCCATGAGGCTGAGATTCACACAGCATCTCTTCACAAGCACACTTGACTTCTCAAATAGCCCACTGCTGCCCCACAGAGGCAGACCAAAGGAATTACACTTTGCATGTTGCATATTTTCACCTTCTTAAAATAATCGCCTAAGTCATTTTTCCCAGGTTTTTCAGGAAACACACAAAACTCCCCCAAAAAATTTTTGGGGGTGTTTTGTGTGTTTCCTGAAAAACCTGGAAAAAATGACTTAGGCGATTATTTTAAGAAGGTTGCATATTTTGCTTGTTTTCAAGCAACCTTTTCAGACGAAAATAATCATATTTAAACTTCTGACTAGTGGTGGATGATTACATAGCGATTTGTCAATATATATTGAATATACATTCTTTCAAAAATAATGGACATGTTGAATGTGTCTTTAAATTAAAATAAAATGTCTAATCATCATAACAAGGGCTCTGGGAAGGGAATGTTTTGCAACTTGCAAAATGGGGCTTTGATAACGTTAAACAGAGTTATGTTTGCCAACACTGATCACCAGATAATTCATGCCATTTACTGCCATATCGATACGCTAGCATCTCAATCAATATACTGTACCTAACATCCAGGTGTTCAATCGATACATTGCAAAAATAATCAGATTTGAACTTCTGGCCCCCACCCCTTCACAGCTAAATGTTGTGAAAATACAAATATCAGGTCTACAAGCTCACAACGCCTAATTATTATTTAACAATCTGGCCAATATTGGAACAGCGAGTTTTAGAAGATAATCAGTGGTTTGTTTTTGATGGAGTGATGGCATACACCTAGATCCATCCAGGAGCAAATCTTTCTGGTAATAAAATGGCAAGGCACAAAGACAAAAAGGTCAACCAAAGAACAAGACCTCTATACAGAATATCCTCACTGGTCAACAAAAAACACCTTGAGGACCATACCAGGAGCACACATTCAATGTTTCTTGGACACTGCCTGCTGGGCCAGACAGCAGGGCGGGTACCATGTCCATGACAGTCAGGGGTGTAGTGGAGGGGGGACGCGGGGGGACGGCGTCCCCCCACTTCTCACATCTAGAATATTTTTGGGGCAAAAGTAGGCCTATGTTTTTTGTCTTGTCATTTACTTTTATGGATACAATTAGGCATTGTAAACAACCATTCTCAATATGCTTTACTTACTACAAATGAAAGTGTGCATGCACGTGTCTTAAAGGGGAATTCCACTCATTTTCAATATTTTTCCCCCCATTCTGTGTTTCCTAGAAATGGAGGTCTGAAATAAAATCATTAGCATGGTGAAATACATCTTGATGACATCATCAAGATGTGTTTCACCATGTTAATGAGTTTCTTTTTTCTGAGAGTGTACAAATGGAACCAAATGGACCCGCTAGGGTCCATTTGGTTCCATTTGGTAATTTATAGAAAATCCTCTGTTTTTTTTGCAAAGGGATGATATCCAAAGACAGCTTAAGGTGTCTACTTTAAGGAAAAAAATATGATGAGTTGATGATGCGTTTCAGTTTAAAAAGAAAAAATACATTTGACAAAAGCCTGTATTTTCACATTTCACCGTTTCCAGGGCTTGTTCAGAGATACATGCACTTAAAGTTATTTATCAATTATAGTTGTAAAATGTGTGATGTGTTTTCTGGGTTTTGTAGTCACGTCAATACCTAAAATACCTTATGAGATGGTGGCCAGCAAGTTAATCTATGCTTACAGATAAAAAGTACAACATGCGTTTTCACGTTTTGAGCAGACACACCAAAATGTGTGAAAAAAATCTGTTAAGAGTTAAAGAGTTAACGTTAAAAATGTGTATAGTGGATATAAATAAGTAAACACAGTGATCTGGCATAATGGACATTGTATTTGAACACATCTTATGATATACTTCGAGATGTTGGTTTTGGAAAGCATCAAAAGGGCCCTGCCTCCTACATGGACCCCCTTCAGTATGCATATCAGGCCAATAGGTCCACTGGCGACGCTCTGCCCACCTACACTTGGCACTTAAACACAAGGACAAGAGAAACATGTACGTCAGAATGCTGTTCAACTTCAGCTACGCTTTTGATACCATCATCCCCCCAGCATATATTGATATCATATCTGACATAAATGTATACAGTACAGTCTGATTTGTCAGGAAGGCCTTGAGAATTACAACCGATGTCTCACACTTTTTGCACGTTCATGCATCTTCTTGAGTCTAGGAGGGAGCACCAGCAAGATGTCCAATAGTTTTTTTTCCCCCTCTAAACCATCAGGATGGTTTAGAGGCCAAACATCCTGAGAGATGAAAAGTGGTTTATTTTATTGCACTTTGAATGCATCAGAGGCTTTGCCTCATTTTAAACGTCTATATTGTTTTTGGTTTGTTTGTTTTTATCCACATCACTTGTGGAGAATGGTATTTTGCTCCCCTGTATGTAGTGTGGAAGTGACAATAAATCTGATGGATGGATTGGTTGACCTCTTGTTACCACAGCAACTCAAAAGGCCCTGACAACAACGTTCTGACCTCCCAAAACAAACGAGTCAGGATGCCACTTGGGCTCACACCTCGAACCCACCTCACCCCTTCCCACTTTGACAGGTTGGAATGGCTTAGGCTTGACAAGTACAGCACCTTGCAAAGGGTCTAGTCCACAATATTCGATTACATTACATCCATTACACTACCCATGAACCTGTCTAAATACTTCCTTGATGAAGTCTACTTCCACAACACGAGATGGAGTTCCACAAACCATGTGCAACACAGATTCAGGCACAAACAAGGGACTTATATTATTTTCTCTCATATGACACCAAAATGTGGAACACCTACACCTTAACAGTCATTAAGACAGGAGAATTGCTTGACTCCTTCAGAACCAATCTCAAAGGGCACCTACGGATGGCTGCAATTCAAAACTGGCCCCCGTAAAATATGATTCCCCTCACCTACCCCTTTTCCCTCCTTGTATCTTTTTATTTTTCCTTTCACCTCCACTATGATTTCTGCTTTTGGCTTTACAGAAGTGAATATTTGTATGTCTCTAACGTCTTGATGAATTGTGGCATTTGTACTGTAAACAAGTATAAATGCTTAATGGGGTTGTACACATTGAGTTTCGCTTGAAATGTACTGTAAATCTCCAAGCGGTTAATACATCTCAAATCAATCAATCAATCAATGGTCTTTGAATTTCACAATTCAACGCATTGTCATGTCATTTGATCTGTTGGGACTCCAAAATGACAAAATAAAATCACCGGAGGGGCCCTCGTTAGGGACCCCCCTGTCACTATTCAAGACAGGGGGTCATGAATAGTAGTAGGTGTAGGTGGCATATTTGACATCAAGACAAGGCTAATTCTATCATGAATGCTACTAAATGACAAATGATGTGCTTCCAATAACAACAGGGTTCTCACCGCTTGCGTTACATAAAGCGCTGTGTGTGAGAACCAACTTGTGTTACAACAAACGATCAGAGGCGTGCCTGTGGACAGGATGACACTTCAAATGTGAAAGTAGGAAAAGTGACGAGACAGGGGGGGATTTTAAAATATTATCATTGCTTTCAAGTTATGTCTGGCTGCAGAGTTGCAACTTGAAGAATGACTGTGCTTTTTTTCTTTTAACTGTTAATAAAGTATTGACCTCAATGAATCAAACATCTCTATTTTTACATGTTTCTAAACACGTTTGAAAACACAGCAGCAAGATTTGTGAACTGCTGTGACAAAAGAAGATTGGCTAATGGAATACAACAAGCTTAAGAACTACTATCTGTATCTACTATCTACCTTGCCCATGTAAAGAGAGCTGCAGCATTTAAAAAGTCCTTAACAAGTGATTTTCACCTGGACAATTATCATTTTGGCGATTTTCATAATGTTGCTGATGTCTGAGGTGTGCGCCTGTGCGGGTCTTTCAGTAGCTTCATGATGCTCAGTGACATCATAGAATGTCGTTTCCCTGCACACCCCTATTTTTTTTCTCTAGGAAGGTTTATTGTGTTCAGTGCAGTGTTGGAAAATATTACTTTACCTTGTTAATATATTACTTATTAATTATTACCTTCATTTTAAAGCAATATGTTATATTACAATATTACTGTCTGAGCAAGTGTAATATATTAATGTTGCAATTACATATTACATATTACTTTTCACAAAATATATAATTAAATATTTAGTATCACTATTAATAAAATATTGCGTAGGGCAGTGGCATACTGGCATAAAAACGTCACTCCGGAAAACAGTCCTGGCGTAGACCTACCTCATCCTACTCATCTATGGACAGTTAATACAGGAGTTAAATGTATTCCTTGAATTCGTGGAAGCCAGTAAATAATTTGATGACAAATTATAAAAAAAAAGTAATTATTTAACTTCTGCAGTTGTCAAGTTAACTTCACAAGAACACTTGCAACGAGACAGACTGACAGAAAGTAATATTATACTTGCATTTGGTAATATATTATGTAATATATTAAGTTGCATAGTGCACATGTCCCAACACTGGTTCAGTGATAGTGATGGAAACAAATCCCACAAACCACAATGGATCTATCTATCTATCTATCTATCTATCTATCTATCTATCTATCTATCTATCTATCTATCTATCTATCTATCTATCTATCTATATTTATTTATTTCTTCACTGGTTCAATCTCAAAAATCTTGGGCATGTAAAGGAGAAGTTCCCAAATGAGTTCCTCTTTTTTAGTAATTCAGTGATGGTATAACAAAAATTAAGTCTTCAAAATCAAGTCTTCTAGTGTTAAAATGAATTGAAATCGAAATGTTATCTTCAAGTTGCTTGAATGAACCATCAACCAATATTTGCACCGCATTTGAGACTCAGAGAGAAGTGATTTTGTTGTTCATTTATGTTGTCGTTTTACCTTCAAATACACAACCACAAGATAATAATCCTCTCGTTTTTGTTTTTAGGAACATCAGAAGCTAACAGAACAGAACCAACGGTCCATAAACACAAACATCTCCATAAGAGGACTATATTCGTCCACATCAACTAAAAACACAACTGCACAGAAACAATCGAACAAAACAACTAATCATGTAAACCAGTAGTTTTAAACCAGTGGTCCGGGAAACCCTACCATCATTTACCTGGGGACCACCTGGAACCCTTGTGAGGGTTCCAGGTGGTCCCCAGGTAAATGATGGAAAGTTGTTAACCAGATGTAACTCTTGGGAGCGTCATGTTTACACTCTCAAGAGTTAAAATATCCAATGTCTGAATTAGCACCACTTAATTAATACGTATACACTGTTTTGTTTCCCAAATCCAGCCTGGAATTGTGGACAGAACCAAAAGAAATCTTTAGTATTGGGTCTTAGGGGTGAAAATGTCATAAAATGGTGGTCCGTGGCTCAAATGCTGAATAAATGGCGGTCCCTGGTATCAAAATGGTAGAAAACCACTGATGTAAACACTATATCCCTCTGGAATATGTACATAAATGTGGATTCATAAACTCACCTATGCAGAGATAGAAAGGGAGAGCCGCTTCCCGTTGTGCTCTGACGGAACTCTACCACTGTGGACTTTTAAAGTTTAAACGCCGGCGGGTGTTTGTTTTCTGTATCTTTTCCCACTTTTTCTGTCCTTCTTTCACCCCCTTGTCCTCCGATATTCCTTCTTGTGGTTCTCTTCTTTGTCCTTTTGGGTGAAACGAGTAGATTTCGTTCGGTTTTATCGTCGCAAAGGCCACAAGTTTGTTAAAAAACCTCACTGCGTTTGTTTTGGAGGAACTATGCACATGGATGGAGCTTTGTTGTTTGGCGCGGGATGATGACGTCACAATGGCACCATACCGAGCAGAGCCATTTCGCAGCAGAGTTGCGACATTGGGGGGTGTCAGAAACGGAGCGCTGGCTTCCTCCCTATTTGTTGTCCCCCTCTCCCTATTTGTCAAATCTCAATAGAAGTCCATGTAGAGGAGCCGCCATTGGACTGACCCCATGAAGTGAACGGAGTTTGCGAAACGCTGTCTATACTCTATGCAAAAAGAACAGATCTACAAGGCGTCGTAGATCAACGTGTTTGTTGATAGCTTATAATTTGATTGTTTTCTAAATTGTAATGCAGCATAGTTTGACAAAAAAGATTTATCAGCCATTCAGGAGAGAGAAGCCATTCAGCATGTTTTATTTCCATTGTCTGCTTATTTCATGTGTTATCATCATTAACAATTCTTTCTTTTTTTTTCTTTTTCAAAGAAAGTCACTCACCCTATAGGCCTACCTTTAAGTTGTACAGTCACAGTTGGGATGTTATTTCTCATAGTAACTTTTAGGGTTCATTTGGTTGCATTTGTACACTCTCAGAAAAAATGTTGAAAATGGGTGGAATTCCCCTTTAACTGACCATCGTTATACTGACCACATGACCTTCATAGCCACCCACTTCTGTAAACCCACCTAGGTCACGTAGGTCTTCTCACTGAAAGCACGATTGTGGATATAGCAGCCAAAATTAGTTTGGACATATGCTGGCATGCATCACCTGTGTAGGGGACAGTCACAGGGTGAGAAATTGAAGTCACATGTAAGATACTGTTGCTCCTCATGGATAGGAGCTGGTGGTTCTGATTAACCTTGTGTCACCTTGTGTCTTGACTTTCTTTCCGTTTATGGGCAGTAGGCCTATCCATATCTAAGGGCCGATGGTTAGGTTGAGGCATTGAACCCGTGGGACTCAGGTTAGGTTTGTGGTAAAAGACTTCAATGTTTTGTCTCTTACAACATTATGTAGGAGTACAATACAGAGAATGTTTGCATTCGCCATCTTTGTTGAAGGAGTCTATCTAGGTCTGAGATAATAAATAATCTTAATTATCTTTCATAGTGGTTTAAACCCTGTGGAAATGTTGTATTAAGTTTTAAAATCCATTGTTTTTCTGCAAACTTCCTCTCTCCCTCTGTCCATGTTTGAGTGGGTTAGGGTGGGGTAAGGGTTAGGCATGGGTCCGATGGTTAGGTTTAGGAGCATCGGACCAGTGATATGCTGGGCCCCTGGGAGGATACGGTCCAGTCTGCGTAGACCGTGGACCTTATAAATAAATATGGATGGATGTACTATTCTTTAATTGCCACATGTCTATGTTCTGTTCATCATGTCTTACCACCCTGCACACACACATACTGTGTGCGCAAATGCACACACACACACACACACACGCACGCACGCACGCACGCACGCACGCACGCACGCACGCACGCACAGACAGACATCACTGATTTTATTTTGTTTTCACACTGTACTTTAAAACAACTAATTACTGTAGTTGCTGTTAAAAAATGTCAATTTGTCACATGTTCAATTTGCTATTTTTTCCTATATTTTAATTGAAATCCTGAATGTCAATGTCCTTTGAGAGAGGACATACAGTATATTAGATATAACTACAATAAAAAAGCATAGCCACAAACTTTGGTATAATAGAGGAATACAACTTTATTAATCACTAGATAGTTTACATATCAACAACTAAATTCATACATACATATTTATAAACATACAAGTATACCTTATATATAACTGTATCAAACATACTTGGCACTTAAAAGTATGGGAATCAGGCATCAGAAGTGGAGAATATGAAAGTTTGAATTATTTGTCGTCCCCATGATTTTTTTCCATTGTAAATACAATAATGGTAATAATACAAATGATACAATTTCTAGTTCAATCAAGATATAGACAGCATGTTAGGTTGGACTAAAAGATAATAGTGCAGAATCATGTTTAAAAAAATAATAAAGCTATTCTTTTGTAGAAAGAAGAGAAACTATACACATGTGCCATTGTACATTGTAATATATTATTCCTCTCTATCCTTTATTTCCCCTTAAATTAGGAAAAAAGCACAAGTTTGCATTCATGATAAATTTTCAAAAGGATATTTACATTTGATTAGATTTTGTACAAACTGTATTGATTGATACATAAAAAAAACATGTTTTGCTCAAAACAGCAAAACAGTTTTCCTTCTCTACTTTGCTATTCCCATAGTTCTCCAAAACACATTTTTTGTTTATGTCTTGAATTTTTGTTAAAATGTCTTGAATTTGTGGTAACTTCTGTGTTAAATGGATTGGGTGTCTATTCCTTCCTCTGCCATTTCTTAGTCCTTACGCATCCTTCCTTTAGGTAGGCTGGTATAAAGGCTACCTAGGCGCCACTCACACCTTTAAGTTTGATAAATCAAAAAAATCATGAGCTGATCTTATCACGTGACAGAACCCATACATCTCATTTTGTGGATTTATAAAACTTAAAGGTGTGTGGCACCCAAGCGTCATACCAACATGTGTCAACATACTGTAGGAATGAGTTGAGAAACACTGAGCTAAGTATCTCAGGGACCCTGTCAAGGACTCCACTCCACACCAATGCTCTACCATACATGACATTTTACAACACAATATCATCACAAAATTCCAACTTGAATGTGACTCGTCTCTCATTAACCTTCCTAAACCTAAACCCTCTTCTTTCTACTTACTTGTACTTGACTTACTCAGGAAATGTTAAAGTCATACTGTGTAACTTGTGTGTATTTTGTGTGTAACTACGCACAAGCTAGTTAGTTTTGATATATTTCACTTGCATATTCTTTCCACAATTTCCATTCCACTGAAATGAAATGTTCCACTGAAATGTTTTTGTTCAACTTCTCTAAAACCTTGGACATGTATGGATTTATTACATGTCCCACAGTATGCCTTTAAGCATTCACATGCTTAAAGGCATATACCTGTACACCTTAATCAGCAGGTTTACCACTGTGATCAAATCATTCATTATTGCTGAATGCCAAAGATGTCATTATTCTTGGACCATTTCAAATTTAGGAAGTGAATTAAATAATCATAAAATAAAATAAAACATAATATACATCATATATGTATTTATTTAGCAATAAATAATGGTTATAGTTGGAGCCAGGCCTGCCTAGTGCCTACACACAACAGAACAAAGATTCAAAGTCTTCTGAACTTTGTGACTGGAATGTCATCACAGTCTCCCTTCTCAAAAACCAAGAGGCTGTAGATATTACATTGGCAAGCATAGCTTTTTTGAGGGTTTAATGCTGAGCTAAGGCCTCCAACGTCTGTTTTTCAGACATGACGTCATGTGGCTTCCAAGGCTATGGACTTTTTATGTTTTAAGTATCCCTCACCCCACCCCCACCCCTGACACCACATGGCAGTATAAGACAGACGGCTTCACACACGTGTGATTTCTTTCTCCCTTTCTTTCTTCACATCTCCTATCTCCACAGATAGGAGATATGTGTGAGTCACGCAATGCTGGAACAAGATGCCTTTGCTGCAAAGCCTTTTCATCTTGACACTTCTACATACATGCTTGCTTATATATACAGTCTGTATATATAAGCAAAGGGGATCCTGATTAAAATGTTTTTAATGAAGAAAAATCCTTTTTCAAAACAGTGGTTACTTCAAAAGGTTCTTCAAAGTGAGGTGAATGTGCACACTTTGTAATTGAATGTATTAAAGCTGCAATTTATATCCATACCAAAATTCAAACCACTGACTTATCAGCGATACATTTTGTTCTCAAGGATGCACACAGAATGCAGTTGTGTTAACATGACTATCATGACTACCATACAGATTTCATAAACAAACAAAAAAGCAGCTTTATTAGTGGAACACGGCCTCCCTCCCCTTGAAAGGAGTGAGAACAGTGTGCCATTCCTGGAATGGGAATGTCTCCCTTCGCTTTACCGCCAGGTGGGCTTGTGGCTCTTGGAGTCCCTGGATTGAGTTGACTTCTCAGAGAAACTCCCACTGTTCGTCCTCCTATGGCCCTTAGGGGGAGCCGGTGGGTCGTGCGGCTTTGCCAAAGGAGTAGGCACACGGATGCTCTGAGTTCTCCTCAGGGGCGAAGAGGAGGAGGATGGCTCTTCGCTGTTCGGGAGCACAGATGAGGAAGAGGACGAGGAGGAGTAAGGAGGTCTGGAGAGGCCGGAGGAGGGGACTCGCAGGGAGCCAAATCGGATGAAAGGGGAGGCTGCCGCGGCTGACTTTGGGGAGCCCGCCTCCTCGCGGGGAGAAGTAGGAGAGCCGAGAGCAGCTTGCGTCCGTCTGAGCGAGGAAGAGGCGGTGTTTCGGGCGAAGCGGGCCTCCTTGTGGGAGGGGGTCGCGGGTGCACTGACACTCTCCCCTCCTCCTCCTCCTCCTCCTCCCCCTCCATCCCCAGTCTTAGCGGCAAGAGCCCGCAGCGTCGCTTTGCACATCTTCTCCTCCGACGGCCTCCGGGGTTTCTGGACAGGCCTCCGTATGGATGGCCATTTCTGGAGCTGCTGCTGCTGTCCCCCCGGATCACGGGCAGGACTCTGAGTGCCTGAAACCGATTCATTTGTTGTCATATACTGTGTACAGATCATTGTGGTTCATGATTTGTGTTCTGAAAATGCTTAGGCACTCTTTCTGAAAGTGTGCAGTAAAAAGATCATTCAAAATCATTCATCATTCAAAAGCATGTATTGACCTAAATAACCTTAATTGGAAGGCCATGTTCATAGGGTCCAGCTCCACTAGAGGGACTAGACCATGGACAACATGGAAATATTGATGAAATATGGCATTTGTTGGTTCCATTCACCAGGAAATAAGATGAAATTGATTCTAAACATTGTGCAAAATAATTGAGATTAGTCCAAATAATTGACGACTAATTGTGTTAATTGTATTAAGTGTGACATGCTTACTTGAAACTTTGGAGTCCCTGACGGGGTCCTGCTTGTGAAGACTGGACTTCCAAGGGGAAGAGGGGCAGCTCGAGGCCTTCTCTCCCCGTCGGAGCGCGGGGCTGTTGGCGTTCAAGGGGCCGAGACTTCCGGAGGTATTCTGGAGCTGGCTGGCTGGTTTTGTGGGACGTTTGTTCAGGGAAGAGGCACCTCGGGGGCTGGGCCTGGAGAGGGGGACGACCCTCCTCATGCCCTGGTTCTCGGAGCTGTTCAGGGTGCGTACGGACTTGGGGTTGGAGCTGGAGGCAGAGGGTTTAGCGCCGGCGGTGGGACGAGATTTGGAAGGCAGGGCTTTAGAGGAAGTCTTGGGCAAGGCCTCAGAGGCTTTGTTTTCATTAGAGGAGGAACGGGATTCTTGCTTGTCACTGACCAGGTGGCTCTCGGTTTCTGTCCTTACACTGGTGGAGCCTTCTTTCTGATGTGTCTCATTGGTCGGGTGTTCCGGAGCAGTTACCAACTCTTGATTTTCATTGGCTGACACTTCTTTCTCATCGGTCGACTGTTTTGCTCTCTCCGAGGCATCTGTGGTGGAAGCAGACATTTCATTGGTGGACTCGGATGTAGTCTGATTGGCTGACTGCGTGGGTTCAGGTATTGTGTGCACGGGTGTGTGGGAGTCCTCAGACTGAGACAGAGCGTGCACGGGTGTGTGTGTGTCCTCCTCAGACTGAGCCGGAGTGTGCACGGGTGTGTGTGAGACCTCAGACAGAGCCAGAGTGTGCACAGGTGTTTGAGATTCCTCCTCAGACTGAGCCGGAGTGTGCTTGAGTGTGTTTGTGTCCTCACCCTGGATTGGAGTGTGCGCAGGTGTATGCGTCTCTTCAGGTTGTGTGGGAGCGTGTGTGGGTGTGTGCGTGTCGTCTCTCTCTCTCCCCGTCTCACGCACACCCGTCACACACCACACAACAACCTTCCTCTCCTCCTCTCTGTCCCTCATTTCGTCCTTTTCTCCTTCTCCGAGTGATGGAGGGGTGGCGGAGGAAGAGATGTTTGACTCGGGTTCACAAGGTTTGTCCACATCCTCCTTCTCCTTATCCCCGTCTCGTTCCACAAGCTCTGGGTCCCCCTTGCGGTTTTCTTGGTGACTGTCGACGTCATTGAAAGCCTTTAGCTCGGGGACCAGCGCACATCTTTCTATGGTGACAGACATGGCCTGTTCCAGACTTAGTTTGAAACTCTCATTATTGTCCTGAGCCGTGTTGCAAGAGCTAGTGTTGTGCTGCGTCGTCCCTGACTTCTCCTGGTGTGGCTGGTCGCGTTCTGAGGTAGAAGGGGTGGTCTCTGCGTCAGACTGTGCAGGGGTCCCTGTCGGACTTCTGCCCGTCTTGGAGGTAGGGCTGTATGATCATGACATGACAAATAATTGCTTTGAGCAATGGATTTTGGAACATAAACATAAACTTTTTATGAGGGAGAAGTGTGTTATGTTTTTGTCTTTCATGACAAGTTCACATTTTGGAACACATAGCAGGTTTCAGTGAGATCAAAATTCTGTTTTCTTTGTGGCTTTGTGACCTGCACTGTGACTACGTAGATTAGATATTTTTTAAAAGAGTCATTGTTTTGTGTTGAAAATGTTAGCAAATGTATGGACATCAAACATGAATTTGAGGAGTGAAAGAGTGCGGATGACATTGAAACAATAATGTAAGTATAGCATTTTTGTTTATCTCATCCTCTGTATTTCTTGGACATATGTGGAAACGACTGTAATATTGACTCGTTCTAATTGTGATAATTGTGACAGGCTTACTTATTGGGGGCCGTCGGAGGCGTGGCCTGTAGAGGCGGGGACTCCAACGTAGGCGTGGCACGTGGAGGCGGAGACTCCGAAGTAGGCGTGGCACATGGGGGCGGAGACAGCGGCGTAGGCGGGCTCTGTGGGGGCGTGGCCGGGAGCAGGGTGTGGTGTTTGAGGCGCAGGGCCAGTCCCGGGCTCATGGGCCTCATCCAGGGGGAAATCCCGACGCTCCTGCAGGGGAGCGCTTCGGGCGAGGAGGCCCTGCTGCCACCCTTGGGCTCAGGGGGCGGGGTCATGCCCAGGAGCGCGCTCAGTTGGCGCTCGGCCGCCACGGAGGGAGATCCGGACGGCGAGTTCCGTGAACGCCGCAGGCTGACCGAACGCCCCAGGGGACTGTGGGGGTTGGCGACGGCGGAGTTGGTGGAGAGGAGGAGGGGCGAGCGCGGCTGCTGAAGCCCTGCGTCCTCGTGCCGGGACAGGGCAGACGTCATGTCTGCCTCGCTGCTGCAGCGCATCCCAAAAGCACCGCCGAACTGTGAACAACAGGTGGAGCCAAGGATGAGTAAAAATGGTGGGATTTATGTGACTGTTCTCTACAATAGTTTAAAAGAGAGTGAGTGAGTTGGTGAGTGAGTGAGTGAGTGAGTGAGTGAGTGAGTGAGTGAGTGAGTGAGTGAGTGAGTGAGTGAGTGAGTGAGTGAGTGAGTGAGTGAGTGAGTGAGTGAGTGAGTGAGTGAGTGAGTGAGTGGGTAAGTAAGTCAGTGAGTGAATGTATGTGTCACCTCTTCTCCTCCAGACCAGGAGTGTCTTTTCTCCTCTAGCTCTTGTAAGCGACGGCGACGAGCCTCCTCTTTCGCCTCCCTCTCAAAGTTCTCCTAGAGAGAGACACAGGGAGACACACACAAAGAGAGAAAGAGAGAGAGATATCGGTGAACCAATAGGATCCTCTGCCCACACAGTACTTTTCCCACCATTACGGCAGTCAGTGGATCGCTCGCCCCACTCGGCGAAAACAGACTACAGGGCGAAATACCCTAACACTAAGATGTGCCATCAGAAGCGTATATGACAGCCACTAGAGGCACCATGCAGCGAGCAAGCTCTGCGAAAAGTATACTTCAGGCCACTCAGCACCACTCCCATTATGTCCCGTTAGGGACAGAATCGTCACTGTCGTCACACTTGCTTTGGCAATGAAAATACATGCTTCCCATGATGATAAAAACCTTTGCTTTGTTTCCAATTTAATTCAGAGTACTTGCATTTTCACCGTCTGTCCAGAAGGTGGCAATAAAAGTTCATGTTGACTTTAACTGAACGCATCCACAGTACCCATACAATTGATGGTGTGTGTGTGTGCCTATGTGTACCTTAGCAGCAGTGTTAAACTTGGTGCAGAAGTCTTTGAAAATGTTGAAACACTCGTCCAGTCGGAAAGTCAGAGTGTCTTCACAGAAGAAGTCCGTCAACTCTCCTGCCACACTGTTTAGCTTCTCTCTGTTGACACGCAACACGCACACACACGACACCGCACTCTGGGACACAACACACACAAACACACAGATATATATAACATAAGGCAGTGGCTTTCAACCAGTGGTCCGGGGACCATCAGTGGTCCTTGAGATGGTTCCAGGAGGTCCCCAGGTAAGTTAGTTAGCCAGATGAAAAATTGGTCGACCAGAAGTAACTCTTGAGAATGTAACAATAAAACCAAATGGATCCTTGCAGGTCCATTTGGATTCCTTTTTATAGTCATTTTGACCTGTATGTTTGCCTGGTTTGTTTCTCAAATCCATATTGTGGACAAAAGCAAAATACATCTGTAGTTTTGGAGTCTATTAATGGGGCTAAAATGTCCTGAGATGGTGGTCCGTGGCCAAAATACTGAATAAATAGTGGGCCCTGGTATCAAAAAGGTTGTAACCCCCTGACATAAGGTATCAAAGGATGATTACATACAATATTCCTTGTAGCAGACGGTCCAGAGTGACTCACACTTAGTTGCCAAGCAAGGATTGTTACATGTTTTTCATTCAATTGCATAGAAAATTAGAAATAGTAAAATATTAGAAATAGTAATATAGGAAAGCAAGAACCCATAATCCATCTAAAAAGCTTAAAATATATTATCAATAACAACAACAAAACAAAATCTGTATTGAAATCGCTGCACCGGTCTAGTGCATGTTAATTCCAAGACTCCATATATGGAGTCTCCATATATGGAGCTACTGTAGCCTGTTGGGATTTCCTAGAAAAGAACACCATATATGGGCATGATCTGCCCCCCATGCATGAGAAATAACTCAATTTCTGTTCTATTGTTACCAGTAAACAAATGAAGAGACACAAAAACGGTATACTTCAGTATTTGTTTAGCCATCATGAGTCATTTCGTCAAAGCAATATTCGCCAATGTTATCGTGTGCCATATCGCATGTCTTCCTAAAGCCACACAGCCTCTGATTGTAGATGGGAAAT
>CM076986.1:21235559-21405559 GCA_039105355.1 Benthosema pterotum
GAGAGAGAGAGAGAGAGAGAGAGAGAGAGAGAGAGAGAGAGAGAGAGAGAGAGAGAGAGAACCGTGTATGTACAATCATGTCTGCACATTATGTAACATGTGTGTCAAAATGATGCAAATGTTATCAAACTGTGGTCTGTGGCTCAAATAGCGAATACACAATAGCTCTCGATATGGAAAAGGTTGCCCAAGAGCACTACCAGGATTCCGTGTGTCTGTAGCATTCCAAAGCCAGACGCCACCCTCATCCACTGTTTACACACGACACTACAGCTGAACTTTATTGGAGAAACGATTGACACGGCAATGTTTTTTTTTGTTTTTCACACCATGTATTAGCAGTTATATATTTTCATCAGACATACAGTAGGTGGATCTGCATGCCGTATGTACTATCTAGTCTTCATCACTAGTCATAATTGGCACAATTTCAGAAGGTGAAAAAATGTTGTTCAAAACTCTGCGTGACTGAATGTAACGCCTCCATGAATGCAAAACGTGCGTGGCAGGTCAAGTTACTACCAACAGGCCATTAACCACATGAACCCTTTGTATCCCCAATGGAACAGTCAACAAAATTAACCGATATGCACACATGCACAGCGTGGCAGATACTAATGACCGAATACACCTGTTGTTACTTTTTGTTGACACTCGTTGTGACGAGGTCCTGATTGTGAAAGTAGGCTGCGCGTCTTTGATTTGTAATGGATCAGGCATTTCAAGATAAATATTCTAAGTAACAAATATTATCTTCAATCATAACAAACTTTGGGTAGATGTAGTATTTAATTGTCAGCTTGCATGGGCTATGTACATAAAGTGACTACAGGTGGCCTAACAATGACATGACAAAGAGCAGCAAAGCCAAACAACTTGCCAAATATTGCTCTGTATTGGCTGTTATAAGCAGTGTTATTATGTGGAGAAAGTACCATGTGTATCCTTAGTTGAATATACTGTGTTTTTTTTTTCAATGGAAACATCCCTAAAAAATGTCTTATATTTGGAGACAATATTATTGACATTATTTGATTCAATGTTCTTTTTACACAAATGAGTCTTGAAAAATGGGCATCATCTTATAACCAGGGTCGTCTTATCCGTAGCTCGGCAGTTGAAATCCAGGCTTCACCGGTCTATATGTCGAAGTGTCCTTGGGCAAGACACCAAACCCCAAATTGCACCCGATGTGCTGGTTGCCACCTTGCATGGCTTCAGCTGCCATCAGTGTGTGAATGTGTGTGCGAACGGGAGAATCTAATGCTATATGTAAAGTGGCTTGGATAAAGGTACTATATTTACCATTTATTTGTTTAATTTTAACTTGTGGATTCAAATAAAGAAGTGTGTGTGTGTGTGTGTGTGTGTGTGTGTGTGTGTGTGTGTGTGTGTGTGTGTGTGTGTGTGTGTGTGTGTGTGTGTGTGTGTGTGTGTGTGTGTGTGTGTGTGTGTGTGTGTGTGTGTGTGTGTGTGTGCAAATGAGTGAGGGTGTCTAACCTCTTGAACTGTTTGAGGAAAATTGCGACATTCATCCCTCGCTTTGAGTCCAAGATGGAGATCTGAGACTGAGAGAGAGGAGTGAGAGAGTTAAGAGAGTTAATTTAGCTGCATGAATACCACTCTCCCTCTCTCTCATGCACACACACACACACACACACACACACACACACACACACACACACACACACACACACACACACACACACACACACACACACACACACACACACACACACACACACACACACACACACACACACACACACACACACACACACACGCCTCACCTCTCTGACGGACGTCCTAGCTTTGATCCCCCTAATGGGCGTGGCCACAGCATGTGATTGACAGTCATTGTGACCAAACAGCTCCTCGACGCTCCTCACGTCTATCTGGTACTGCTGCTGCTGTCCGCGCACCTTTGTCCACAGGTTGGACCGTCCCTTCACCTAGCACACAAACACATCATCATCAGTTCTCATACATCATGGAGAAATTGTGAAATTCACTATTGTTTCAGCAGCAGTCTTGTTGAAAACAGCCGATGGAGATTTTTTTTTTTTTTTGCTACGTTTGTGCGACAGTGTTGTATGACAAAGAGAGATCATTTTGAGCAGTGGTTTTCAACCGGTGGTTCGGTTCGGGGACCACCAGTGGTCCTTGAGAGGGTTCCAGGTGGTCCCCCAGCTAAATGATGGAAAGTTGGAAAACTAGATCTAACTCTTTGAGAGCGTAAACATGGAAACAAATGGACCCTTGCGGGTCCATTTGGTTCCATGTTTACACTCTTAAGAGTTAAAATATGCACTACACAACTCAAGAATGTAGAAGATTAATGGTCACTTTGATCTGTAGGTTTGCCTGTTTTTGTTTCTGAAATCCAGCCTGGAATTGTGAACAAAAACAAAATAATGTTTAGTTTTGGGGGTCCGTGGGGCTAAAATGTCATCAAATGGTGGTCCGTGTGGCTCAAAATCTGAATAAATAGTGGGCCCTGGCATAAAAATGGTTGAAAACCACTGATTTAGAGAAAACCCTAAACAAATTGAGTTTCCAGCAAAAATATGTAGTGTAAATCATGATTTAAACATCTCTCACCTGTTCCTCTGGAATGGTCTTCCAGAAGAAACTCCTCACCCTCCTCTTCTTCTTCTCTGTGACTCCAGGGTTTCCCAGGCCCAGGGACAGGGGCAGGAGGGGGGGAGGAGGAGGCGGCGGGGGTGGTGGGGGGCCAGGGTTTCCCTCGGTAATCACAGCGGGGTTGGCAGGAGGAGGAGGAGGGGGCAGAGGTGACGATGCGGGGGCCGCGCCCAACGTGTCCCTGAAGTTCTCGCTCTCATTGGCCGGCGAGACGCTGCCCGTCACGTGCATCGCTGCCACCGACTGGACGAGGCGACGGAGGGAGGAGGAGGAGGCGGTGGCGCCCGCTTTGGACGTGTGGTCACCGTGCTACAGGGACGCCACGGTGACCAGAGTGTGGACGAGGATTATGATGAGGATGACGATGCTTGTGGCAGAGAGAGGTCATCGCCACGGCTACATCTGAGGGGTCAAAGGCCAAAGCCAGGACTCGGGACAAGGAGAAGAGATCTGGAAAACAATACACAAACAACTATCCATAAAGGCATAAAAAGACCCAATAACAAATAAAAAAACAAAATACATGGTTAAAACAAAACACCAAGAATAAAAACACCATTACATTCATTAATGCCAGCATTCATTAATTCATCCCTGCCATTATTTTCCCTTAGTATAAGACACTGATGAAGGATGTGTAACTCTCATACATTCAGCACAAAGATCCATTCCTCAATGGTTTGATTCTATCTATTGTTGTTCTATAATTTTGGTAGACGCGCGTGCATGCAAACACGCATGTGTGTTATTATTTGCTGTGCTTTGTGGACATTCAAAGCCAGTATTTGTACTGTTGAGTGGATTCACTGGACAAACAAACTATTGTCATCAGACAGAGGATATTAATATGTACTTTAATACACCTTAGTCACTACAGTATGTAGACTCCCCACCTATATCCATTCATCCATCAATCAGCAAAATCACACTGAATGAAAGGAAATTAGAGAGAAACATCAAAATGATGTATAAAGAAGGTGGGAGAGAGACAGACAGTGTGTGTGTGTGTGTGTGTGTGTGTGTGTGTGTGTGTGTGTGTGTGTGTGTGTGTGTGTGTGTGTGTGTGTGTGTGTGTGTGTGTGTGTGTGTGTGTGTGTGTGTGTGTGTGTGTGTGTGTGTGTGCATGCGTGTGTTACATAACCAAAGATCAGTGTGAATCAAGTTTCTTCAGTCAGAGTTTTAAAGTAATCGCACTAAGTAACTACCCATCCTGCCTCACTCATACACTGTGTGCGTGCATGTGCGTGCATGTGTGTTGTGTGTTATCTTGTGCTGGCGTGCATGTGTGTGAGAGAGAGAGATCGGGAGGGGGAGAAAGTGCAAAGATCTTGGAGAATAAAGGATAATGTTTGATAACAAACTGACTAAAGTATACAGTGACAAACTCGCTCATCCATAAGTCGTCGTACTTATTTGCTTTTGCATTTAACTGTTCTCCTAAGAAAATATAATTTTTATTGATTTTTGTTCTGTAAATCCACATTAAGTGTGTGTATCTGTGTGTGCATGTGCGCATGAGCAATCTGTGCATGCGTGTGACCTGTGCGTGTATGTGTGCGTCAGCTGGCTGGGCTGGAAATGCCATGTGCTGCCGTGGCAACAGCACTCAGTGCTGAGCAACAAGCTGCATTCCACACAAAGCCAGTTTGTTTACTGGGAAATACAGATGGCATTGGGGTCAGTGTGTGTGTGTGTGTGTGTGTGTGTGTGTGTGTGTGTGTGTGTGTGTGTGTGTGTGTGTGTGTGTGTGTGTGTGTGTGTGTGTGTGTGTGTGTGTGTGTGTGTGTGTGTGTGTGTGTGTGTGTGTGTGTGTGTGTGTGTGTGTACAAAATAGCGGATCTATGAGCTATAAGCCCAAGCTTTGTTTAATACATTTTGAACTTGTTGAATGTGTACAATGAGTACATTTACTTTTGGTAGTTGAAATCAATTTTGACAACAATTCTTTTGTATGTTGTATGCATTGATATATTAACTTTTTCTACCACTCGGTAAAAAATGGTTAGGTTTATGGGGATTAGTGTTGGAGGTATGTCAGTGTTGGAGGTATACCAATTGGTGTATTAAGTATTGAGGATCGCAAGTAATGCTTATCAACTTGACAACACAACCTCTCTCGAGACTCCAGCGCAGGGATGACATCATCCAATTACGCTGCACTAATGTGCAAATATAGATCCAACCCAGTGGCCCCGTTCCCACACACAGTGTCCTGATTGGCTGACTGGAGTTTCACAAGCTGTCACTGTGCACATGATAGACATGTCTCATGAAATGACTGAAATTAAAAGGTGACACATTAAAATTTGACCGAAAAAGACTGTGGCAGGAGGTGAATGCAGAAATAATTCTGCCATTCAATGAGTAACGTACACTTACAGTACTTTGTAAATGAGTAAAACTGTGGTGGGAACGGTGGTGGCTCAGTAGAGACAGTTGCATGCTGGGAAAATCACTGATGTGAACATAACAGACAACTAGACTTCAAAAGCTACTGAAATGAACTGAACTGATGTGTTTGTGCACGGGCACAAGTGTGTGACGTTGCTATGAAGTGACGTTCTTTCTGAACCGATCAGACTCTTGTTGGTTTACCTCCGTTTACCGACCCAGTTATTATCAGCCATCTAAATATCTCTGCATATTTGGGTCCTGACCTAAATACTAACAAGAGGACAGAGGAGTAGAGGAGTAACAGTAAAAATGAAATGAAATGATGTGACAGGAGGACAGGGACATGACAACTTTCTCAACCTTTTCCCCAATACCACCTCTCGCTCTCTTTGAAATATAGTCTTCAGTCTTCACACAGGATTTGCTGCTTCAAATATAAACCATCGTTTTTAACGTTTTACAAAGTTTCCTGACACTAACTTGCCCATTTTTTGAGAGCCAGCGAGATCATTTCACGAATACGACCTAAGTCGCGACATCGGTTGGGAACTCCCGGCGACCATTTTACAGCCAATCTTTTCCCCCAAACTATCGCGACCATTTGCAATACATCACAAGCCGTTTGGGAAACCATTGTGACCTTTTTTCATAAACTAAATCTAACCCTAACCTTATACCTAAAATTAACCTCAGTAAAACCTAAGCCTAAAGCGCCTGACCGATTGGAAATTGGTGGTGACCAATTGTGAAACGGTCATGCACTTTCGTGCAATTTAGAAAAAGGGTTGAAAATGGTTCATAAAAACGGTAGAAAGAGACCGATTTTTCAATCAGGTTTGACCATTTTAAGCATTAGTCGAGACCAGGTCGCAAGATGATTTCGCCCCTCGGGCATTTTTTATTAAACGGTGCTAAACACTCAAACTGGTATCTGTCTGATTACCTCTCTAGTAGGCAGGGTGGGGCAACAGGGGTTTCTGGAAAGTAACAGTGTCATCATGAAAGAATAATGATAACAAGATAAAGTGTCCTGTCCTTTGAGATCCTACAAAACTAACAATCGTCTGAGGGAGCCGTCAATCAAAATCAATTGGGCACGCTCTCACTGAGTCACTGAGAAGATGTAATCAGAAATAGAGACCAAGGCGAAACACGCACATCCAAAAATAAGTTGGCAGTGCAGGTGCCAGACAACAACAAGCACACTTGTCGAGACTGGCCTTATTCTCCTCGAGAGATGTACAGTATGAACGAAGAAATGAAAATGTAACAGTCATATGTTTTTGTTTCCATCGTTTCACCCTTAAAGCAAGGCTCCAGACTTCCCCCCCAAAAAACTGGTCAGGTTAGGTCTACAGCTTCAATCAAACCCAAACACACCTCACCCCTGCCCATTCGAACGGAGTTCAGCAAACTAGATTCGACACAACCCCAGATTCAGCACAAACAAGGACTAAATTCTTTGCGCTGCCATGCCACCAAAATGTGGAACACTTCAGCCACTAATACATGCATATCACTTTAGTCCTTCAAAACTGCTCTCAAAGATCTGAATTCTGCAAACTGTTCATAAATACAGTACTCCAAGCGATCAACCTCGTCTCCTCTACACAGATTTCCGGCATGGTTGCAGGGGGGGGGGTTCTGGATAACATCCACAAGTGTGTCATGCAAGTGCAACACTTGAACGACTTCACGACAGCAGTTGTACAATGTAGTTTGGAGGCAGCATTTGAAGTGAAAGAACGGCTTGATCCCTTGGAGAACTTTAATTCTAGGATGCTAAAACTAAATAAAAAAATAAAAAAATAAAAAATAAATAAAAAATAAAACTAATATATAAGATAACTTCTCGTGCATTGAAGGAATTCTGGGGGTCTCCCCAGGTTGGCAGATGGACGGTAATGTTAATTGAACACATTTTAGGCTCATTAATCAGAAACTGCAGAGTGCATAAACTACACAGGTGCAGATATGACAAATACGTTTGGGATGCAACAAATGATTATTTTCAATCAATTCATCTGACAATTATATAAATATTAATCGATGAAGCGGATTATGACACTTATAGCTACCACCTTAAGATATATATCTTAGGTTATTTTATACCTAGACCTAGTTCTTCTAAAAATAGTCATTAAAGATGAATAATTCATTCAAAAATACATTTGCGGAGCTTCTGATTAGGCTGGTATTCAAATAAAGGACAAATTAATTAAAGCAAATCATGGTGTCTTAGGCTTATTCTGACGACATACATTTGATCAAAGAATAGCTACATAGTCAGTCAGTCAAAAAGGAACCATACTCTTCTTCATTTTTTTTGTTACTCTAATAGTTGTTTTGTGTCATATTTTGCTATGCGGTTGCTACTATGCATGTGCAACTATCCTCAGATTGTATGGGAAGAAGAGGTGGATCACCAATGTTTAGTTTAGTGACATTTAACACTGGAAAAAACTATGATCAAGTGGGAAAACACACACATGACGCCGAAGGCTGCATTTAGAACATGGGTTTTGGCTGTGTTCTGAACAGCAGTTTTGTTTTCAATGAAATTCACACGGTTTGACGAGACAGTCTTTGGTAGAGACAGGGAAAAACACAGCCATTAAGAACAAGGCTCTCTCATCAAACCATGCGATTTCTATTGGAAAATGATTCAGCGCCTCAGAACACAGTGCATGCAGCCTCTCAGCCGAGGTGTTGTGCTTAATGACGTTGCTCCATGTGACAATCAGGGACTCATCAACACTGAAAGAAGTGTTGGCTGTAAATATGGAACCATGATGTCCTTCATGGTGTCCCCCACCACGTCAACATTGCTGACAGGAGAGGGCATTCTAAAACCCTTATACCTAAGAACACCAAGGGGTAGAAGCTGTTTCAGCGTTCTATGGTGTGACATGTCCTATTGCACATTGAATGACGTTGTCCCTAGTGATTCAACACGTTGAATTCAACAGACATAACCACACCAAAGGGATGAGACGGTTTTAGCGTTAACACCTTGTGACCGTTTAGACTAGGGGTGGGACGATTCACTTACCTCACAATGCGATACCAACATTTAGGGTGCATTATCTAATTCATATTGCTATTCCTAATTATGTTGCAATTCGATATACAGTATATACACAGTATATAGAGTATATAGATATTTTGTGGAAAAACATGAGTTTGTTTTGCATTTATTATACTAGAAAGACTTTAAACCAATTCTAATCAATATTGATCATGAAATGTTCAATCAATTTGAAACATTTTAAAGCAATTCTAAACAATAGTAATTATAGACCATGCATGGTCTATAAATTGAATCGAATTGTTCAATCACACACTTCAATACAACCAGATAATTCTCTCCCAGTCAGTTTTCTGTCATGAAAAAATGAATACATACTATCAAAGCAAATTTTCAATTTTTCAATTTTGAACCTGGCGATTTGATATTGGTGATCCTTTGTGTGTGGTTGGGGCATACATTTTCAGCTATGGAACCATTTCTAAACGGTTTCCGGTACATTTCTACTCTCCCAGAGAACCGGTGTCCAATGAGTGGTCATTTGGACGTTTTGAGAATCAGCAAACTATCAGACTGGTTGCTTGGCAACTTCCATGAAGCTGGACTGCCTAGCCAAAATGGTATTGGCAAGTAATGAAAATGTTTTGCATTCTTTGACAAAGGTCTGTGGAAACACACACACACACACACACACACACACACACACACACACACACACACACACACACACACACACACACACACACACACACACACACACACACACACACACACACACACACACACACACACACTCTTCCAATTCCAAACTGGCTTGAGAAATAATGCAAAGGCAAATATTTACACTATAAATTCATTTGACCTGCTGGCACAACACACACTCACACACATAGGAACATTACATAAATTAGGAGAGACAGCGGTCGGCAATCGGATATCACCCCTCCTTGAGAAGCACAGACACACGCGCGCGCACACACACACACACACACACACACACACACACACACACACACACACACACACACACACACACACACACACACACACACACACACACACACACACACACACACACACACACGCGTGCACGCGTGCGCACGCACGCACGCACACCCACACAATCAATGACTCATGCTATGAGTCACCAACAAAATTAATAAACCATTCATTAACACACCAATTATGACTGGTGCAAGCCTGTTCACTGTACGACACAGTCCTCTCTTACAATGGAATCATTCAAAATGAGCCTTAAGTGGTTACTGTCGGTTTTATATGTATCAATAATCTGCTGAGCTTGACGATCGGATGTTTTTCCAGCACAATAACTCAGGTTTGCACCTGTAGGGTTGCTATGAGGATGGACGTTACAGGTGGTGCATGGCATTATTAAACGCTAAGCACACTAATCTACTTTGACAAGAACCACAATGGGAATAAGACCCAAGGGTTTCTTTTACTGTGATCCGTCGAAATTACACGCATACTCTACATCGCAAGTTGCAAGTTACAACCATGTCGTTGTCCTTTTAAGTGAACTATCAAAACAAACACTCATTCCGCAGATGTAGTTGAACGCCTCAATTAAGGGCTTACGTTGGAGCGGATGAACCCGGGTCAACTGACTAGACTGTCTGTGAGGATGATCCACGGAGATCATTTTAGATTACGCCTTCCCTGACTGCTGTTGCTACGGTTTAATGAACCTCATCGTGACCTGTGACATACCAAAACTCGCCAGTGCTCTCTGAGTTGACGAACCTGACAGCTCTGTCTGTCTACTCTTTAATCATCATGTCATCTGTCATCTGTCATGCAGAATGTCCAAATCTGTTGCGTTTGGGGAAATGGCAAAATAAAACCTGTGGGGTGCCCACTGGCCTAGTGGTCCAGGCACAGGGCACATATAGGCTTTGGCCTGACAGTGTGTTTGAATCCTTTTCATGACAATCTTTGCTGCATGTCTCTCCCCTTCTCTATCTCCCTGTTTCCTGGCTGTCAGTCTTCACTGTAACGCACAAGAGCCAAAAACAAATCTTAAAAAAGAAAAAGAAAAGAAAGAAGATAGAAAGAAAATAGAAGCTGTGAAGCGTATCTACACAGATGCCCTGGGAGTACCACAAAGAATTCTGAAAGCTATGGAAGCCTGTTGGCGGGAAGGGGCAAGGCAGCAATTCCCGGTTGCCTGGTGTGTCTGTCTGCAGGCAGTATATACTGTATAAAGTATAGGCACAGATCAGTTGAACTGGTCCAAATGTCAGTAAAGGAGGGGGGGGGGTCAAAGAGATGAATGGCTCACCAGTGCAGTTGTAAACAGAATAGAAGGAAGTAGTAGTTGAGATACCCAACACTGATTCTTGTCAACATGGGGTCCCATGCGAGAATGCTTAATATCTCCTCATTAACAAACAGTTAATTATTTAGCAGCTCTCACTTCCATGCTCAAATCAATACAGGCACTGCCTACAGCTTTTGGTCGTTAAAATGAAAGTGAGAATCATCTGCAAGGCATGGCCAAAGTAGACCCACCCTCAGTCTAGATTGGCAATATTTTTGTTACTTTTGCATGAGAGACTCACTCACTCACTCACTCACTCACTCACTCACTTTAAAAGCACCATGGGTAAAAAGGGGGTCCTGAACCCTATTTACAAGACAAAACAGCCATAAACAGTGTGTGTGTGTGTGTGTGTGTGTGTGTGTGTGTGTGTGTGTGTGTGTGTGTGTGTGTGTGTGTGTGTGTGTCAGACCCCCCAGATTAAGATTTCACAGTGCTGAAAGTAGCGTAATAATACAGTATTAGCATAAATAAAATGTGATCTGATGTCTGGCTGAAGTTGTTTAATAAAACATTACAATCCCCATGTTTTTGCCAGGGGTAAGCTGGACATAGACGACTAACTCAACACACAATGATTCAAATCACAATATTAGGTTCATATACTATGGTTTTCTTTTAAAATTATTTTCGTGACAAATGACTGAAAATTCAGATGGATTGAGATCTAGGTCTATACTACAGTCCATCCAGTGATTGACTATAGATTCAAACTTAATCACAATTCAGTTTGAATTGATTTGAATCTATTTACAAAATAAAGAATCGTCACAAGCCTAAAAACAAGTAATTCAATTCAAATATAGTGTATTAATTGTTGTCCAAATATTCTGTATTAGTTGTTGTTTTTTCGCTGCCAGAGGTGAAAGAGAAAACCTATATTGATGCCCGGTGCAATATTCATGGGAATAATTAATGCAACTAGCGGGGCTAATATACAAGTAAATGTCCCCTTTCAATCAGGTATGGTAAAGAAATAAACTTTTACAGCCGTCGTTGAGCAGTTAAAGACGGAACTTGGAGGCATTATGTGTGTTTTAAAAGGCACCATTTAAGACCCCTAAGAGTCATCTCTGGGTACCATGGATACACGCAGGCAGAGGACCCCCAGGCAATATACTTGCCCCTCTGACCTGAACTTTATAGCGTGTGAGTGAGAGAGAGAGAGAGAGAGAGAGAGAGAGAGAGAGAGAGAGAGAGAGAGAGAGAGAGAGAGAGAGAGAGAGAGAGAGAGAGAGAGAGAGAGAGAGAGAGAGAGAGAGAGAGAGAGAGAGAGATGCTGAGAGAGACGCTGAGAGACAGACATACAGATAAATGTCAGGCCACAACACACAACATGCAGGAATATGATGGGGGACCTCTCACCAGTGACCTCCATGAGCACATGAACAATGTATATATATAAAAGGCAAAGACGTTTAGGGATAAACTTCTCCCTGTGACGAAAAATGAGCCCCATATGTCCAGTATGTCCAGTATATGCTTCACTCTTGTGAATCTATATTTTCCTTCACAAATGTGATTCTTACACAATTCTCATATTAGAGTGTATTTAAAAGTGCTGTGTGTAAATGTTTTATGGACCCATTATAGTGATTATTTAAGTTAAGTTTTGCCATAATCAGTTAGCTTTAAGGTCAGCCATGACAGCAATATATATATATATATATATATATATATATATATATATATATATATATATATATATATATATATATATATATATATATATATATATATATATATATATATATATATATATATATATATATATATATATATATATATATATATAAAATCATATCAGTTTTCGTCCAACCGTTTCCTATAATCGTAATTGGGGTTCGGCCAGTAATTTCCCTTTCAGTGCACCCCTCAGTACAGTAACTAATTTGGAAGCCAACAGTAACTTGCATGACTCTTGCTCGAATATGTATCATTATGCCTTTATTCTAGTTCAAATGTTCCATTTCAGTTCCAAGTATAAAAAACTTCAACCCTAGAACAGAAGATTATACTCTCAGTTACAGAGCCACAAGTGTCAATTCCTTGACACGGGTAGGAATGAATGAATGACATTTTTATTAACAGAAATATTACAGTACAGTTACAGTATAAGTCAAGTACACACTGCAACAAAACTGAAAAAATCAGAGTTTTTGCGGTACCTTTGTTCCATTGTTTTTAAATCCCTGTTATGTATCTTAATGCTTGTGTGTGCCTAAAGCACTTACTATTTGTCTTTGTGTGTATAAAACGTGCAGCTATACAAATAAAACATGCCCCACTTTCAATTATTTAAATGTTTACCAGGTTGAGAGTTCACAAGGAAAGTTTTTTCACCATTTCATAAAGTCCTTTGTCATTTGTGACTGTCACATTATGCAGTAGTGGAAAATTGGTAACCTACATTTCTTTACTTGCAAATAGAAAATAATCTGTAATCTGTAATAATCTGTAACTGTAAATCAGAGACCAGAATCCAAGATTTATTTGTGCAAAAGTACGAATGCATTGGATTTAAAATGTACTAACATTAAAAATGTAACCAATCATTGTGTTTTGTTTTGTAATGGCATTCAAAATCTACAAGGTGACAATAACAATTCAAGTTTTTGAATATCCAAAACTAGTCTGAGATGTAATGGAGTAGAAGTAGCTAATTGTACTGAATGAAAAAATGGAAGTACAAACACCTCAACATTTTAAAGTAATTGTAGTTACAGATTGCCTGTATGTTTGCCTATGTCTGTCTATCACATCATAGCCTACTGTAGGAGGACTGCAGAATGACAAGCACAGCCACATCCAACACACATATACATATTTTTACATAATTTATGAAACCACAAAAGTGATAACGAAGGCAGCATTTCTTTTGAGTTATTCATACTTAGTTCATTATTTGTACTCAGAACACAACAACCTGGCTTTCTATCCCAGGGAGTTGTTGAGGAAATCCAGGGGATCCCCAGATAAATGACAGTTTGCAACCTTTTTATGAGTCTGCACTAACAAATGGACCTTCAGAGTTAAATTAACATTGATTTTGCAGTATAAATTGTGGGTCCCAGAGATAGAAATGCCATTAAATGGGGGTCTGTAGACTAATGCATGCCAAGCTGTGGGCCCTTGAAATTAAATGGCCTCTAGAGCAGTGGTTTTCAACCAGTGGTCCCTGAGAGGATTCCAGGTGGTCCCTAGCTAAATGATGGCCACGACCATTCTGTAACTATTGTAAGGGTCCATTTGGTTTCATTTTACGCTCTCAAGAGTTAAATTATGTTTAAACATCTGAAATACTTAATTTTCAAGAATTACACAATCATAAAATGTAGAAGAATTGTTATTTTGACCAACATGTTGCCGGTTATCTCTCCTAAATTGTGGACACAAACTTGAAGATCCTTAGTTTTGAGTCTGAGAGACTAAACTCAACATCACATGGTGGTCCGTGGTCAAAATGCAGAATAAATAATGGGCCCTGGTTAAAAACCACTGTTCTAGCGCTTCTTCTCTTATGCCATATCTTTTCAATTGGGGGGTCTGCAGTGCTAATTAGTGCCAATTTAAAAAAGAGAGAGACGGAGAGGCAGAGCAGACACAAAGTAATGCAGTAAAGCTTAAAGATGTTATTATAAATTAACACAAACTTACCGTTATAGGAGGCAGACGCTCTCTGTATGCAGTTTAAACATCCATCCAGCTTCTATCAGCTTCGATTAACGCCTGCATAAAAATGCACGCAACAAACACCACACACACACAAATAGATAAACATCCCGCGCACCAATATACACCTCGACTGCTGTCTGCTCTGTGAGAATTGAGAGTGATTCTGAAGGCAGACGATAGACAGCCATAGAGTATAAACAGAGTTTACGCAAACTCCATTCGCTTCATGGTCTCAGTCCGATGGCGGCTCTTCTACGTAGACTTCTATTGAGAACGGGGACAACAAATAGGGATAGGTCCTGGACCGGAAGTAGGCCGAAATGCATTGGACCCATAGATTGGACCCAGCCAACAGTCCAGCTGTGATGATCTTGATGTGATGATCAATTTCAATTTGTTTTCTAGTAATAGATTAGTAGTCATAGTGCAACACACACATCCCAGAGACTTTAGTTGTTACTAACACTACTAATACAGTTGACATGTTGCAGACATGTCTACAATAGCTCTTATTTGCATCACCTCCATTGAAATCAATGTGTTTCCAACTCCAGCTTGTCCCTATTGCAGGCTGCATCAAAGAGCTCGAGCGCACAGTTCCTGACCCCTCAATGTCGCAACCCTTCTACGACAGGGCTCTGGCAGCGGAGAGCCACCGGCCTGCGCATGCGTGATCGTTCAGGTGGAAAATAGGGGCTCTTCCCCTAGTATCCGCCCACCTGTCAATACACGCGCGTACACGCACGCACAGATTGAATCGGAAGATTATGAATAATACATGTGATGATAGGAAGGAGAAGGGTGAATGTTAGTTCACTGAAGTGAAGGAATATTGTGTGTGTGTGTGTGTGTGTGTGTGTGTGTGGTGAGGGAAGCCTCATATGACGCATATTCGTGCCAAGGGAGGGGCTGGCAGGCAGCAGCTCTTATCTTTCTGACACACACACACACACACACACACACACACACACACACACACACACACACACACACACACACACACACACACACACACACACACACACACACACACACACACACACACACACACGCGTTTCTAAGCAATTTGGAGCCCTAGGCAAGATTTTCACTGGTGCCCCCCATACCAAATGGACCCTTACGGGTCCAATTGGTAAGGGGGGGGGGCTCCAGGGAAAATCTTCTGTAAAATGGCGCCTCCCAAGGGATAAAACTATGAATTATCTTTAAACAAAATAACTAAATAACATTATATGTGTTTTATCTGTTCAATTCTATAGTTATAGAGGACAAGTATAATGTATTTCTCCATATGAGGCTTATTAGCCTGGGATCCTTTAAAAGCATGTCTGGTGGTCGCCCCCTCCCCTCATGGTGCCCTAGGCACCTGCCTAGTCTGCCTAATGGCAAAAACGCCACTGCGCATGCACACGCACATGCACGCACACACGAAGTATGCTGTATTGAGGAAAAATAAGCTTTATTCACACTCATCTTGGGCTCCCAAAACTAATAACAACGGCAATTGTACAATTACAAACCTGGGTAATATTTAAAAGAATACATTTTGTGATACTCATTTTTAATAACAGAAAGGACAGGGGAAAGAAAGAAAAGAAATAACTGTACAAATACACATAAAACCAAAATAAATAATGTTTTTCTCACTAATCTCCATGATAAAAGTGGTGGGAACTAACTAAGTAGGGTACATTTGCTTATCTCAATGATGTTTGTGCAGTTGTGATTTGGGGCAAAAAAACATTTTAACATAAGTGCATACAGTACACACATCTCTGCACTGAAGGTGACACATTCACTGACAAAACTGTGGCAACAAAAATGTCAAATAAACCCTTTAACAAACACCTTTTAATGAGACGGGGCAAAAAATCTTTGGTCCTGCTGGATTACAGATCTGAATCCATGCAATACAAATAGAATACAATGACAAATATAAAGTGTCAAAGCAGTATATATTTTTAACAAGTGTATTTTGGCATTTCTCAACTGAAGAGTTGTGTTTTTTTGTTGTTGTTGATTTTTTGGTGGCGTGAAGACAATTATTTCTGTACAAAACCTTGAAGGGACCTAAACCTTTTTTAAACCAACCAGTCATAAGACCTGGCACTTAAGGCACACAAAATAATGTTTTCCCCCTAAAGCTTTCCCCATAGACAAATATTGGAAAAAAAAAAACATTGAATTAAGGTGACTTGAGTGATCAAGAAAGGCCTGTCAGCAAAACCGCAATGTAACACTTTGTGTGTTACTGTTTGGCACAAATACGAGTAGCATTACGAAGTTATATTTAAAAATAAAAAGTATAATCTAACTGTGTTTGTCTTATAATGTAATGCAGTGTCACTATCCCGAAGCCAACTCAGGTACATATTAAAATTCTCAGCAAAGGAATAATGTGTAATTGTGTTGATAGATCTTGTTGAGCTGCTAATTTTAAATGTTCTCAATCTCAATTAAAAAATAAATAAAAAAATCACACCTGTGTGAAGTGAGAGGCACTTTTAACATCATATGTCATAAACTTCTGCCAATCACCATTTGCGTTCTCACTTTTGTCTTCAATGTTTATGGCTACACATATTTTTTGTTCAATGTTTGTGTTTACACCTAACTTCAAAACACCCCTGGTACCCACAAAAGGTTATGCCATAAAACGTATGGCAAACCCTTTTGAGCATTTGTTTTTACTTGTAAAATATCTTTTTTCCAAAGGTGTTTTTCATTCATGTGGCATTAGGTGGAGTAGCAGTGAGGTGGCTGATGGCAGTTCAGGCTTTAAACTTCAAAGAAAGGCTTAATGCCTTTTACAGAGGATTACATGACTACTTCACGCACGCACACAAGCACAGTGTAAATTGTAACTTGTGTCTATGTACATGACATGTTGATGTGTGGTTATACATGTGCATGTGTAGACACAACCGTCTCTTGCACATGCGCCGCGCACACACATGCACACACATACACACAAAGGTGGGTAGGGGTGAGTGTGGGTGTGTTTGGGATAGTAGATCACAAAGAAGGAAGAGGGACAGACAAGAATAGACAACGGCTAGTGAAATGATTGTCACTCCTAGTCACACAGTCACAGTGTACTGTATATCTACTCTTCCTCAGCCACAGCCTACAAGTAGACACTGCCTGCTAGCTACCCTTGTCTATTCATATAGTACATATTTTGAGCATGGGAAAAGTATGGGAATATACAAAGCTCAAATCACATTTTATCTATCCATGTCGGTGTTGTAAAGAAACACTTGATCTCATATTTACATGTTGGCTCATATAATATTTCCATTAGCAGCGCAAACGCCATATTGCAATGTTTTTATCGCTAGCTTACCATCTGCTGCCATCATCACTTTAGTAAATAATTTATTCATGTTCCCTAGCCTACATTGTATGTTGATTTTTTTCGCTCTGCTGAATACCACAAAAGTTATGAATATTATATCTACAGTCAATCTTTGTGTTGGTCTCGTATTTGGCAGTAAATGTACAACAACATAATTGATGTAAATAACCAATTATATCACAAAGAAAGTGGATCTTGAGATCGGCATGACTCCAATGTGTATCTCCTACAGGTAGGTTGTACAACGTATTTGGGAATGGTTTAGGCCCAAGCAAATAGCCACAAAGACTTCCATTTAACGTTGAATAAAATGTTTTAAAAAATATAAAACGGTGTACAGGCAGTGAAAACCTGGCACCAATGAGATTAGTGCCGGACACACGAACCGAAGTGCATTACTTCTCTTTGTGTAAGAGTTGAGACAAATAACCATTTAAGTCCATAATTTATTCTGACTGCTCCAAAAGCCTGTCCTGGAGCCTTACACCTCATTTATAAATGATGGATAATTATAGTATAGACTTAAATGGTTCTTCATCTCATGTGTTATGAACTTATAATGGCTATTTTTGCCAATTTCACTTGATACAAATGGGTATCATTTTTATTTATGGGGGAAAAACATTACAAGGTTTCTGTCCGACAGCAACAAAATAGTATTTGGTTTGATTTCCAGTCATTGATGTGTTTAATATACAGTGTGCAATTCAGTGGTTCTCAATGTGGGGGTCCAGGGACCCTGAGGGTTCTTGGGGGGATTAGAAAAGGAACTCTTATCTGAGAGTGTACGGATGGAGCCTCAACAGGTCCATATGGTTCCATTTGTACACCCCTAGAGCTATGGTGGTCCTTGAAATAAAAATATTTTAGAACCACTTGTGTTGTCATTTAAAGGGGGTTGGGGAGGAGAAGGACGGTGGGGCTGGTCAGCTCTCCTCCAGCCAGGACAGAGAGTCCGTGCTGGGGTCGCTGAGACGGAGGCTGGCCTCCTGCATGCTGCGCTCCAGGTGCTGGTGGCATGAGGAGCAGTGGGACGACACTGCACTATGGAGGAGGTACAGCTGGTTGTGGAGAACCTTGACCTGCCAAGAGACAGAAAGAGAGTAGAGAGAGCGAGCAGGAGAAAGGGGGATAGTTTGATTTTGCTTAGATCCTGAGGCATTTGATCTTCTAGGGCTAGGTGTGGCTCAGGAGATAGAGCAGCTCGTCCAATGTTCCGTGGGTCGGCAGACGGCGGTTCAGATCCCGGCTCCTAGTGCCAACATGTCAAAGTGTGCTTAAGGGCAAGACCCCAAGCCCTACATCGCCTCCAATGAGTCAGTCACTGCCTCGCTCCCATTGTAAAGCCCTTGTGACCACTTGTAAAATCGCTATAACAATGCAATTCGTTATTGTGGCCATGTGTCTCACCTTGTTTTCTTGCAGCAGGTTCAGTTTCACAGTGAGGTCGTCTTTGGTCTTGTGGTATCGTTCTTTCTGCTTCTGGAACTCACTCTGAGCTTGTTCCAGTTTAGGCAGCGTGTTCCCGTCACGTGGTCCCATGTTCAACTCCTCCAGGTCACAGCGGTACGCATCGTACTCAATCCTGTACACAAAGATAGGGAAAAGTCTCATTTTAGTCACCTGAAATGTTTAATCTAGTTTTAGTGGATTAAAACTTTTTTTTGGTGGTGGTGCATCCAGACATGTTGTGAGCTATTAATGACAAATCATCAGTACGCAACAAAGTACAAGACGACTTGTTTGTCTTTTAGTTTTTGTTCACTTCTCCACTAATCCCTGCCCTAACACAAATATATCTAGTCTTAGTTTTTGTCATTATTGTATCGATTTATATTTAGTTTTTGTTCATGTAAAAAGGTACCGGCAGTCCAACATACATTTATTTCCTAGTAGGCCTAGATTTTCGTCACTGCTAAACCCGTTATCCCTTAACTTCTTTGCCTTTTTGAACAATTTTAAAAAACATTTTTCAATAGTTAAAATGGTCAGTCTACAAGTTCACAACGTGTCAATAGATTGGCACGTTGATCTAGTCCAAAAGGTTTTTAAAAATAGTAAAAAGGGGATAGGGATGAGTAAAAAGGGGTTTGGGATAAGGAGTTTAGCATGTGATGAGAATGGATGCCATACAGCCCTACCACATCCTTCTACTGTCATACTGGGAGCTGCCCAGTACAATCACAGCCTTCTAATGTCAAGAATAAAACAAAGACAGGTCAGGAGGAGAGGAGATGGGGAGCAGAGGAGAGGCCAAACTGACCTGGCTGACTCGTATTGCTTGACATTAACCATGGTATCTTCTATTGTCTTGTTCAGCAGAGTGTCCATGCCGGTGGTGAAGGTTTTGATGGAGGCAGCTAGACTCTCTCCGCTCTTAGACAAAAACCTCTGGCTCTCTGCGTTCAGACCAAACTCTACCTGACACACACATGGACACACACACCAACACACAACTTTGATTTAGTTTTAGTGATAGTCTTTTGAATAGAATACATTTCAGTTTAAAGGGCATGATGTACAAGTACACCCCCTGGACATGAAGCTAGTGTGTCATTGGGACTTACCCCAATCCAACCCTTGAGGCTGAACGCCAAGCAGGGAGGGACCGGATAGGGATCGAATCCCGACCTTCCAGTCTCAATGGCGGGCATGCTAGCCACTGAGAATTGTAAACGTTTAATTTATTGATTTGAATGAGCCTCAAACATGCATTATTCTTTTTGATAGTTTGAGGACAATGAAACCTTAGACCCATTCAACATGTCAATCAAGCTTTTTAATTGACCAACTAGTTGAGATAAGCAACTCATTCACTTGACTAATCAGTACAGGTCAGCGGTGGTTTCTTTAGCTAGCATTGTGTTTCAAGTTTAGCGTAAACACACCGGCTTACCTGATGCAATGGCTTTCGCTTTGTGTGCTCACCTTTGAATGAAATCCTGAATGACTTCTTCAGGATCTCCTCCCCACTAGTGCGTCCCGACGCCAATTAGTCATTGTGTAGTTTGTTATAGTGTATGAATTCAATTCAAATTGTTGATCAAATCCTACTTGATCATCAACAAGTTCAGTCACGTACGAAACATGCAGACGAAAAGCATAAAATGATCCTGTTTTAAAATAGTTTGTAGGTTACACACCCAACACACAGCATAAATAAAATAAGGCTAATAACCACAACAGACTAACTTAAAAACTCACATCTCTTTTTCTGGCAACTTTAACGGATGTGTCTTTTTTTAAATGCATTTTTAAAAGGATTCAATTTTTTGTATATATCTAATCACACTGTGAAGTGAGTGGCTCTCTTATGATCATACATCTCATTTCGTGCTCATCCCAATCAAATTATCACAAATATACATACGCTTGGTCAGACAGACATTAGTGCGACATTCATGAACTCTAACCTAAACCTAACCGCAAGCACGGGAGCAGCGCAGTTCAATTGGTACTCTGACCATTGGTCCGCATGCCTGACCAATGACTAGTCTTAGTGTGCATCGCTTGGATTCTTCACTTTTCTGTCGTCACTTTCCTTAGTTTGCTCAATCACTATGGGGTGATCAGCCAATCAAATCACCATGTTTATGTTTACACAAATACAAAGCTCGGCATAGGAAAAGAGGGGGAAAAATAGAGACAAACAACGGCACATTTAGAAGGACAATATCAGCCAGATCCTCTATTCTATCATCTCTATCATATGACTCACGTGCAGTGGAGGAGTTTTGAGGCTGAGATCTGCCAAAGTGTCTCCCAGTGCCTTGTGGGTATTGGCCATCCCACTGATCTGATTGGCCAGCGTCTGGGCCAGCTTGGTCACGTGGCAATAGCGCTGCTGGTCATCTTTGAGGACCTCGAGGCGAGGCTGGAGGTCGAGGTCGACGGTTCGAGAACCACGGCCCATCTTCTCACAGAGAACCTGCCTGGTGCACTGGACGAGGGAGGAAGGGAGAGCGGCAGAGGGACCGAGGGAGAGCTACTTAGTCTATGGGTTTAATGGGTAAGTCTTCCATTGGCTTAGAGGTAGCCTAAAGACCAATAAGGTCGTCAATAAGGTCGCTAGTAAAGGAATAGCCCATGTAATCAAGGCATTTATCAAGCACCTGGCAAAATAATCTAGACAGAACAGGACGCACGCACGCCTCTCACCTTGTACTGGGTGAGGCTCCACTTGCGGACTTTCTCCAGGTTTTCCCTGGCTTTGTTGTTGTTGCTGTGGACAATCATAGATCCACCTCCTGCCTTACAAGGGGTCACTGTGGGGTGGAGGGAGGGGTCATAGGAACACAAACTGTACACGTGGCATATATTGATATTACAAACAAAATGACATGTACACTAGCACATACCTGTATATCATAGTATGCTGGTGTAGCGCATGTGTGTACATCAGAGGTTGTTCAGGATTACCTTCATTCTGCTCCGATGTTGTCACGGCGACCTGTGCACCTGCATCACTCTGACAAGAGGTAGTCTCTGGAGACAGATTCTGTTCTTCCTTTGTTATAGAGATGGGTTCCCAGATTGGACAGGAAGTGACATTGTTGTGGCTGTAGTTATGCATCATGTTTGGTTCCTGGAGGAAGTCATGAACAGACAGACAAGGAAATACATATTAATACTGCAGCACGACACCTTCATATTGTGGTTCTAATGGTCAGCTCCCAGTGACCAACACTAGTAGACTGTGGTCATTGTAGTCAGCTCTGTAAAACGTGAGTGAGCAAACAGATAGTGGTTCTTTGGAATAAAATCTTGTGCGTGTGCGTGCACGGCACGCACACACACACACACACACACACACACACACACACACACACACACACACACACACACACACACACACACACACACACACACACACACACACACACACACACCCACCACACACACACACACACACCATACACCCACCACACACACACACGTCAATAGGGGCCTCTTCTCATCACCGTGAGAAACGGAACTCTCGGGGGCCAATCGGAATTAGGGGCGCCTCAGATCAAAGAGTTAAGCAGGTTGTCACGGAGATGATAGCTCCCCACTGTGATTGGTCAGGGTGGAATGACTCCGAACGCCGCCCAGCCCCCCTTGTCAGTGTCTCAAGGTCAAGGGCCAGTGGCACACTCAAGACAGGAAATGATCACCTGACACAGATGAGCCTTAATGACTGTCTCTTGCTCGCACGCATGCACAGAAATAAGCAAATGTCCAGTGTGATGTATTCCCTGGTCTACATCGCCGATGCGTTTATTATCCTGCCGCATTGTGGGAGAGAAACAAGCAATAAACATATAACAAATGTTAAAACCACACAAGTCTTATAATGACATAATGGCAATGTGGGTGGATCTAGAGCTGGCTATATTGTAGGCATATGATGGGTATGTTGCCACATTTTGTGAGAGAAACAAGTAGAAATAAACATACAACGAACTTGAAAGATATACAAGTTCCAAAGTAGCTGATAATGGCAACGGGGTAGAGACATGCAGGCATGCAGTCACGGCAGATCGCTACTCGATCAAAGGAAGTGGTTTGCAACACTTCTCAAGGGTGGGGCTAGCTTTAATGAGGAATGGAAGATTATTCCATAGTGTATGTGCTGTTACAAAGACAGCCTGGCTGATACCTTGGTTCGGAGGGGAAACGGCGAGTTTCAGAGTGGAAAATCTAACTCAAATGTTTTACATTTCAGCCATATTTTCAAATGGATGAAATGTAGAGTAGGGCTGAAGTGGTTTATTTAATCTGCAATGTAACAGTAACTATTTTTAGGTAATTGTTGTGGAGTAAAAGTACAACAATGGCCTCTGAGAGAAGTAAAGGTACAGAAAATTGGAAATATTCAAGTAAAGTAAACTCTGACACCACTGACAACTACTACGACTACCACCACCACCTGTAGTTCTACAACGTATGAAGCATGAAGCTAGAGCATTGTGAGAACGAATGGTGACTGTCCGGCCGGGTGCCAGCCTAGTGTACAGGTGAGTCACCTGTTGATGACATCATCAGCCCTGGATACACCCGGTACCAACCGAGTGTGAGACAATCACTACTAACCGCAACAATGGATCCCTTATCAGATACGGCACACACGGCGCACACACGGCGCACACGCACACACACACACACACACACACGATTGTTAATTTCAGGTTGCTACAACAGAGGGCATATAGATAACATTGCGCTAGCGACACTATTGTGTCCCTCAATCATTCAGCTTCATATAACACTACCGTGTGAACAGTCTCTCAAAAACACATCAACAAAGCAGCTGTCACAGACAGAGATATGGGGAATAAATATGGTGCCGCTTTGCTTTAGTTGATGTTGGATTATTATTTTATATGGCATGTATTTGCACACGCTATAGTGCTTTGCCTTTACCCATCCTAACTATTTAAAAGTAGAGATGCACAATTGAATCGGTAGCGTATCACCCATAGGGGCAATAAAAATGCCACAGCCAATAATCCTGATTACCTTTCAACAAAGGTAATGATGCAATGATAATGTGAATGTGAACAGCTTTATAGTCACAGAGCAGCCCAGTCAGTCTTTGTCTCTTTAGGGCATCAGCTGTTCGTGGAAAGCGGGCCTCACAATCTACTTCACCACCAAAATAAAAATAGAAAATTAAAAGATTCAGCAATGAGTTCAATATACAGTAAATAGAATATAATGACCCAGAGATGGGACATGGGTCATAAATTCTCGGCTGGGTAAACCCACTCCCCCTGCTGGACAATTACGAGGCCACAAGCAATGAGCATCTTTTAACACTGACTACGTGTATAACAGTGTGTGAAATATGTTTTGGAACCAGGTCTCTCAACATTACAGCTATAAGATGAGTTATGGAAAAAAAACAGAGATAGGAAAACAGAATAGGTAGTAGTGGACAGTAGGAAAGCTGACAAGGACAGTTGGAATTTAGATGGAAAGCTGAGAAATAGCTCAGGGAAAGAACAGCCATTTGGTGATCCCGGGTGGCGGGTTCCCCCAGAGCTAGTTAGTATTGAAGTGCCTTTGAGCTCTGGATCACTAGTTGCTCCTGATGTGCAGGTTGGTGCCTTGCATGGCTCAATATAGTGTCTATATATGGTGCCTTTCACTGCTGTGCCAGTTACTTCAGTCCAGCAGCACAACGTCTCATAATATAAGTGTCATTCTTACTGTGGGAGCCGTGGTGTCCAGGGTCTGCACTTCCTCCTTTCTGTTGGCACCTCCTCTCTGCTCCTCTCTCTCCATTGATGCAGTGCAGCTACTCTCCTCTCTGCAAAGAGAACCAAACAGCACGTAGAATTCACATTTCACACATTTTTAACCATGCAGCGTCCACAAACAGTCCACAAAAACCTCTGTAGACTCCTTTTAACCTTTAACAAATGTATGCAAAAACAGTTTTTGTACTGAGTTGTGCTAGAAATGTTCTACTTCAGTCAATTTCAATTAAATTCAGAGGTGGTACAGTGGCATGAGAGAACAACTTACGAGATTTACAATGCCAAAGCAACTGTCAAAATATAATAAAAACTGCTGAAAATGGGGAATTAGCCTATTTGCAGGTGAACTGGGTTACAGCATTGTGTAAAGTGTAAACGGATCTGTCACATTGTGAACAAGTTATACAGCTTTTGGAAAAAAAAAAATCAACAAACGTTTGCGGTCATCTTGCCACAAATAGCAGCATTGTTTCTCAAAATTATTTAAAAAGTAGGGTTATATAAAAACGCCTTTGATAGATTTTTAAAAGTGTTAAAGCTATCAGCTCTGTTTGCATGGTGTGATATCACAAAGTCTCAGAAGCTTTCTTCTTTTGGGGTAGGTAAACAGCGCCATCTCGTGGCCAACAACAACAGTTCTATTGAGTTGAGAGATGCACACACCCATACTGTTTTGTTTAGTTCCTGTCTGTAGACTGCCTACAGTACATGGTGTACTAATTTGGAACAGTAGCGCATGTGAACATTCACCTGCAGCCTACAAGCTTGCATCTAGAGTGTGGTTTTAATTATAATTTACACAGACAAGAGGCAAACATCCACGTAGGCCGAGAAGAATGCAGTGTACAAAATCTTTCACTGTTATACGACACATGGTGACCTATCAAATCCGGTGACTACAGTTTGGTATTGAGTGATTCACTTTTGAAAAACTATTTATTTTTCACAGAATGGGTACATTTCAAACAAAAACATAAAAAATGCAAAAACTGTCACTTCGGAGGATAAAGGTTTATATTGGAACGATTGATTTTAGAATTTATTCAGTTTGCAGAATTGCAGTGAATTTCAGTTACAACTCAATACAAACATAATTATTCTCTAGAAGAGACTGTTCCCGTGCACATCTTCAGTTCAGTTCATTCTAATGTAACTCAAAGATTAATACAGTGTTATAATCAGTTATAGTATAGACAGAGTTGTGCTAACTCAGTTTACTTCATGGGGCCAGTCTAATGGCGGCTCTTGTGCAAAGACTTTTAATGACAATCAGGACATTGCAATCAAATATTGCGTATAACTTACTCTACAACACTAAAACAGTTGACACGTCGCACACATCCCTAAAATAGCTCGCCGGCCTCGTTGCAATGAATGTTTTTCCAACTCCAGCCTGTCCCTCTTTCAGGCTGGTGCGCTCAATTTCAGACCCAAAGATGTCGCAACTCTTCTATTAGATGGCTATGGTTGTACTGTACCTCGTCCTCGAGACAGACTGTTGACAATGTAAAAAGGTTGCTGTCCTTTATTTTTTTTGCCGATGGGCTCTTTTCAGAATGGCAGAAGTACTTTTAACATAACTAACGAGTAACGAATGTTCCCGTCCACATCTTGATTCTGTTCCAACTTTAAAGTCAAAACGCTTATTACAAAGGTCACATAATTCTACAGGTCTCCAATGTCCGCGTTTCACAGCCTATAAAACAGTACTAGCAGCAGCGCTGAATGAACTAAAATCGTTCAACTTTACCACTGTTACACGTCAACGGTTTGTTTAGTTACAGTCATCTTGAATATATACGAATTCAGACTTGGATATGCAAATGAAACAGCAATGAATTGCTCTAAAGAGAGCTGAGCTCAAACAGACTTACCTTTACGACTTTTCAAACAAACTTCCTGTTTGTTTCTTTGTTTCTTCTGTTTTTCCCCAGCTGTCCTCTACGGACGTCCCACTCTCAGGCCAGGATCAATGTGATCAATCAGTGTGATCATGCCAGTTCAGACGTCACATCATGTTTTACAGGTCAGATGACACTTGGTCCTTGTCATAATAACTTCAACAAACACTACAACAGCACGTTACAGCGATAGGAAATAATGGAACACGCTGCATCCCATAGCCCAGGGTCCTGGTCCGTCCCCTAAACGTTTCCCTGCGTCCCGTACATTTGGTTCCTATCACTACCTCCTCCACAACAAGGTGGCAAGGTATTATTTAGTGCAGTGGTTTTCAGCCAGTATATGTGGTCCTTGATGATGTTCCAAGTGGTCCACAGCTGAATGATGGAGAGTTGTTAACCAAATGGACCATTATATATCATTACACTCTCTAGAGTTACATTATAGCTGAACACCTGCATATATTCCACTTTCAAAAAACTTTTGGTCATGTTATAGTCTACCAGTCTCATCTGAACACACTAGACAGTTTATAAGTTACTCCATTCAGTATTTAGAGATTTGATGTTCATTTTAGCTGCCCCGCCCCTCCTATTCAAACCCATTATAACTTAAAACTCCATTTTAACCATGACAGATTATTTGAAAACAACCCATATTTTTTTCTGTTTACTGATATTGTTCTCCTATTTTTTACAGTTTTCATTTATTTTTAAAATATTGTTTTATTCATTTGGGTGGGCATGCCCAAATATATCAGTCATCAGAAAAAAGACGTGTTGTTTTCGTAGAATCTGTTAGGGTTAAAATGGAGGTTTAAGTTATAATGGGTTTGTATTGGAAGGACGTTCGGGCAGCTAAAATGAACATCAAATATCTAAATACTGAATGGAGTAACTTATAAACTGTCTGGGGTGCTCACATGAGATTGAGTAGACCATAAAATGACCAAAAGATTTTTTGAAAGTGGAATATCCCTTTAAATTACAATATTTATGTTTCTATTTTGATATACACACAATTAGATAATATAGAAGAATTCTTATAATTGTCATTCTGATCAACGGCAACAACCATTTTGAGGTACTTTGGAGTATTTCCAATTTGCAATAATTGTACTTTTACTCCACTACCTGCTATAGTTTGTCAGTCACTGAGCTGAACGTAACATCGTGTACAGTACAAGACACAAATGATACACAGTGCTGGGTACTGTGACGGTCGACTGCGTTGAGTAGGCTATGTGGGTATTGCATAATATAACAAAAGGGTGGGGCATGCATTCCATTTTTGCATCGTTTAGAACTTACATCATTCCCAAGCATGCCAGTGCCAGAAGGGCAGAGGTGAAGTAAAGTAGAAGTAGACTAAACAAAACAGAGCCCCAAACTTATCGAATATTTATTTGGTTATTGATGTTACAGGGCCAGGCAATGGCATCTTTGTAGCCTATGTGTGTTTCTTGGCACGCAGACAGCATTTCTTTCACAAAAAAATATACCCAATGATAGAACCGCATAATTTTACGATTAGTTATTAACTTTAACATACTCATTTCTTAACAGCAACTAACGATTGACTATTAACATCCCTTTCCAGAACGACTGGCCAGTCCAGGATCACTCTGCCACTGGAGGACCTTTGGCCACTCACCAGACATGTCCCTGGAGTGAGCTGAATTAAGTTGTTTCTGCGTATGACATCAGAGGACAGTTCTTTCCGGCCTGAATTTTCTCAGACTGGAAAGAAATCATCAGTCAGTCTGTTGTTGTTGAACTGACAGCATAATGAGCTACAATTTGAGCTCATTAATTCACACACACGAAGACGCGTGTAAAGAGACACGTCTCCGTCTTGTGGTTGTGACTATGACAACTGCCTACAAACACAAAATGTGTGTGTGACATGTTAGGAGTCAGAAAAATCCCCATAGGAAGAACGTGTGTGTGCGCACGCACACACACACACACACACACACACACACACACACACACACACACACACACACACACACACACACACACACACACACACACACACACACACACACACACACACACACACACACACAAAAGCTGGGGAAATCCTACCTAAGGGCTACATAGTGTCATCAAAGGCACTTAACCCTGAACCTCTCCACTAAATCAACAGTCAAAGCACAACAGTAGTAGACTGTGTGGTCTGGTCTACTACTGGTCATATCCCAATACAACAGGTGAGGCATACTTTGGTTAGACATAGCATTGGTCAGACATGCTTTGGTTTCCTTGGGAGGTTAGGGTGAGGGTTAAAGAGAGAAGCGCAGGTTGTGTAAAGGACTTGCAAAAACAATAAATTCGTCATTATTGTGATAATTGTCATAACAATTCCTTGTCTCTGTATTTTCTTTACAGAGTAAAACATGCGTTAACTTTACTCCCCTGATCGGAAGGCAGATTCATCAAGGAGGGACACAACCGGATTGAAGATTTATAATGGATCAAGGAGGTAGGGGGATGAAATGAGATTAAAGAGATTTAACAGATTCCGCACTGTTGCAACTCATTCTGTTTAGGCAGAACTTCACCGTCCAGACTCGTCAACTCTTCCCAGTTTTCCTCTCCTCCCTTTCTTTTCTTTTCACCCACCTCCTTCCTGTGGTTATCTCTGTAACTGCTATAAGACATTCTACAAGACATTCTCCCCTCTCTCTCATTTCTCCCAGTCTCCTGGTCCTCTCTCTCCGCTGTCTGACTTCATGTTGTGAAGTCAATTCAGCTGTTGTCAATTTAGTTTTGATTTCTAAGCCTCTCTCTCTCAGTCATGTATTCCGGTCAGTTCTTGTGTCTTTCTCTGCTCATCTTTCTTGACGGACCTCATCATCTAATCATCACTTCAGCTGAAGGTCAGTAGCCTATACAATGTGACATCATGTGACGTGCATGCCTGTGCGTGTGTGTATGTGTGTGTGTGTGTGTGTGTGTGTGTGTGTGTGTGTGTGCGTGCGTGTGTGTGTTTGTTATCTGATCTGTTAATCTTCACTGTATATTTCATGAGGACAGGTCTGAGGTGTTGGGACACACTCACACACACCTTGCCATTGACCTTGTTCCAGGTAAATAAGGCGATCGGTTTTAGCGGTGAGAAACATTCTCCATCGTTCTGTCTGTCTGTCTAAACATCCATCTTCATTTCCGTCCACCTCTCAGACTAGCTTTTAACCGCGAGGTTAGTGTTCATCTGGTGCGGTGATCAATCCACCTTGACCTTTATAGAGGACGTCCAGGTATTATAGTACCTGAACGCCTCAGCACAGTTCAACTGTTGCTTGTGTGTGACATGAAAAACATTTCAGAACCACGGAAACATAGGATTTTCAGGGGAAAAAAAACAATTTAGAAGACATTTGTAGAATCATTTCCTCAGGTCTTGGGTTTAAAGGTCTCTTCCCTCCCTTCCTTTAGCCACAGCCCAGCCTTTCCCCTCTCTGTCAGGCTTTCAGCCTCCCGAGGTGGACGGTTCCGCAGTCGACTTCCCTTGCAGCATCCTCCCTGGCTCCACAGCAGAACCACCAGTCACTACAGGCCAACTGGACCATGTACAGGCCACTACACCTCCACCAGTCACCACAGACCAACAACAAGACAATGAACAGGTACTACTATCCACCATAAACACCAGAAGTACTACCAGGCAGTTGACATTGGCTATATACAGCAGTTATTTTCCTTCCTAAATCGATATTGTTGTCACTTTTCTATATTAATTTATTTGAAACTAATGTCCCACTACTCCATCAGTTCAGCATCACAGAAATGTATCAAACGTAACAGATATACAAGCTCGCATGACATGACATGACATTGCTACTTTGGATGCTTTTGAATTTGAATTCATAAAAGTAACAGTTTTGGACATGGTTTCCAGCTGAGTTCCCACAGAAACAAAATGATCTTTCTGTGGGTTTCTCTTTCTTGATTGGATGAAATTGGTGATTAAAAGGTATATTTAGGTGTCACTATTGACAGGAAGACTTCCGCACACTTGATTTACTATATACTTTAGCAGGTGCGTAGGCGATAAGGTACACATGTAGGAGAAGGAGAGACCCACACACTGCCACTTGTTGGATCAAGAGCATTTATTTTATTGTGAACTATACCTGAGGAACGTCGAAGGACTGAAACGTTGCTTATAGACTAAATTAATGCTCTTGATCCAGCAATTGGCAGTGTGTAGGTCTCTCCTTCTCTTACATATTTAGGTGTCACAAACACCAAAACAATTGTTTAAACAAAATTTAAAAAGCCAGGTGAATCACTAATGACTAAAGCAAATTAAATGTAGACTAAATGTTCATCATCCTGTATTCCATGTTTGTTTCAAGCAGGTTACAGCCGCACCCAGGACGCCTGCCATCATCCAATCAACGCTGAGGAATACAGCAACTGTACCAATCAGAAGAAAACCCGCCACCCAAGCACCAATCAGCACCAACGGCCTCGGCACTCTCCTCTATTACCTCCTGGCCAACCAGAACAACGGGGCGCAGAGCGGGTCTTCATCCGAGAGCAGTGAGCTGTACAGGTCCACGTTGGGGAGAGCGTTGAACCAGAGAAACCGACAGTCCCACTACCCGCCTTACTACCAGTCCCGCTACCCGTCTTACCGCCCATATCGATACCCGTCTCACTCTCTGAGGCGGACCGTGGGTTCTCTATCCTCCTCCGAGGAGTTTGGGCGCTGAGCTGTACAACCACAGTTTCCTGCATTTTGATTTAATCATAAATAATTTTAAAATGATTCCATAATTAGTTTGAGTGTGGTCACACACATCATACAAAATCAGTACATTTTCATATTTAAAAACGCTTATGGGTTTTATTATATTATTTTACATTTTAAACAAATTCACTGTTAAGGATCATAACAATAATAAAAAAAACACCAATGAATGTTTTTTATGTTTTTGCATGAGAGAAAATACTGTAACGACTGCATAAATACAGCATTAGGAAACTGCTAAATTTTAAGATTTTATCCTTAGAGTGTAGGTAATATGAAAAGTGCCTTGTTGCTGTGTGTGCAAAATGTCATGGCATAATATTTTATAGGGTATAGGCCATAGCAGTGGGTGTGAATTTCTGGCACCACAGAAACATGTATAGATTTTTTACATAAATGAATCATTATAAATATTTTTGTAAATCTCTATGGGAAAATTTAACGGCAGATGTTTTCAGTGGTGTCCAGAAAAACATGCCCATTGCTGTGCCCTGTGTGTGTTCTCCCAGTGCAGTGTTGTGGTTTGGACAGCCCACAAAATAGAATAATAGTTGTCTTTCTAGTTCTCCACCTCCTCGTCTTCTAGACCTGCTATAGACCTTTCTTGTGTACTGATCCAGTTTTCGGCAGAGCTGTGACATCACGTCCTGCTTTTCTGAATGGGTGTCAATGACACTTCTGGCTTGTTCCGGCTACTATTTTTTGGCAACGGGAGGCTTTTCCTGCAAGCTGGCTACAGGCTAAAATGCAAGCAGGAACAAGCCGGAAGTCCATTGATAACCATTCAAAAATCAGGACGTGACATCACAGCTTGGTCGAAAGTGAAAACACAGGCATTGCACAAGCAAGGTCGTTAAATTTGGATTAAGAAGTCTATGAAATGCTTAAATTGTAAATTGTCCAGGAGCCTCTTGTATAAACCGTGGGCACATACTAAAGTGTTGCTTAATTCGATTTTCATGCATACAACTTCACTTCAGTGTAAATGCACAGGCCATGCCTAATACTCAAGTCAAGCCAAGAGAGACACCACTGAGTTACCCAAACACAGGTACCGGTAACTACAGGATCTGTAACATTTAAAGAGGTGGATGAGTTCAGAGTTGTCAGTCTTGAGAGCCTAACCTGTCCTACAGTAAATAGGAGGGTGTTACAGTAATGGAAAAATCCACCTATAGGAAACGAGAGACAGCGAGATGGAAACAGATACAGATAATCTTCTTTACATCTCAATATCGCTTGTGGTTTTTATGTGAATGTGAGACTGAGAGTATCTCTCCCCTTGCAATGTGCAATGTGAACCCAGTGAGTCTCCTTTTCCCACAGATAGCATGCCATCTCTTGTTAGGTCGTCCTCCATCGTCGCTTCCAGTCATCCCAGTACTCCATAGTACACCTGACCAGTTTGTTGGTGCTTTGTGCTCCTGTGTCTTCCTTGAGTACATCCATCCACATAATTATGTTAATGACGGACATCCCTGTGATCGGTGTCCACGTTTTGGTTTGGTGTACTGTACATACATTCTTGTTAAATCATCGATAGTCATGTTTGGTTATCTGGAAAGGTTCAAAACTCATCCGCAAAAGCACTGCGTACACAGTTGAGCGATGATGAGTAATTGATCCCCACATGGATGTACAGTAATTAAGGTGTAGGCAATTAAGTGCAACCAGTGTGTAGGCAGGTGTGACTAACACAACCTCATGCAGTGATGCACCCGTGATAAGGAATGGCTGCCGGGGTACTGTCGGGGGAGCACAGAGGGACGAGGCTCCAACGTCCCATGAGGCCTTGCATGAATTACGGACATCACTTCCTGATGTCAGTCATTCAATTCATCTGCGAGCGAACAATGGAATCTCATTCAAATAATGGGACTGTCCTGACACGCTGCAGGCAACAGCATGAAGTCATCCACATCTCCTGTATTTGCTCACAGAGATTCTATTTGAGCAAGTTTGATATCTACAAATCCATATCAGGACAGTTTTTTTTCATGCAGAATACTCACTCATTGCCTGAGCAGATGAGGTATTATACATCCAATTACTTTCTGTGCAAATAAAAGTCTAGTATGGACGCATGTTTTAATAAATGAAATCCTCGAGAAATAGCTTCAATGGGAGAGTCGTGGAAGTAGTTCAAAAATGCATGGTATGTGTCCATGCATATATGTGTATGTGCGTGTGTCAGGGAGGAGGTATAGAAGGGATTTGTCGTTTGTCTTTCCTCTGTTCCTTGGTGCTTCCCCTCTGGATTTGTTTACCTACAGTGCACACACAGTACACACAATGTTAGTGTCGTTAGTTACTGTAAACTGTTAGTGTTGTTAGTTAAACTTTTAGTTCTACCTGATCTCTTCTCCACTAACATTTGGTCTGTGTTTTAATTAGTTGAGAAATGCGTTAATATTTAGTCTTATTCAGTCTTAGGGATTAGTCACCATACCACTGGCATAGCTTTTACATTCGCCAGTGAAAAAAGGTAGTCAACGTACAATTTCCGTCATAGTTTTAGTCCACAAAACCAACACTGATGGAAGTGTGAGTGTGCATGTGCTTGCGCATGTTTGTGTTTGGTTGTGCTTGCATGCGCGCCTGTATGTGTGCATACCATCTCCGGCTCTGAGTTCAGGCAGCGGCAGGGAGCTCCTCAGATCAGGAAAACGCACATCTGCCCTCCTCTTCACCATGGCAACGCTTCCGTGGTTGCTGTGGTTACTACGCTCACAGAGGAAAGAGCGTTCACGGATCACCATCTTCTCTGACAACACCTGTAGAGAGAGAACATTACAGAAAAAGCATGCTCTTATATGTATTTGCTATACATAGTATAGGTAATATGTTGTACACTAAAAGAACAGTTATAGTTATAGTGTTCACTGTAAATAGGCTGGTCAGTGCCACACACACACACACACCTGTGCAGTGAGAGAGCCAGCGGGGTGGTTGGTCAATCTGTTGTACATACTGGGGTGTCGCCTGGGTTTATCCATACACCTACCCTCACACACACACACACACACACACACACACACACACACACACACACACACACACACACACACACACACACACACACACACACACACACACACACACAAAACAATTTTGTATTGGATTCAGAATCATGAATACCCACACTTACTGTATATGTACAGTATGTGTGTATGTACAGTATATGCAATTAGGCCTAACAGACAACAAGAGCAATTGGTGCATTGCATCATGGGATGTCTAGTACCTGAGGCTGTGAGTCCCTGGTTGAAGGCCCGCCCCCAGGTTGAGGTTGTTGCTGTGGGTGGTCAGTGAGCGGTGGGGCATGGTGGGAGTGGGGGTAGAGGTGGGAGGAGGGAGGAGAGGAGCGGAGCATGGAAAGGGGAAAGGGGTGGAGGAGAGAGGAGGAGGGATAGGAGGCGAAGGAGGAGGGACGTTATAATGGATGCCGTCGTGTGTCTCCCCTCCTTGTGTGTCGACTTTGTCGCGATTCTCAACATTCAGGTCTGCTATGTTCTTTTTGTCTTCAACAGTCACATTTTTCATCTTGGCAGTCGTGGTCTCCATGACGTTGCTCCCGGTGGCCATCTTGGAATCAGGTCTTTGTTCATTAAGACTACAGAGGCCGGGAGGAAGCCCAGTATCTATTACGCCGTCGCCTGATGAAACATCCCGAGGTTTCACGTCTCCGGTTTCAAGTCCACGCGTGTCATGATGGACAGGTGTCATGGTTGAGTCCATCAGAGAGGCTCTGGAGGTTGTGTGTTCAGTTGGAGACATTGCATTTTTAATAGGTTCAGAGGTAGATTCATTGTGTGTGAGTTCTACATTGGGTTTTGAGGTAGCTTTGCAAGGGCTGCTGTTTGAGAACCGTGTAGGACTTTCAGGGTTTGTCTGGTCTGCAGTTAGACCTGATAGTTTGCTTTGATCTCTGTGCACCTTTGAGATCTTCATAAACGTCTTCTCTGCGAGATTAACGTCCAGGACTGAATTAGTAAGGGAAAGTACATCCGAGGTTACTTTAGTTGCTTCTGTACAGATCGGGTCATGGTGGGAACTATTTGTAAATGTTGGTTTGGTTTTGTCGGTTGATATAATGTCTGTTGTCTTGGTGAGTTCAGAACAGGTGGCGATTGAGGCTTTACCTCCGTCAGAGTTTGAGTTGGAAATCATATTGTCATTAGTGGGAGTTCTAGTTGTTATTGAAATCGACCCTGAATCTAGGTGTTGATTGGTCGAATCTGAAGACAAGCCTGGGTTGAGGTGGTCTTTGATGTCGAGTTTCAGCAACTTTGTCTCCGGACTACCTGTAGGTGGATGTTCAGTGGAAACCTTCAAAGGCGGTTCTGTTGTGGATGTCCTGCCTGCGTGGATGCCGGTCAAAGTCTTAAGTGCTTTCATGGTGGAGTTTGTCTCTGTCAAGAGTTTGCCCTCAGACGCTTCCCTTCTTACCTCCAAGTGAGAAGGCATGAGGGGCTTTAATTTAACCGCCATTGATTTGCTGTCAGTGGAATGTGGCACCACATCTGATGCTTTAGACGAGTTCATGTCCGTGTCTGTTTTCTCCGATGTATTTTTCAAATGTTCTCTTTTTGTCTCCAGATTCGTTGCCCTGCCAAGTTTAACTTTGTAGGTCATTGTGCTTTTCTCGGGCGACGTTCTGTTGGCGGCGGTAGGGTCTGTATGATGGGGAGTCAAGGGGGTCTTGGTTGTTCTAGAAACATCTCCTCTTATCTCCGGAGTGTTGCTTTTCCCTGCTTTACCTCTGCTCTCTGTAGCCTTAGTGTCCGGCGCTTTGTTCCGCTTGGCAGTAGGTTCTGAGAGGCTGCGAGAGGTTTTGGACAGCTTGGAGCTCTGCTTGTCTTTCTTTTTGACGACCCGATCGTCTGCTCCCTCCTTGGTCTTGCCGTTCTTCTCTTCCATCTCACCGGAGCCTCCCCTCCCGCTCTTCTTCTCTCCTTCCTCGGTGTTTCTCCTCTGGTTGGGGGTGGGGGTGATGGTGGGCAGGCTGGAGGTCTCCTTCTGGTCCTGTTGGATCTTAGCGTTAAGTTCCTCCACAAACCTGAAACATACGGCCACAGAGCATTTAGTTCTACTATATACTATGAAAGGGTTATGTATACTAGGGCATTGCAGTGGTGGCCAATGTGTGGCTCCACAAAAGCCAGACAGACATTTCTGAAGATTGGAATCACTATGACTATATACCAATTAAGACACAAAAGCCCAAAACAAATCTTAAAATAATAACAATAATATTAGTGGCCCACCTGGTATGGAAGCAATCATGAGTGAATAGTTGATGTTGTAGAAGGTCAGAACATTGACTTCTCCTCTCTGGGTCCATCTGGAGACAATTCTGACACACAGAGAAAGAGGACACTTAACTGAGTTCATCTGAGTTAAACATAACCAGCACTGTAATAACTAACCATATTAACCATATTACCTTAACCACAATAAAACTATGCCTAACCCTAAACACTAAGACAAAAACACCAAATCAGATCTGCATGCACACACAGCTGTGTGTGTGTGTGTGTGTGTGTGTGTGTGTGTGTGTGTGTGTGTGTGTGTGTGTGTGTGTGTGTGTGTGTGTGTGTGTGTGTGTGTGTTTGTGTGTGTGTGTGTGTGTGTGTGTGACACTGTGTGTGCACCTGCGCCAGGTCCAGTGCATTGTGTGTTAGTGTAGGTGCACGGTGCTCCAGTGGCAGTGTGCACGTGGCCTCAGGCAGACGGACCCCACTGAACAGCGGGTTCCTGTAGAACATTTCCTGGTGACGGGATGTCAGGTTGCCTTCAGTACACACGCACGCGCACACACACGCGCACACACACACACACACACACACACACACACACACATACACACACACACACACACACACACACACACACACACACACACACACACACACACACACACACACACACACACACACACACACACACACACACACACACACACACACACACACACAGTGAAGGAGTATTAAAAATGTACTTTCTACTTAAAGTATCAAAAGTAGAAAATATTAATTATGCAGAATGTACCATTTCTGTTTTTAACAAGGCGACACAGTGGCATAGTGAGCTTGTATGTAATGTATGATCTGTAATAATAATCAAAATGTAAAATGTTGTCAAATTAATGTAATATGGAGCAAAATAGGCTACAATAACTCATAACCTAGATACACTGTAGATTGGTCAGGAGTAGTAGTAACATTATTGCAAATGATAATTCTACTCAAGGAGAATATAAATACTTCAAAATTGTACTGTACTTACAGTAAGTAATTGTACTCTGTTACTTTGCACCACAGCAATTTGTTATGCGTGGGATAATTGATGGCTGGCCGATTGTTGTTGAGAAATAAACCCCTGCCAGGTGATTAAATCCTGACGCGAAGCCAAGGGATTTAATCACCCTGAAGCTGTAGTAGAATAGACCCGTTGACAATAGAACACGATAAAAGGTAGTAGGTTAAACTTTACAAACAGCAGAATGCATTACATGTTTAATTTAAAGCAGCCTCATATTACATTCACGTGTGTGTGTGTGTGTGTGTGTGTGTGTGTGTGTGTGTGTGTGTGTGTGTGTGTGTGTGTGTGTGTGTGTGTGTGTGTGTGTGCTTACCAAAGCACTTCACAATGTGGTACAGCTGGTCAAGGTCGGAGTCCCCAGGGAACAGTGGCTCTCCTGTCAGCATTTCTATGAACAGACACCCTACTGCCCACACATCTACTGGTCTACACACACATACGCACACAAGCAAGCAAGCGTGGGAAATAGAATAACTGATGATTAAGAATAATTAATGAACCAACAAGGACTTGGTCGACTAATGACAAATTGACAATGAATCAATGAATGCACACACTGCACCGCACAAAACCGTGATTGAATAATAAATGAGTTAATCAACCAACAAAGTCTTGGAGGACTGATAGTAAGTGAACAATGAATCAATTAGGGACACTCTCTCTCACACACACACTTACTTGCCATACTTGGTGTCGCCGACCAGTAGTTCGGGGGCTCGGTACCAGCGAGTGGCCACATAGTCTGTGTAAACGACCACGTCACCAGGACTGGCCACGGTACGAGCAAATCCAAAGTCGCATATCTTGACCACGCCCGCTTGAGAGACCAGGATGTTTTCTGGTTTGATGTCCCGATGAATCACCTGATATAAATACAACACAGACACACACATACACACACACATTAGATTTGACCTTTTTACATTGAGATTGACCGAGAGGCACTTTATCCATCCATCCTACATGAAGGTAACGCCTGGGATTCAGACCTGGTTCTAACTTTGGAAAGCCAACATCATAACCACTAAGCCAAAGGGAATTCCCTATGACTTGTGGTAGAACATAAGGTCTTGCATTGCGATTGGCCACTTACTAATGAAAGATATGGTGCTATTAAGGGCATTGATCTAGAGTTGCACATAAGACACGTTGCAAACACACACATTGTTGTGGTGGCAGAAAGCGATGGCTGTGAGGATCTGGTAGAGGTGTTCTCGGGTGGTTTTGGCTCCCAGTCCGTTGGGGTTGTGTTCCAGTTGGTCCAGGACTGTCTGTTCCAGCAGCTCAAACACCAGGTACCAGCGCCTGCGGCGCTTGCAGACCTCCAGCAGACTCACCAGGTTGTCATGACGAAGTTGCTGGATAGACCCATGGAGACAGAGAGACAGAAAATAAATAAATAGATACAAAACAAAACTATTCGATATTTCTTAATAATTACACCAAACCGTCCATTTAATTCATGACTATTAATATAAACTCTGTCTGTCAGTTATGTTACTCAAGATGATTTAATAGGATTACGGTCTGATTTAATGTATCCCTGACTTATAGACACTTGTCGATTTGGAAACGTTTACTTTTAGTACTTTTTTATACGTTGGTGCAGACAGGTATACCTTCAGTAGTTTAATCTCTCTCAGAGCGATCTTCCTCACGGTCTTGTCATCATCAGAGTCCAGGAACTTCTTCACGGCGACCAGGCGCCCCGTATCTCTATGGCGACACTTCAACACCGTCCCATAACTCCCCTCGCCCAGGACACCCAGGGTCTCATACCTGTCCATACTGACACGCACACACACATCACACACATGGCATACTTTAGATTCAACATGACCTTGTTGTTCAGTGAACTACTGTGGCTTAACCGTGGCCATTTGTGGCTCCCAAGGTATTGTTGAGTTGATATAAACCTATAGCACATCAGGCAGTATAATCATTTATGACTAATCATATTTATACGTGCTCATAATTTATAAAAGAACAAAGATAAGAAACTCGTTACTGGTGAGGTGTAGTTAATATTCTGTTACTGTTACCACTCGTGGTATCCTAATCTGCATCTGCGTCAAATGTCAATAAATCCATTCATAACAATCAGAGTGTAGACTAGACAATAGTATACATGTGGTTGTGTGTTGTAGGCTACACTCTCAGAGTTAAAATAACATACAATAAACACAATTAATGCTTTAACCAAAAGCAATTGCGTTTTCCTTTCAAGGAACTTTTTACTTGAATTGTGCTTATTCTGCAAATTGTTTCAATCAATCAATGGATCAATGAATGAATGACCAACCAATCATGACAACAGCAGTACAGAATCATTCACAATCACAAACCTGTTAACAGCGTCCTTGCATCTCATTCCTGCGGCATAACCTGGAACACATCCTGATCCTGCAGCCTTCACTCACATACACACACACACACATACACACACAAAATTGCACGTGCAGACCTACTGTATGATGCAGACAGACAGACCGCCAGACAGACAGAATACTGTGCAGTTTAGATGTTTATCTAGGGTAGACTCGGTAGCAGACAACTGCTGTCCCTTCATCCAACAACCGTGAACATAAACACGGTGTCTGTTAACAGGCTGTGTGTGTGTGTGTGTGTGTGTGTGTGTGTGTGTGTGTGTGTGTGTGTGTGTGTGTGTACGCGCGTGCTTGCGTGCGTGCATGCGTGTGTGCATGCTTTTCCCCACCTGCTCTTGTAGTAGGCCTGTGTGTCATCGGAGACGTTGCTCATGGCAACGACTCAACACAAACAACACGTTTGGTTGCTACTACTTAGATCACGATGGCAGTATTAAGTTGATATCTGTTCTTTTACTGTAAACCCCTTTGAAGAATAGGTCTGTATGAAATAGTCTACTGGCATGTTGAAAGTGCACGTGAATAATAATAACAACAACAAGCCTACTACTACTACTACTACTACTACTACTACTACAACCACTACAAAATATACAGTAGATGCATGCAGGCAGGATAACAGGGCCTAAGGAATGCAGCAATAAGACAAAAGATATATGCAATATATCGGTACACAAGAGTAAGCTATAGAAATACTTACCTTGAGAGAAATAATAGCACCAACTGTGTGTATTCTGTGCTCATGTCAAAGGTTTGCCCATGTGTTGAAATATAAAAAGGCTGTGTATTTATTATAGTTACTGTAAGGATTGAATCTGCATCATTGAACTCTATTGCATCGCCATGAATAAACCAATCAACCATGTATCATAATACAGTATGTATTGTATCACTGTTGAAATGCTGTGTTAGGGTTTTATTGTCTAGGGTTTTATGTGACTGCACAGCCACCAGCAGATGGCAATGATATTGCATTCAACTCTACAGTGATCAAAATCCATGAAAGAAATGGGAAAACAAATCTGAAATGACACGGTTTAGTATAAATTTCCACATACAATTGAGGATCTTACTGGTGTACTGGTTGGAATAACATATTTCTTCCACATGCTACGTTCTACCGAGAAACTCTCCTCTGTCAGGTGATAAGAAGTAGCCTGGTCACTTGTCATGCATTGAATGAAACTCAATTCGTGGCTCTCCTCAGGTTGGCAGAGGGAGAGTAGAGCCCAGTATAGCTTGGACACAGGGTGAAAAAATACCGTACCAAATTGTGGCATAAAAACAAACCATAATGTACAAATAAATTACTCTTATCAAAATAATTTGTTTTATTAAGAAATATCTTTACAAGCTTGCCGTAACTTAAAAAACGTATTATGTACATACAAGAACAATGTTTACTTTAAAATAAATCAAGACGATAGAGAAACGTCAGTTTGAAGCACAGCATGACAGTACATGTGTGTATGTTTGCACGTGCATACATGCATGTGTGCGTGTGTGTGTGTGTGTGTGTGTGTGTGTGTGTGTGTGTGTGTGTGTGTGTGTGTGTGTGTGTGTGTGTGTGCGTGTGTGTGTGTGTGTGTGTGCATGTGTGCGTGTGTGTATGTGTGTGTGTGCATGCGTGTCAGTCTTGTTGTTCTGCGAGTCGTCTGACTTCCGCCAGCAGCTCTGAGAAGGATGGGCGCCCATCTGGCTTCTACAACACAGAAATAAGAATAGAGCGAGAATGATGAGATACTGCTAGATCTCCTATTACTTCAGCAGCACTGTGTCCATTTTTGTTGCTCTAAAATTTGACAATTGTCCAGGACACAAACTAGCTTTCATTTTATTCTTCATGCCATTACAGAAAAATAATAATTTTAATTCATGGATCTGCCCAAAATTAAATACATTTTGGTCCCTTATTTTTGACTACTTTTCACCTGTGCTGGAACATGTACTGTTAGTGCCCCCTAAGAGAATGTTCTACTATGAAAATTACATTATATATCATATGTCGTCATCTCTACAACTTTTGGGATGGTGTTTTTTTTTTTCCTTTTTTTCCTTCTACTTTTGGGGGAGTGTCTTCTTAATGAAAAAATATGTTAAAACCATTAATTCATGAAAGTTTGAGGTTCTTGTATTTTTTAATACTTAGTAAAAACAAATAAACCACAAAAGGGGTCGTCTGACGCCACTGTAGTCAGAAAAAGTAGACTGAAATTAGTTGGCAAGTCTTGTGTCACTGGCCAGTTTGGGCATTTCACTACATGATCGAGGTGTGTCAGAAAAGCAAGAGGACTGTGGCTGTACACACTTAGTCATGAGTCATGACTCAATGCTATTTGAGTAACTGCTCATTGTGTCACTGCATGTGTTATGCAACATCCACCATTCTGCTATAACTTTGTTCTCCTCTCTCACTTCGTCTGTGTTTGTTTTCGGAGACTAAGCCTATTCATAGTGTATCCTACTACAGCATTTTTAGGTGACAACCACCAACGAAAACTACAACATGATGTCACACGGTGCATGTGATAATGAGCCACTCACCGCTCACCCCAACAAATCTCTCTGTTTTTACTAACTGTTTAGTCACTGTATCATACAAAACTGGAGCGTCGTCAATAAGACCTTAATGAAGAAATGCATGGATGTATGGGGAGATGTGCGTGGTCGCGTGTCTTACCTCGTGCCAACACTTGTACATGACACAGTAGACTTGTTGTGAGGCTCGGTGAGGCCGGTAAAGACGCACTCCTCTGGTGATCTCCATGACCACCTCCTTGTTGGTTTTGCAGCCGAATGGAATGCTTCCCTCTGAGAAGATCTCCCACATCAACACCCCTTTACACACACAAATATTTGTGAAATATATTATACATGAAATGGGATATTGTACGAGAAAAAGCAGACATCTAGCATGCTATAGAATAGATGACTGGTCCCAGACCCACCCATGATCCCACTGATCTCAAGACCCAGTGGGTCACAGACACATTGTATGGGTCGCTTTATTTTTTAGTGTCCTACATTCAGGAAAAACAATATTTTTAATGTAATCAAAACAAATTCAAATAAAGTCCACAAATTAGAAAACAAATGATTAAGACATAGCAAAAATATTTAATTTCTGTTTTGGGTCACAGCCTGAAAAGTTTGGGAACAAACTGCCATAAATGGCATGCGCGTATGCATGCACAAGCACATACCACACACACCACACACACCCCGTACCGTATGACCAGACATCAGACTTGCTGCTGTATTTACAGTAGTGGAGAACTTCAGGTGGAGACCATTTTACAGGGAACTTGGCTCCATTAGAGCTGGTGTACTGGTCATCTAACACATACCTACAATAGACAACATAATATATACAGCTGGGAAAAATACTCCAGAATTCAAAATTGGCATTAAAATAGTACAGTAGGCTACAGTACTGTACCTGTTTCACAAGTATTCAAATATGGTAAATAAAATGTATATAAAATGAAAATAGCATATAAGCCAATCAGATGAGATGCACGGTGGGCTTGTATATGGGCCAAAATGTAAGGAGTAATGACTCTATATACTGGTGTTAAGATAAGAATTACAATCTACAACTAGTAACTACAGCTAAATAAAGTGAATTAAAAGTATGTTGTTTGACACAGAGAAGCACTGCTACATATCAGCTTATAGGTTTGTGTGTGCGCGCGCGCGCGTGGGTGTGTGTGTGTGTGTGTGTGTGTGTGTGTGTGTGTGTGTGTGTGTGTGTGTGTGTGTGTGTGTGTGTGTGTGTGTGTGTGTGTGTGTGTGTGTGTGTGTGTGCGTGTGTGCGTGTGTGTCATGTGTGTCTCTTTCAATACCTGGTCATTCCAAAGTCACAGACTTTGACAACGTTGTGTTCACTGACCAGACAGTTCCTGGCTGCCTGCAGAGAGATAGGAGAGAGAGAGGGGGGGTGTAGTATGATATGTAACATTTTTAACAACTTAGTTGAAACACACACACACACACACACACACACACACACACACACACACACACACACACACACGAGCACCGCAAGACACGCACCACACACAGTTCTTCTTCTACCACTGTGAACTTCTCCAGCAGGTGGCACCAGTAAACATCTTGTACCACAACACCTACACAAATCCTTTGCAAGGTTTGTGTAGATTGTAATGTAATGTTTGTATATTATATATAACTGCCACGCACAACCGTGTTATGTTAGAAACAGTGAGTAGGGATCCCCAGCATGTAGAAACTGCCGGATGGTAACTTGTATATGTTGAGCAATTTTCAGAAATGGCATAATATGTGACCATACCATTAAAAATTCATCATGCTTTATGTAGCATGTGGCATGTCAATCTATAGGGTGTTTTTTTAGGATGCTGAATCCAATCCAACCATTACAGCACAAATGGACCCTTGCGGGTCAATTTGGTTTCATGTTCACACAAGTTAAAATATTCACCGTCTGGATTAGCCAAGTCTACACAAATAGAGAATGTAGAAGATTATGGTATTTTGCTTTTTTATTTGCCTGTTTTGTTTTCTCTGAAATCCAGCCTGGAATTGTGGACAAAAGCAAAAGAAATCTTTAGTTTTGGGGTCTGTGGGGCTAAAATATCATGAAATGGTGGTCCGTGGCTCAAATTAGTGGGCCCTGGTATGAAAAAGGTTGAAAACCACTGACCTAAGTGACTACTGGCCACGTCCTTTCCATTTAAGCAAGTGCTGCTGGGAAAGAAGGACTCGTGCCTGATTGGCCTACCGAACATCACTTTTAGTTACATATTTACCTGGAAGCTTGGTAAGCTCCTGGTCAGGCTTACGCTAGGTTTCGCAAGGAATCTCCATGTTGCCTTCCCTCAAGATACAGACACCCTCAGAGCTGGAAGAGGCATCTACCTTTATAGATACAGTATGTCTGTCTCTTACCAGGTCTCTGTGGAGGAACTGGTGCGTCTCCAGGTATTCCATCCCCTCGCATGCGTCCTGGCACATGGAGATGAGCCACGCCACCTTCAGTCCGCGTCCCTTCTTCCTCAGGAAGTTGAGCAGGCAGCCATTCTCCATGAACTCGCACACGATGAGCAGCGGCCGCGAGCGCAGACACACGCCGTACAGCTGCACCAGCTTATGGTGACACAGCCTCCTAGAGACAGACACACACACAAAATACCATATGTATGCAATATATATATATATACTGGCAAGGAATTACCTCATCTGCACAGGCAAAGAGCGAGCATTCTGACAGCAATATCACATGGAAAACTGTCCTGATATGTAATGTTGGTCACAGTGGCAATCAGCTAACCAATAAATAACCGCAATCATTCATTGGCATCCGTCAGTCTCGAGAGACTATGGAGTTGCGCTCTGTGGCAATATTCATTCGAGAGAAATTTGATCGAAATGTACATGAAAATAGTATAATAATGTCATTTACCTCAAATCTCTGTTATCATTATTATTTAACTGCAGTGTATCATTGTTTTGTACCACAATGGTGTGTTTTTAAAGAGAAACCATCCATTTCTCATTTGAGAACCTGGGAAATGGTTCTTGTGCACACATGCATGCACGCATCTCGATCTCGCACACACACGCACGATGCACATGCACACGCAACGCACACACACACACACACACACACACACACACACACACACACACACACACACACACACACACACACACACACACACACACACACACACACACACACACACACACACACACACACACACACACAGGCGCATGTACGTGTCATGGTTAACAACCCTTTCGTAAAGAATGGAAAGTATAGTTACAAAAAGCGTGGGAACACACGCACACACATAAACAAGCGTGTGTAGGTGTAGTGTTAAAGTAAAATGACCTAGATTGAAGTCTTTGTGGTGTAACAAGCCCCCTGTTCTCTCTTCCTGCCTCCCACACCCACAGCCATCCATTTCATAGTTTTATTTTCGGTCATTCTGCCCAGTCAGTCAAATGGTATTTCATTTGTATCAAAAGTAGAAATGACTCGTTGTGCAGAAGTATCTCATTTTACAAGTTTACAAATGTATAAACAACATATTTATACAGAATATTGTGTTGTGATCTTGTAGATCTAATATTCCCAGTCCTAGGCAAAGGTATTTTAAAGGTACTATGTAAACCGTTGAACTTACATCATGACTTTGGCTTCTTCTATGAAGTCCTCCTCCAGCATGGCTCCCTCTCTGATGACCTTGATGGCCACTTTTTGCTCAGCTCTCCACTTCCCCAGACGCACCTGACCGAACTGACCACTGCCCAGCTCCTTCATGAACGTCAGCTCAGTGGGGTCGATCTCCCACTTCTCTGGAGAGGGGAGGGAGACAGAGAGAGAGAGAGAAATTCTATCTATTCTCAAAATACAGGAGACAACACATTCTGAGCAGAACCAGTATCAGTAGACTTGTACTGTACTGTATTCAAATACAGTACAGTACAACAGATGGATGGCAATTGACCTTTTTACCAATTGTGGTAAATAACTAACTTTTAAAGGACAACTTCACCACTTTCAACGTATCTTCATAAAATGGTCCTCACCAATGTACATGATAAAATACCTCTTATCTTTTTCTACAGGTCTTGCAGGTGGGCTGTGAGCAGTTCAGAGCTGATTGCAGGCTTTCTATTCACGAAAAGTTCTCCCGATAATAAAAATATTAAATAATAATAAATATTTTTGACCAAAAATATTATTTTAAAAAACCTGCCGATTAAAACGTGGTGAAGTGGTCTATTAACTGGTTCATTTGTGTACCATTACTTTAAGTGTTCTTTTGTTTACCGAGGCAGTGCTGCATCAATACACTGTTAGAATGACATACTTGTGCCAGCATGGATTTTTTGATCGAATCTTATCTTGATTGTATAAACATGACGTCAAGGGCTACTATACTCGATAACGGGCATGATAAGCCAAAAATGTTGATAACTATGTAAATTATGTTCAATGTCAGACATATGCAGGTGTGTGTGTGTGTGTGTGTGTGTGTGTGTGTGTGTGTGTGTGTGTGTGTGTGTGTGTGTGTGTGTGTGTGTGTGTGTGTGTGTGTGTGTGCGCGCGTGCATGCGCATGTAAACTACCTGAGCTGAAGCCTGCAGTAGCAGGAACACACTTTCCCATGGATCCTACTGGATATCTTAACCTGGTTACTAGACCTGCGTGCATGCGCACGCACGCACGCACGCACGCACGCGCGCACACACGCACACACGCGCACACACACACACACACACACACACACACACACACACACACACACACACACACACACACACACACACACACACACACACACACACACGTAAATGGGAATACTACACACCTAAATGGGAATACATTGTACTTTCAGTACATTCATGTCGCCTACAAATATTCATCTCTCCCCAAACAAACAATGATAATAAAATACAAAAGATGCCCAATACAGTCTTGTGTGCATGAGAGTGGATGTGGAACAATTTGTGTGTGCGTTGCTGTGTCTTTGTGAGTGTGTTCATACACGTGCGTGTGTGCATGCACATACCTCCAGCATTGTGTGTGTGGTAGTGTATAAGTTCTGGTATAGACTTGTGGAGGTGTTTCTCAGCCAGGTAGTACTCAGCATTGTCAGTCTGCTTGATCTGGTAGTGTCTGATCGCTCCTGTAATGCTGTAACACACATACACAAACACACAAACGTGCGCATGTGCACACACTAGGGCATTAATTAAATATTTGACTAATGAAACTTTTGGAGCATCTCAAGCCCTTGCTTTCTCTTTATGCACAACAAATCATGCCATTCATTTAATCAGGATGCATCTGCCCAGCAGATTGTTCAGTGGTTATTGTTGGCCGTTTGGTGGACAAGAAAAACAACGCAAGTAGGCAAAAGCTAAGCTCTTGTCTACTGGATAGAAAGACTTTCCAATTATGACTACTGTATGGACTTTATATAGCCAGGGCTCCATTTTTCCACCGCTAAAACCCTTATGCCTAAAACTCTTTGGCTTTTATTACTATTTTGAAAAACATTTTAATGGCCAGCCTAAGCTCACATGTTAATGTAGATTGGCTAGTTGGCTACTACTCACAAATGTTTTCAAAATGTTTTCTGTCTCTAGCCATGTAGACAGCACACTACAGCTGCCTGTAAAGTGGGTAAATCTTTTCAATGACAAATCTTGTCCTTATTATCATTACTTTGAGACATGACATTGTTGGGAACTGTGTGAAAGGCGGCAACATTCAGGATAAGCCAAAGTTGTTCTCTCACCCCAGAGTTTTTGTGTAAACGGAGACCGTATACACTCCATGCTGACTGGAATCTCTCACGATGAAACCCCCGTCTTTGTCCTGGAACACACAACGGATCACTAATCACCAATACGCCTATGCATTAATACACACAACCTTTATCCTCAGAAGGATCATGTTGTAAAGTCTTTACTTAATACATGTAGGCGTAATTATAGCAATTAAACACTGACAGGCCAATAACTCAAGTGATTAAAGGTCCAATGTGCAACTTAACCTTCAATCAAACAATGAGAGTCAGTCTCCGGTTTTAACCCAATTTTGGCTCAAACAGGAGGTTAAATTAAAAGCATAAAGCAATGTGAATTCCTACACTTGTCTCAAAGTGCACTTACTGGTGACTGCAATTCGAAAGTGACCGCAGTAAAAAAAGGAGACCCCAATGCCCTTTACACCATAAATCTGTAGGCTACTGGAAAGACAGACAGACAGACAGACAGACAGACAGACAGACAGACAGACAGACAGACAGACAGACAGACAGACAGACAGACAGACAGACAGACAGACAGACAGACAGACAGACAGACAGACAGACAGACAGACAGACAGACCTCTTGTCTCAATAGCTGCTCTGCCGCTGTTCTGGTGATGTTCTTGCAGTACCACCTAAAGAGATTAAACCAGCTACTTTAATAAACCCATATTGTTATTTAATAAACATTATGTCAGCCTCAGGCACAGATACAGTGTACTACAGTCCAATATCATCTTGTTTGGCAACTTACATGAGATAAACAAAAGAAAACACCAACAAAGACAAAAAACTCACTCCAGATATCTTGAATTTTGGACAGCCAGTGGATACATGGTTCTACTCACCCATTCGCATCTATCTTGTTCTTCTCTGTCACATAGTTACTGGGGATGAAACCTGTATTCCTGGGAGGAGATGGTAACACAGCAGCACACACTAAAATCACTAGTAACTCTCTGACAAATACAACGAAATGCACCCTGTGGCAGTTTGGTTACATTTTGTGCTCTTCACATTCGTAACAATCCAACCAAGAGAGAAATTTCTGACATCGAATGGATGAAATTTCTTTCTCACCTGAAACTGTATTTTCTGTTTACTAAAAGTTCTGAAACATTTAAAATTCTGTGGCACTTTGTCCTCAGCATGTAGGAATGTGTGCACATTGATTTCACACTTTATAATGTCATGTGTTTAAAATGCATGCTGTGTTCGTGATATGTGGCATTTTGTTTTGAAAGGGAGGAATCCTGCAAGCTTTGGAAGCCAGTCAGGATGGAATGTGGGAAATGGAACAAAGTTGTGTTGATCACATAAGCATATAGATAGAGTATATTGATTTTCTTAGCGTATGGTTAAAATGTGTACCAGTAATGTAACGAAGTGTGTTTAGTAAAGGACTGCCTGATCGTGGCACTATCTCAGGATTCAGAAGAATGTGGGGCAGATTTTCATTCATTTATTTATTTATTTTGACAGGACAGCACCAGTTTGATGAACACAGGAGACTGACACATGCATTAATATGTACAGACATCCCAGTGTAAAACCGGTCAGATGTTAGTCGTTGGCATCTAGGGTGTACAGTATGTATGCAAATTTTGGAATTGACCGTGCCAATGGTGAGAGATTACACTACCCAGATGGACGGCCGGATGGACACACAGAAGGACTGGCAGAGGATACAATAAAAAACAATGTACGTGTGAAATAGCACCCTCGGTATTGACGTCAGATTTCACTTCGGTGCCCTAGCCTCTACAAATAATATATTTTAAATATATTTTTATCCCACGATTTAGTCGATTTAGTCGATTTTGCAACCCATTTTTTCACAATGCACGAGGAGTCCAAGCTGCCTCCTTTTCAACTGACAAGGGGGGGTTTCCCTGGTTGGACGTAGTGCGTGGAAGGAACACGTTATTCCAACCAGTTCCAGTCCCCTCCATCAGGTGCCCCGGCTGGCCAGGGGGAGGCAGTTTCGAGCCCAGGATCACTGCATGTTTTTGTGAGGGTATCTACCCTAGGGGACACGGGGAGAACATGCAAACTCCACACAGAAAGGCCCTATTGCCAAACCTGCCTCGGTTATGGGTATGACGTGGAGACATGCCACCAGCACCCACAGCAGCGCACCTAGCGGGAATCGAACGCAGGACCTTCTACCTGTGAGGCGACAGCACTAACCACTGTGCCACCGTGCCCCCATACAAATAATAATAGAATGGATCAGCCTACCCTTGTGTGTCCTGAGCTCTCCACCACTGCTTGTCTTGTTTGTGTAGAATGATGTACTCTTCGCCCTGTGGAACACCCACGCATGCACGCACGCACTTGGTTTGAGCATATGTAATGCGAACAAGTGAAAGTGTTAAAACAAACAGTGTGTGTGGGGGGGGAGCGGGGGGTCATGTATGCTGCCTACCCGTTTCAGTGTCAGGTCTGTATTCTCTTTAGCTAGGAAGTCATACATAGCAACCACTCGTGGCAAGCCTTCAACATTGTCATTATAGTATTCCGGTGGAGGGGGAGGTGGGGGTGGTCTCCTGTTAGACCTGTTAGTCTGACACACACACACACACACACACACACACACACACACACACACACACACACACACACACACACACACACACACACACACACACACACACACACACACACACACACACACACACACACACACACACACACACACACACTTTGAGATGCTCTAAAATGGCATTTACAATTGAACAACTGAGTGTTTGGGTGGAATAGATAAGCGTGCCAAATGGTCATAGTAGATGGATAGAGGTCGTCTACAAATACTCATAAAATTGAGCAATAAAAAGCAATACAATTACCATCAAATCACAGTTATTTTGTCTAGCACATTTAAAAACTTTTAATACTGTTTAGTTGAGGGTCCCAGGGATCTGTACTTGGGCTGACTACCACCTCAACACCATTGCAGACAATACATTACTCCAGCTTTCAGCTACGGTACGTGGTTGAATCTTTGTCTACAGAGATATGCCCAAAATAAAGGACACACACACACACACACACACACACACACACACACACACACACACACACACACACACACACACACACACACACACACACACACACACACACACACACACACACACACACACAAAATATGTAGTACCCTGTGAGCGTGTCCAGGACGTCTCTTGCCAAAGCACAGGGAGAAGGAGTTCCTCTGTACGTTCACGCGGGGACTGATATCCCTGGAAATACATCCATCAACCAGAGCAATAACTATACTATACTGTGACCGATGCCTACATTAATCAATAATAAATAAATGTGTGTGTGTGTGTGTGTGGGGGGGGGGGGGTCTACCTGCTTTGGAATGCACAGCAGCAGCCGAGTGTGGAATGATCTGAGTGGAAGACAAAAAGTCAGCAAGATTTTTTTTATATATTTTGAAAAAAAAAAAAAAAAAAAAAGTTGACTAATTAAGCTTTCTTTTTCTACATTTTTTTTAAAATCACAAATCTTCTATTCCGTGGGTCTCTGCCACAAAACATTTTCAGATGGCGGCACCTGGCCAATATAATTTCAGGATCATTCACAATAAAAGTTTGAGAACTACTGTTATAGGCCTAGGGCACTCGTCAAGGACCACCTTTTATAGATCACAGGTAAAAATCCCATCTTCTTACATAGATAAAATAAAATATAATAACTTAAACTGCCATTCTACCTCCAAGCGGGCCACCTATAATATTTAAAACATCTGTTCTCAACCAACAGAGGAGCAAATAATAGTGGATGCTGATGGTGTTTTGTAATCTAGTTTAGTTTTTTATTAGTTTGGTATCAAGTTTTAATTTTGTATTGTAATGTGGATATGAATTAGTCTGGAGCTCAATTCAACAAGGTCAGAAAAATACCAAAAATATATGACGCAGTACTGTTGTGAGCTTGTAGATTGGCTGAAAAGTTCCTAAAAAGTTGCAATGTGAAAATAGAAGCCATGGTGTCACAGTGATAAAAACAAAAAACTGTTTTCAAAACGTATTGTTTTTTTTTTGTTTTGTTTTTTAAAACTGCCTAACAATGATGTGCACGGTGGATGGGTGTCTGAACTTCCTGCAGCCTTCCTATGAGGCGAAGACTGAGTAGAAAGAAATGGTGGCATTTTATCATTTTTGTATCTTCATACGTTCATATAATTGGTCGTCATTTAGTGACGACCAATTATATGAAGATACAGAACTTGAAAAGTGATAAAGTGGTCCTTTAAACTCACTTGACTTCTGTTTGACTTCTGTTTAATTTTAACATATTTTCAAACATCCTTTTTAGCCTTGATATGCGTATAAACAAATACACGTGTGCGTGTGTGTGTGTGTGTGTGCGCGCGCGCGCGTGTGTGTGTGTGTGTGCGTATGCGTGTGTGTGTGTGATCTTACCTGAATGAATCATGGCTGTCAATCCTTTTATGGTCTTTTTCAGGTTTTCTTCTCTTCATATCTCCCTTTCTCTTCATATCTCTCTTTCTCCTCACATCCTCCTCTATACCGTTCCATCCATCCAGAGAGAGAAGGCGAGAGCGAGCATTTCTACAGCCAGGTCAGTGGAGAGGAGAGCGAGAAGTGGGTGACGCAACTTTAAGGAAATTGGCACAGAGAAGAAAGCGCAGAAGTTGGAGGAGGGGTTCATGGCGGCTGCGAGAAGAGAAGGGTGGTAAAAGGAAGTGTAGAATGAGAGCGAGACAGACACAGAGAGATGGAGAGAGAAACAGAAAGAGGGGGGAGAGAGAAGAAAGGAAGTTAGGCGAGAATAAACCACATCCGAGCCTCAGTAGCCTACACAAGAGGAAAGCATGTGCTGTGGCTCTCAACCTTTTCAGACTCCCCTATATATATTGATATATATTGGCCTAATATTGAGTCATTACTGTATAATCACAGAAGATATTTATTGTAATGAAAACAAGGGGGCTAGTAGAGGGCCCTGACTAAATGAAAGGGTCAGTCAAATCCAAATGCAAAATGCATGCAACTTCTTGAATCCCCAATGGAGTTTGTGTGCATTGAGACTAGGGTTTATAACAAAACAAAAAATAAAAATATATGATCTTTAAAAAATAAAGATCAAACAAAAGATCAAAAGATCAACAAAAAAACAAGGTCAGTTTCAAACTGGGAACTTTGCAGTGTTTTTCCCATGTAGTCAGTTGTCAGACCCAGTCCACGCTCATTTTATCTTATTTTGAGAAACATAGCCCCTAGGGGTCGCTACCATAGATATATTAAACTCTAGATAAGGCATCCGGTTGAAACGTTGAGGCGAAATGGACATAGTGGCCAAAGTTGGGAACTGCAGCCTGGGCCATATTCACTCGCACGCTTCACGCACGCGTATTCACACGCATACACGCGAGCGTGTATTGAAGTCTATGGCATGTACGCGCATAGGCTCCGCCCCCTCCAGAGCACTCCGCTCTGAGCTCCCTGCTGCTGCTCCCTGCTGCGGTCTGAGTTGGAGCGCTTGTTACTCGCATTAAAACCAGGAAATGTTGCCTCGAATTTTCTCATATTTCTTATTAATATGTGTATATAAAATATAGCTAACTCGGCGAATCTCTTAGGTTCATCAATATTGTTCGTATAAATTATTTGGTTTGGACTTAAATATTACGATTATGAAGGATAGATTGTGTTGTTTTGATGTCCAGGGAAATCCCATTCACTTCAATTGGCTTCTAAAAGTCCGAATTCGAAAAATGATCTTTTTAAATAGCAGCTGTACATGAAATGTTGATGGAGATTTTACACTGAAATGAATATATACTGATATAAACACATGGTTTGATAACCTACAAGTAGGCTAAAGTTATTTTCTGATAGGCTTATGCCTCTCCATCCACGCCGTCTGTAAATCACTCTCCCTGGGGACAGCCAGAGCAGTTTGCCGGTCGTGGAGCTCTGTCTACTGCATCACAGTCTACACGCCAAAAAGCAGGGGTTTTCAACCAGTGGTCTAGGGGCTATCAGTGGTCCTTGAGAGGGTTCCAGGTGGTCCCCAGGCCCCAGCTAAAGGAGGGTTAGATCTTTATTGAGTACGGGTCAATTTGGTATCATTTTAGGCTAAAATCTGCATTAGGCCTACTTAATTTCCATAAATCTACACAATTAGAGAATGTTACTGTTACTTATCAGGGCCGGATCTAGAGGGGGGGGGGGGCACCCAAGTGTGCATCCTGCCCACCCAATGAAAGGCAATATCAGTGGTTTTCAACCAGTGGTCTGGGGACCACTGCATGGTCCTTGAGAGAGTTCCAGGTGGTCCCCAGCTAAATGGTGGAAAGTTGGTTAACCAGATGTAACTCTTTGAGAATGTAAAAATGGAATGGATCCTTGTGGGTCCATTTGGTTTCATTTTTACACTCTCAAGAGTTAAAATATACATCATCTGAATTAGCCCAAGTCCACACAACTAGAGAATGCAGTAGAGAATGTATTATCATTTTGATCTTTATGTTTGCAGATCAAAATTCCAGGCTATGTTTCCAGCCTGGAATTGTGGACAAAAGCAAAATAAATCTTTAGTTGGTGGTCCGTGGCTCAAATGCTAAATAAATAGTGGGCCCTGGTGTAAAAAAAGGTTGAAAACACTAGCGTCATTTACAATGGGTGCGTGGGTGCGTGGCACCCATGGGCCCCATCGCCACTCTAGGGGGGCCCTGAGGCCCAAACAGACTTTTTTCCTTCTCCTTTTATTAAAATATATTTTGTCGCGTGGGGCCCACGCGAGCAGCATATGGGAGATGAGCTAATGTCACTTTACTTTCATCTAAAAAAGTGCGGTGAACAGCAACCTTATTACAGTCAGACGTACAAAGACGTCAAAGGTGTCAAAGCTGCGACATTGAGGCATCAGAAACTAAGCGCTCGAGAGCTGTTTGTGCAGCATGATGGTCCCTATTTATTGTCCCGATCCTCAATAGAAGTCTATGTAGAATGGCGGCCCTTGGACTGGCCACTTAAAGAGAACGGAGTTGTCGCTGCTGCGCTACTCTGTGCTTACCTTTTGAAAGTCCCCCGAGATTCTTTTGAGATTTCAATCTAAAAACTCTCAGGCCATTCTCACCCGATTTCAATAATTCCAAGTGTGGTTCAAGTATATCCAAGTATATTTTCAGTTGCTATACAGCTCATGCGTTTATAGTATGCGTTTATCACACAAAAGGAGAGGGGAAATTTTCGCATTTTCTCCATGCACTGTCTCTGTGCCCCGTGCCGTGCGTATCGGGGATTCCCCGTTCTTATAATATGGAATACGACACAGCTGTGTATACGGAGCTAATTACATGATCTCAGTCTGTTTGCACAGTATAATCTATTTTACTCTATATATAATCAATTATATTTATAAAATATAATCTTAATATAATAAGTCCTCAATATAAAATCACAAAGAGCTTAATATGCTTATCTTATGTGTTTATCATATCTTTTAATTTAGCTTTAAAACATAGGTGACAGGAACTGTAACCAAATAACAATCCTACTGACTCTACTGATTAAAAAACAGTTACTGCAACCATATAATCTATGGTAGGATATGTTAATCACTTATCATGTGTGGCATAGCCCTAAATGTTAATATATTTTAGTTTTTTCTAGGGTGGGATGTCTGTATTCATCTATCAAAATACATTTATCTAAATACATCCATTCATCTTCACCTGCTTATCCATAGCATGGTTGGCTGATTGGTGACTCTTGTTATAATTTTCTGGCTATTCAACCTTATAATGTAATGTTGCTTGTTGATTTTTATTAGTCAAGGTGGGATAGGACGAGAATAGGCCGTAAAAGAGAGCCTTCCCAAACGATCCAAATTATCTGACAAACACCTCTGCGCGCGCATGTGTGAGCGCACGCTGAGAGGGCCCTTTTGATATCGGCACCCATGGCTGATGAACCCTAATGTCGCCACTGGTTGAAAACCACTGCTTCATATAAAAACTTTGGAGTTGCCCACCCTGCCATTCTTCCAGCCCACACTAGAAGGCTCGGGCTGGCTAATTCCGGCCCTGATTGTTATTTTGATTGACTGCCATCTCTCCTAAATACAGTATGATAGCCTAATGTGGACAAAAAACTTTAGTTTTGATTTTTTACAATTAAGCTAAATGTCATCAAATGGCGGTCTGTGTCAAATACTGAATCAACAGTGGGTCCATATCAAAATGCTCATACTGCTGCTTTACTAAACAGTACTAAATTTAAATTGAAAGTTGCCACTCAAAAGAAAATATGAATTGTGTAATGGCAGTTTATGGTAGAGTTCTCAAACTCTGCCCGAACCCGACCAGGACCGAACCCGAACAGGCCCGACCCGACATTTAGGGCCGGGTAGGGCCGAAAATCTATCCTAATCAATAGGGCCGGGTAGGGCCTAGGGCCGCATGAAAACATAATATATATTGAATTATTTTAATATAGTAAGAATAATAGTTATTTTCTGTATTTACCCATTATGAAGATGGTGCTGATTGCATTTCAATTTTAATCTGTGGTGAATTCTCAAATCTTGCCCAAACCCGACAGTTTAGGGCCGGGTAGGGCCTAAAATGTATTCCATTTAGTAGGGCCGGGTAGGGCCTAGGGCCTGAACTGTTAGGGCCGGGTAGGGCCGGGCCTTAATTTTCAGGCCCGTTGAGATCTTTAGTTTATGGCACTGTGTTTGGAAAGAGAAAGTGCTTTTAAAAACGGTGAATCTCAATGGAGAATTGCTCCATCACATACTGTATGGGCTATGTAGAAGTGTGAATGAGAATGTGAATCAAAACAATACCAAACATGGGTTGTTATTGATGCTTTGAGGTGTAGAGATGTTAGGCCAGCCTGAGAACAATGGATTTTAATGAATATGAAGTGGCTGTGTAAAACATGTTATCAAGTTGTATTGTATAGCACTTGTTAAGAATGCATATCCCCTTCATGAAATTGATTGTCCCGTTTTACTTGGGAAAAGGCCAACAAATTAATAAATGAAGTGGCACACCACATAATACAAAAAAAAAAAAAAAAAAAACTTCATGTAGGCCTATACAGAAGGTTTAAATGTTGTGTCCCTATCCCAGCACAATTAAACAAAATTGACATCCAATTCATTCATTCATTGCCCACCCTCTGTAGTTAGCAGTGTCTACCATACGCCAAAACAACTGTTTCGGAGTGATCCTGATCTATTAATACATACTGTAACATGCCTACAAATACAACAGATTGACTGCATTAATAACAAAAAGGTACTCCAAATATAGCTGAGTAGCTCACAACCTCAGCCTAAAAGCGAAATATCTCTCCATAATCCCAGGGAAACCCTCTTGGTTTAACTTATTTTCTTCTAAAATGAGCAATCAAAAAGGTATAAATCCCTTCAAATCCAAATATTCAAAATAGCAGTCACCACAGTGACCACAAACAACACACGAGTGTGAATGAACTTCAGTTTATTGCATAAACATATAGTTTTATATGCCTTTGCATGTAAACAGTGTTTAGCGAGTAATTATGAAAATAACTAATTCATTTGCCTCAAAACATCCATGTTTTCGAGTCAAAAGGCTAATATAATAAGCATAAAGCATATCTAATGGAGGAGTTCCAGGCCACAAGCGGCGATTTTCCAAAAATATAACCCGAAATGTGTTCTCTTCAAGCGGGCAAACGACTGCAGTAGTAACCAACGGTAGGAGGAGCGCCGCGCGTTCACCGTGAGTCGCACGCACGCGCGGCGCTCCGGCGTGCGTGTGGGCCATATACACAGAGCGCGCAGGCTCAAATCAGGAGTGAAATCGCCTCATGCGCTGAGTGAGCAACTTCATGCAAGTGGACGAGAGGGGAACTTCCGGTGTCAGATCTTTAGTTTAATATATCTATGGGTCGCTACCAGCTGTGGCATGAAAACAAACATGAAGTCACATCAGTGAGAACAGCATGGCATGATTATAATTACCTTAGCTATCTTATACAAATAAATTAAGCACTGGCAGATATACGTTCAATAAATAAATAAATAAGTATCAATAATTATGGTTTTATTCGTTTATTGGACCACAGTTCACTGTTATTGGCCCTAATGGTTGGGCCACCTAGTAAAAGCTTTGCGAGTTGCGACATTGATGAGTCGTGACACTCAGGCTCGAGGACTGTTCCTTCGGCCTGAAAGGGGGACAAGCTGGAGTTGGATAGCATTGTTTTCAACGAGGGCGGCGCAAATAAGTTACTGTAGGCACGTGTGCAACATGCCAACTGTTGTAAAGTACTGTACAATAACAACGATACGTTCCCTCAATACTCTACGCTCACTCTGTAGCTACAGAGTGAGCGTAGAGTATTGAGGGAACGTATCGAGTGTTACTGTTGTAAAGTACTGTACAATAACAACTAAAGGTCTCTGTAGTCTATGTTGTACTATTACTACAAAAGGATAAAAAAAAAAGTTTAATAAAGCTGGCTGTTGCCCGAGTCCAATGCATTACTGCTACTTCCGGTCCAGAACTTGTCCCTATTGGTTGTCCCCATTCTCAATAGAAGTCTATGTATAAGAGGCGCCATGAAGTGAACCGAGTTTGCGCCACTCTATTCTCCAAGGCTTTGACATACAGTAAATGAAATGACACTTCCTTGTAAATTGGGACTTAAACCTTAACCCCATAGCACACGCACGCACGATTATTCACTTCCTTGTGGTCGATATTTGTGGGTGGCTTCTCTCTTTCTACACAAAAAACACCCTGCTGTAGTGCGGACTCCTTTCTATTCTATTATTCTATCAGCAAGTCAGTCGGTCGGTTTATTGTACTGAAAATTGACTTTCAGTTTCAAGAGACATTAAAAAAGCTCCCGCTGTTCCCACGTTGCGTACGACATGACATGCTGTGTGTGTCTCTGTATGGGGACAGGACAACAAATGGCAGACGGTAAGCAACAACTGACAATTCAGAATTCAAATCAATCCAACTGTCACGTTTTTTTTTTTATAATCTCACTTTCGCTCAGTGGAGGGAAGTAGAGATTTTTTTGTTTACTTAAAGGGGAAATCCACCCATTCCATTGTGCCATACTGCCATTAATATGTGGTGTGAAAAGTGCTGTGGAAATAATAAAAAAGAGTCCACCCAATGGAGGCCTGGAGAAAAAAATATCTCGATCATGACATCATCAAGATGTGTTTCACATTTTTTTTTTCTATAGTTCCACTTTCTCTCTCCATCTCTCGCTCATTTCCACACATCTCCAAGGAATATGACTTAGTAAAATGTTGAATAATATTATCAATATAGCAACGTAGAAATAGGCTACTCTGTTAAGTTAAACATTATTGTACTTCAAATAGCTTACCTTAAGATAAATTACACTGCCTGGGTCCGGGACTTGCATGCATGCATAATAATTATACCAATACTTAGCTCCGTCTACGGCACCACTCTCTGTGGTGCCGTAGTGGTGCCGTAGGAGCTAACCAATACTACTACTACTACTACTACTACTACTAATAATAATAATAATAATAATAATAATAATAATAATAATAATAATAAGGTCAGGTTATGTTTACCTTTAGGCCTATACAGTCTCCTTTCCATGGAGGTGCGTCGACCATCCGTGTTGCGCGCCATGGTGCAGCGCCGGGCTGTCCACTTATAGTCCTCATGGCGTCCTTGCAATATTCATGGGTCTCTCTCATCTGTACTCCTCCACCACCCATGTTTAGGACCTCACTTGTAATTCAATGTCTGATTATGCTGACAGACGCCTAATCAGACATTGAATCACCTGTGAGGTCCTAAACATGGCTGGCGGCGGAGGACTACAGATGAGACCCTTGAATTTGTTTGTAAAAGCGAAGATAGCCATGATGGAATGGCTGGTTGGTGGTTCATTCATGGTTCACATCATGACGTTCACATTATTTATGGAACCTTGTAGTACAGTGTTTTCACCTTTTTCATAACAGGGCCCACTATTTATTCAGCATTTTAGCCACAGACCACCTTTGATGTTAAGTTTAATCTCACAAGGAGTTTCTGGTTGGTCAAAATTAGAATTAATCTACATTTTCTATCCATATAGATTCCATTTGGTTTCATCAGTTATTTTTAGAATCAACATCATAGTTATTATTTTAGTTATTAGCCTGATGTCAGCATCAAAATCATAGTCTGGTGTCAATAAATTAGTCTACATCCTTGGAAAGAGTTACAACCTGCTGCACACCATTATTTTAGTAAAGGTAAAGGATTACTTCATGGGGGGTTGATTTTAATGGTCTGATGGTCTGATCTTTTTGTCTTTTTTTTTTCAATTAAAAAAAAAATCCTTTACCAAAAGTATGGTGTTCAGGCTCTACCTCCTTCAATGATGATGATGCAGCCTGTACTGTCAAGGATCATGTACAGCAATGCTCTTAATCAACTGGTATATTGGTAAGTGTTCAGGACAGATAGGCCTTTTCGTGCAGAGCTCAGAACAAATTTCGACTTTGATTGTTATGGAGGAGAGTAATTTTTATATAATGTGTTTCCCAAAAGTCAGCTTCCGGGTGGCACTATCAAAGGCAGATGTGAAAGAACACAGGTTAAAGTTTTTTTTACATGCCTTCTCAAACTTTGCATGCCAACTCCAGGCCGTTCTGGAAAATTTGGGTCAAAGGTTCATCGTTGGCATCCCAGGAGTGTTTGTGCAAGGTTTGGCATATGGATTAACTAGCCTGGCTAACCTGAAATAATTTTGGCCTGGTGGGGGGGTGTCCGAATTTGGATGGCAGATGAGCTGATCTAATTTGATCTCACCAAAGTGTGGTCATCCCTCGCCCCTTCCCCACCCCTTTACTGCTGTTCTACGTCACATGATTTGGAGCGCCCACCCGAAAGGTTGACTCCCACTTCTAGGCCACCGTGGCTAACGAATTAGTCTAGGGCCGGCCAGGCATTCTGTTTTCATGCAACGAAAGACGGACGAACGCATGGATACACATGAGTGACTTTATCGGAGAAGTGACATATATGGGTGTACTCTTTATTTTCATTGTTGAAAATAAAGGACATTCCGCATCTCCTTTAAGACTTAAGAGTAGGTTACATTATTTTATATGACAAGTGCCTGACATTGGGATGGCGGATCTTCCTAAATAGCCACACCATCTCTTGATCAAGCCTACTTCCTAGACTAACCCCACTACCCCCCCACCCCTACGCCCCTCTTCCAGTCTAGCTGAGTGCTGAGGCAGTACGTGGCCAATGGGCTCTGTGCGTGGGTGTGCCGAGGATGAGCGTGGAGCTGCTATTGGAGGAGACGCTGATTAAGCGCTCACAGCAGAAGAAGATTACCTCTCCTTTGAATTACAAGGAACGACTGTTCATCCTGACGTCAAACACACTGAGCTACTATGAGGAGAGGGGAGAGGTATACACACACAAGTGCACCCGCACACACAAACACGCCTATGGAAAAACGACTGGACAAAATAGACTGTGATTGCACTGGTCAGCTCCCAGTACAAGTAATGGACTGCATATTACTGGGCAGATCCCAGGTGAACTTCTGATTCCCAGATGGCTACACACGCAGCTACAGCCACAAGATGTATGATTAGAGGTCAAGGCTGCATACGAGACTCTTACAACCAGAGCGATCCTCACAATTATGTCAACCACTAATCTGACACGCACGATTCTATGGTATGATAAAGTGGTAAATCGTGCATTTACAGTACATAGCGATTTAATAATCCAAGACGCTTTACATAAATCATGCATACCATAATACATTCACCAATTCAAACCACATTCATACACCTACAACAGAGGAAATCATGCTAGGCACCAACCTACATATTGGGAAAAATTAGGGGTTCAGAGTCTAGCTTAAGGACAATTCGATAATCGACAGCTCTGGGGGAGCCCAGAATTGAACTGTGAATCTTGCATACATAGAGATAGAGATCCCTGTTGTCGCCACAGTATATGGCATCATAGTATATAGTCCATATATGATATGAAGGTGTGTGTGTGTGTGTGTGTGTGTGTGTGTGTGTGTGTGTGTGTGTGTGTGTGTGTGTGTGTGTGTGTGTGTGTGTGTGTGTGTGTGTGTGTGTGTAGAAGCGCAGCAGACGGGGTTCCATCGATCTGAGTAGAGTGAGGTGTGTGGAAATTGTTAAGAATGGAGGTGAAATCATCCCATGTCATAACAAATACCCCTTCCAGGTAAATCACACACGCACACGCACACACACACACACACACACACACACACACACACACACACACACACACACACACACACACACACACACACACACACACACACACACACACTCACTAACTTGTGTGTATTTAGGTACTGCACCATTTCACTTATGCACAATTTTGTGTGTGTGTGTGTGTGTCTGTGTGTGTGTGCAGGTGGTGTACAACTCAGGGCTCCTCTACGTGTTCGCTCCCACTCATGACAGCAGGAGTGTGTGGGTACAGAGTCTCAAAGAAGGTCAGGAATTCTATCAGACCTCACAAGCTCACAATGAGTCACATTGCAACTCATTTTGAGCTTGTAGATCTTCTATTTTATATTTTGATCCCGATTCACTCAAGTACATTTAGAATTCCAGACTTTTACATGTAAGTTGTAGTAGTAGTTGTATATTGCAGAATTGATACTTTTACTTAAGTTAAAGTAATATCAGTAAGTACCACTGCATAATGCGGGTGTTTGCCACGCCTTCTTTACCTGTACATTGTTGTTTGATGAGCAATGAACTAAGCTCCTCCCACTTTCTGTTTTTGGCCAATCAGAAATCAAACGCAACTCTCTGATCGCCACGAAGTTCCACCCCCAGTTCTGGCTGGAGGGAATGTGGCTCTGTTGCCGACAAACAGAGAAACGGGCCATGGGCTGCGGAGAGTACAACCTGTTTGGAGATAGTAAGACACACATGCACATGCACACTAACCAACACAAACGCATACACCCACATTCCCGCAAGCATGGCCTGCCCTCAACCCCTCTTGCATGCATGACTGCGCACTCCTGCAACAAACATGGATGTACACGTGTGCACAAACACATGCACACTACAAACTCACGATAGGAGGTAACAGTTGTCAGGAAGATGAAAGACAAAATGTCACATGCTTCTTTTTTCTCTGCCTTTCTGTTCCTCTTTTGTGTAGTTTCCAGAAAACCTCTGCCGCCGATCCCTGGAGAACAGAGGGTAACCGCGCGCGCACACACACACACACACACACACACACACACACACACACACACACACACACACACACACACACACACACACACACACACACACACACACACAAACTTGCTGAAAACATCATCACCACGGACAGCGTAGTACAGTAGTTTCGTGTGAAAACAGTGTTCAAAGATTGCGGTTAACAGTACTTTATGTATGTAAATGCATGTTTCCTGTGGGCAGGGATGAGCAAGGTGTTGCTTATCAACTGGGCCATGGCTGAAAGTAAATTTTCACCAAGCCCATTTCATATCAATATATAGCGATTAAAATGTGGTAACACATATTTTGCAGGCAAAAACATGTAATGCTGTGTTTTTGACAGCCAAATAATTAATTACTTTCAAGCTTCAGACTTTAGACTTTGAACAGGTCATTAACAACTGCAAAGTATTGCAAGGCGGTCCATTATGTTTCTTTTGCTTATACCTTCTGGTAGCTGAATTTGAATGTTGTTGTCAAACATAAGAATAAATTAATTAATAATAATCTGTATACCCTACTGGACTGGTTAATCCTGCTAGTGTTTCTGCAATACATTACAGCTTGTAAGTGACAGCTCACTTGAGATGACATCAATAACTCTACAAAGGAAGTGACAGTCATGCATGCGGAAGTGTTTCTATTCACAGAGCTACAGTATATGATATCTAGAAGAATGGTTCTCAAAGTGGGACCTCCAGTGGTCCTTGAGTGAGTTTCAGGGGCCCCCAACTAAACAATAGTTTGTAACAAAATGGACCCTTATGAGTCTGTAACTGAGTTAATTAACTCATTAATGTTAATGTTAATTAACTCATTTGTTAATTAACATTAACAAATGAGTGTTACAATATAAACTGGGGTATAAACTATGGGGTAAACTGGGAAATGCCATTAAATAGGTTGAGAATATCAAATCTATATATCAAATCTTTTCTTATAGTCCCTGGCATTAGCTCTGGGGGTTTTTGACATGAAAATGCTTGGGAACGACTGATCTAGAGAAGGCACAGAAAGGTCGTGGCCCACCCACTTCCACTCAACTGGGGACAGGGCAGGGACACCTACCCTTTGGCCAGACGCAGAATATGGATTTATTCACACCTCCTCCCATACGAGTCTGGACTTCGCCTTATAGTATGCAGAAGCTGGAAAAAATCAGAAAATGGTCAAGGCCAATCAGTGACAACAATGAAAAGCAATGAAAACCTTTGACAGTCAAAAAATCATATTGGATTGCTATAGAAAAATCCTATAAGATTTTGGAACAATTCCTATTGGATATTTTCTTGTCATTAACAAAAATCCAATAGGATTCCTATAAGAATCCTCTAGGATTTTATAGAAATCCTATAAGAAAATCCTGTCGGATTTTCTCATAGGATTGTAAGATTTGTTTGGGAATCTTATAGGATTGTAAGATTTGTTTGGGAAATCCTGTAGGACTTTTATAGGAATCCTATTGGATGTTCTTAATCCTATAAGAAAATATAAGATCTGTTCCAAAATCTTATTTGAGGAATCCTACGGGATATTTTGACTAGAGGAATATAAAATGAACTTAAATTTGTATTCAAAAGACTATGGCATGAAATAAACTTGCTGCCCAAATCAACACTGTATCCATCACTATCTCTGTGTGTCATCAGCCCCCTCCTCCCATCCCTCGGTCGTTCTCCGAGGACGGCGGGGACGAGGATGAGGATGAGGAGGAGGCGAGTGAGGATGAAGAGATGGTGGTGGTAGCGCTGTACGACTTCGCAGGTCTGGAACCTCACGACCTGTCCCTGGTCCAGGGCCAAGAGTATGTCATCCTGGACAAGTGTGATGTACACTGGTACCACGCACGCAACCAGTACGGGTGAGTGACCTAACATACCATGCACGCAAGCTGACACATCGGCAAAACTTTTACGTTTCTTTGCCGACCAATCTACCATATACAGTATATGGACCCCCATTTAATCTACATTTTTATCTCTGGGACCCCAATCTAATTCAGGCCTCTAGTGGTCGTAAACCCCATGTTGACAAAATGATGTGATGTACACTGTGTGTGATAATACCTGGACATCAATGCTTTGTGTGTGTGCGTGTGTTTCACAGAGAAACGGGTTATATTCCCAGTAACTACATCACAGAGAAGGTGTCTGGCAACCTTCAACAGTATTGGTGAGTGAACGCCCAATGCAATCTGATTTGATGCAATGTAATATGATCAAATACAACGTATAACGTTAGTGTCATCTTCTATACAGTAATGCATGTCTGACCTATTTTTAGTTAATTTAACAATGAACGTATCCTGGGCATCTGGTATTCACAGGGACGGAGCATGTTTTGAGATTGGCTATTTTGGTTGTAGCTGTACAGTAAAGTAATATTGTCATGTGTGTCGTAGCTGGTACAGCAAACATGTCAACAGGAACAAGGCAGAGGAACTGCTCCGAAAGGAGGTGAGATTCTTGTCTGTACAGTAAATGTAATGTAATTAATTACATCCCCTGCAAGTAATATCAGTAATCATTATTAATCACACTATTGATGTATTGTTATAATCATACTCATCACAGGACTTCCTAAAGACAATTTTACAGAATGGCCTTTTCCCTATCCCCTGGGGTTATAAGTTGTTTGCTGTTATTTCATTACCATGTTGCTGTTGCATTTATTGCTGTTTTGAGTGTTAAGCACTTTGCAACTGCCATTAGAAAAGTGCTATATAAATACATTTACAGTTATTATCATTAATGTGTCTCGACAGGACAAAGAGGGAGCCTTCATTGTCCGAGATTCCAGCAGTCAGGGAATTTACGTTGTCTCACTGTACTCTAAGACAGCTGGGTACGTCTGTCTGTCTGTCTGTCTGTCTGTTGAACCTGTCTGTCTGTCTGTCTGTCTGTCTGTCTGTCTGTGTACGTCTGTCTGTCTGTCTGTCTGTCTGTTGAACCATTCAAGAGTCCCACTGAAATTGAAATGGTTCATAACCGTAAAAATGGGTTTGGAAGTGAAAGAACAAAGGTTCCAACAATCTAGAGCGGAACCAGTTCTAGAACCAAAGTTCTTTTCAATGAAAAGGGGCCCTATACTATTAGATTAGATTAGATTAGAATATCCTTAGCCATAAACGTTATGCAATCTACATTCATCTGATCTTAACGATTGCATTATAAATAAAGCCATAGTGGGGAATGAACCTTGTGTGTGAATAGGTGACACCTAGTGGCTGAATGTTCTAAGATCTAGTAGCTGGGTCAAAGTATAGATACCCCTGGTCAAATATTAGTTAGTACAGTAAACGTTCCTCTGTCAAGTCAATAATGCACTTCAGTGCAGTACTCAAGAACAGTTCCTTCATTGCTGTCCACCAATGGTTGTGTGTTGTATAGTGAAGCAGGACCAGCGATCAAACATTACCACATTAAGGAGACAAACAGCTGTCCGCCACAGTTCTACCTGGCTGAGAAATACATCTTCGACTCCATTCCTGAACTAATAGACTACCATAAACATAATGCTGCAGGTACACACCACACACGTCAGATGGGATGACAGACTAATGGCTGTGCAGTTGTTGTCCGTCTCCCCCACCCCACCTTATACACACACTTGATCTGACTCAAATTGTACACAGTACTCATTTGTGCACAGATGTATCAATATTGTTTCTACTGTGTGTACAGGTCTAGCAGCTAGGTTACGCTATGCGGTTGCTGACCAGAACCACTGTGCACCGTCCACTGCAGGATTCAGCTACGGTAAAAAACTACACTAAACAACACACCACATCTGAACTCAGTCCGCATATTCATCATCCCGTTTTCAATGAAGAGGTGAAAGGTGACCACAGAAAGCAACAACGTGACATTATGCTGGAGTGGTCACCTCTCACACAAACTCATATTATTTTTACTTTTCGGTGGTCACCTGGACTATGAATAAGCCTTGCTGCACTACAATATAAAATGGCTGAACTCACTCTCTCTTTCTCTCTTCAGAGAAGTGGGAGATCAACCCCAGTGAACTGACGTTCATGAAGGAGCTGGGCAGCGGTCAGTTCGGTCAGGTGCGTCTGGGGAAGTGGAGAGCTCAGCACAAAGTGGCCATCAAGGTCATCAGAGAGGGAGCCATGCTGGAGGAGGACTTCATAGAAGAGGCCAAAGTCATGATGTAAGCATGGATGGGCATTGCAAAGCTGCTTCTACGAGCGACAATTCAAGTCAGAATTTCTCCAAAACTAATAATAAGTATAGTAAGTAACCAAGAATAAATAATTAAAAGGACAACCCAGTGTGGAAGGAACACGTTATTCCAACCAGTTGCTTTCGCTCTCATACAACAGAAGTACTCTAATGTGCTATGGTGGAGTCTAAGTTATTTGTACTTTACATGACTATTTTCAATTTCCAATACCCTTACTTCTAGACAAGAAAGAGGGAGAGAGAATAGGAGACACGCAGGTGCGCAGCAAATGAACAGAACTCAAATAGGCAACACGTTCTCAGGCCAGAGCCTATTACGTGGCATGCGCATGGACCACTTCGACCAATACAATTCCTGAATCCTGATCACATTAGAGTGTTAAATTACTATAATAGTGAAATAGGCAATAATATAGGCAATGAGGTAATAATATACTGTAGGTGTTATTGCCTTTCTGTCTGTAGAATGTTCAATAGGTGAGTTACTGGTATATTGTTGAAATAACATTTATTTATTGTTTAAGTATGAATTGAATGGAGGTGACATTGATCAAGGTTTCCCCCTCCTATTTATGAAGTGATTAACTGGATTGGATCACGACTGCATGTTGTGATAATGACAGTCATGTCTCAGGGGCAGGGCTACAATAATGGGTGAATTGTCTCCATGAAAGAGAAGACAACTCGCCCAAAAAGTGCAGACAACTCACTGGTGAGTTGTCCTGACCTTTTGGGTCAGGGTAAGTTGTCTTCTCTGTTCTGAAGACAACTCACCCTAGTGGAAATAGGGCGAGTTGACTTGCTACCGTTCCACTGTTCCATCAGGCAGCAGTAATCCAATGTAATGAAATGTGTTCCTGTGTACCGTAGGAAGCTGTCCCACCCCAACCTGGTGCAGCTGTATGGCGTGTGCACGCAGCAGCGGCCCATCTACATCGTGACAGAGTTCATGGAGCTGGGCAGCCTGCTGGGCTTCGTCAAGCAGTACCGGGGCGGCGGCCTCACCCAGGACCACGCTCTGAGCATCTGTCTGGACGTGGCGCTGGGCATGGAGCACCTGGAGAGACACCACTTCATACACAGAGACCTGGTCAGTGGTGGCTGTGCATTTCCTTAAGTGTTGTGGTGACCTGCACATTTTGAAGCAAAACAGGGCTCCATTTTCGTTACATGCTAATCCCAAACCCCTTATTTCTTTTTGTACTATTTTTAAAAACCTTTAGGAATAGTTCAATGTGCCAATCTATTGACATGTTGTCAGCATGTACACTGGCCATTTGAACTATTGAAAAATGTTTTTTCAAAATAGTTTAAAAAGGCAAAGAAGTTAATGGCTAAGGGGTTTGGCGGTGACGAAAATCTAGGCCTATATCTCATGCCAAAGATTTCCTGCCATATTGATCTGTTTGAAAAAAAAAAAAAAAAAAGCCTACACCTGTTTTTTCCACGTAAAAACATCAATTGCCCACTTCAGGCCCAATATGCATTTATTTTTAACCCTTTGAAAATAGCCAATCTACCAATGCCTCCCTGACACACATGGCAAATCCACAAGTATATTTCTTCTATCTCAGTCTCTCCCTCTTTCCCTCTCCAGGCAGCCAGAAACTGTCTGGTGAACGATGCCCGGGTGGTGAAGGTGTCAGATTTTGGCATGGCCAGGTAAACTATTAAGCTTGTTAAACTAATTTTCCACCACTGGTTTATGAGCTTTAAACACTTACAAATCTCATTTATTTTACTATTTCTAGTTTTGGCCATCTTGTTGCTATAATAACCCTGTGTGTGTGTGTGTGTGTGTGTGTGTGTGTGTGTGTGTGTGTGTGTGTGTGTGTGTGTGTGTGTGTGTGTGTGTGTGTGTGTGTGTGTGTGTGTGTGTGTGTATGCATACGCTCTAGGTATGTGTTAGATGACCAGTACATCAGTTCGTCAGGAGCCAAGTTCCCTGTGAAATGGTCTCCACCTGAAGTCTTCAACTTCCGTAGATACAGCAGCAAGTCTGACATCTGGTCATTCGGTACGCCACTATGTTACTTTGTTTGATCATCTGTTGCACCCCTACAGTGACTCTAAAATACTAGTGATACACCAGCTATTCGGCTGCTGAAAATGGCTAAAAATGCGTTTTCAGCCTTGGCTTCTGCCCAAATCTGCAGAAAATACTGTATATCACTGAATAGTGTATGCATTGAATGCATTCAAATGTGCTGTATAAATGTTTTATGGTCCCATAATAGTATTTATTATTTAAGGTAGGTTTTGCCATAATGAGGTAGCTTTTAAGTTACAGCCATGGGAGCAATGGTAGGCAAAAAAGATATATAATATTAATCATATTCAGATATTCGGTTTTCGGCCAGCACGCATAAGTTCCTGTTATCTCTTGATTTGCTGCCAGATTTGCATGAGAAACAAGTTGCCAGGTACATGAAATCAAGCACAAATGAAAATAGCGGATCTACAAGCTCACATCAACACATTGTGAGGCTGTGCATATGTAATGAGAATAAATTGAATATTTCAAACATTTGAATAAAAGAAAGCACAAAATATGATGATTAAAATGTGTGTGTGTGTATGTGTGTGGGTGTGTATGCATCCAGGAGTGTTGATGTGGGAGGTGTTCAGCGAGGGTCGCATGCCGTTCGAGCAGTCTCAGAACCACGAGGTGGTTGCCTTGGTAACCCAGGGTCACCGCCTCTACAGGCCCAAGATGGCCACGCCTGCCATCTATGACATCATGCATCTCTGCTGGCACGAGGTAATACTGTATATTCTAATCAGGAGGATCATTTATTGAAAATAATGAAGTTACCATGGCTGTATCAGCTTCTTAGTCAGTCATGGTTTCCTCGCATCCTGACTGGACTATTGCAATAGCATCCTCTATGGCACCACCACTAAAACCCTCAACAAACTACAATATATCCAAAACTCAGCCGCCTGCCTACTCACCTCTACCTGCTCCAGAGACCACATATACTGTAACACCAGTCCTCCGTGACCTTCATTGGCTCCCCATCGAACACAGAATTGATTTCAAAGTACTCATCACCACAAATAAACAAATCACTTAACCTGCCCCCCCCCCACCTTTCAAGACACATGCTCCATCCCGCTCCCTGAGATCCAGCGACGCCGGCCTTCTTGAGGTTCCCAATAAAATAAAAAGGATAACCTGGGGTGACAGGGCTCCCACCCTCTGGAATGCACTCCCCAAAGTTATCCGCGATGCTCCCACACTCCCCACCTTCAAAAACGCACTAAAGATCCACCTCTTCAGAACTGCTTTTGGAACCTGATGTGTCTAAAACTTGCTACATGCCTTGTTTTTATTGTTGTATTGCTTTTATTTCTAATAAAGTTGTCCTTTTTTTGGTGTCCCCTTCTGCCCTCCCAATTACAGCATGTAAGGCGACTTTGAGTATTTAGAAAAGCGCCATATAAGTCCCAGATATTATGGTTGAGAAGCCATTACTGCATATTAATGCAAACTGAGCTGATTGCTCCAGTAATGCATTTAATTTTTGTCTGTCTGTCTGTCTGCCCAGAGACCAGAGGAGCGGCCATCATTCTCTCAGGTGTGTCGCATGATCTCAGGCGCCCTGGAGGAAGACGCCCCTCATCAACAAAGTTGACCAATCACAATGCACCACCACGGCACCAGCCAAAAGAAAGACGCCTGCACTTTAGAATGCTGCATGGGAGTGCAGAAGTGTTTACAGACACCGACAAAAGCAAGCTGGAATCAGGGTTGGGCTCATCTCATGTAACCATTATTTTTCGAACTGGCTTCCTACTTAGACAAATACCAAGTATAGCAGTATTCCAAATTACTTACCTATTACCAATAGGTGGTGCTCACATGTCGCCAAGCCCCTCAGCTGAAGCTACTATGGATAGGAGACAATAGTTAATGGTCTCTGCATCACTGATACAGTACAACACTCAGTACATTAGCCTATGACCTATGTAGCTTCTCATCAACCAAGTCGTATACTGTAGGTTAGGAGTGGGCTAGCCTCGACACCCAAGCTTTCATTTTTGTCCATGTTGCACAAAAACGGAAAGCCTAGACTAAATCGTTAGCCATGGTGGCCTAGAAGTGGGAGTCAACCTTGCAGGGTGGTTGTCACTCCAAATGATGTGACGTAGCACAGCAGTGCAGGGGCGGGGAAGGCGCCGTGGATGACGACACGTTGGTGAGATCAAATCAGATCTACCCTATCTACCGGTGTGGTTGTGCAGATATATCAAGATCTTTAATGCCGCAAGATCAATATTGAATCGCCAAGTACAGAATACAGAAGTTTTTTTTATGAATATATTTATTAATTTGTTCTTGTCAGAAAAACTGACAGGTGTCATTTGGCATTGAATTGTATGATTGAACTTTTCATAGCCTGCGTTGTATATTGTTTAAATTATTAAAGTATAATATAATCAAAGTAACTTTGGAGAAGAATCACAATAAATCGTAATATCGAATCGAATCACAATATACGTATTTAAGAATCACGGTATAAATTGATTTGGCACCCTATCAGTATCAATATCGTATCAACATGGGGTCGTATCCAAGTGAATCGTCCCACGACCTCGACCACTGTAGGGATTGCTCTACACAGCGAACCCAAACGGTGTGTCAAGCAGTGTTGATTTTGACGGCACATTTTCATTTAGTTTTATTGCATTTCTATTTCATTTTAGTCACCTGGAATGTTTTAGTTGACTAAATATACAGTTGATTTTCTTGACTAAAATGTATTTTGGTGGGCTTGATAACTCATTTTAGACATTTTGTGCAATATTGGCAATATTAATCAAAATCTACAAAGTAGCTAGTAACTAGCATTTTCAAATAACTGTAGTGAAGTAAAAGTATGTGATTATGATTTGCCTCTATACTCGCAAAACAAGCCTTTTGTATAGTTGTATATTACTTAATATGTGGTTGTCACGCCTGGATGTGTCTACACGGCAGTATCCCATTTGAAAACCACTGTTTCTTTTTGTTTATTTGACCTGCAACTACACTGTATATTATTGCATGCTATACTAGCTGTATAACTATTCCAAAAATGAATCCCTAAATATTTCACTTAATTCATCCTGTATTCTCAGAGTCATTGTTTTGGCCCTGTGGAAACTTCATAATTATTTTAAAAAGCACCCACCCAGCTAATTACAAAATAACGACACCCCGACTGGCAAGCTGTAATCCACACCACTAATGACTTGCATTTTAGGCTTAAATCATTCTGCTGAATGAGGGATTAGCAGTGAAGAGGAACCTGGCACAGTTCAGTTAGTTCTATCATGACCACAACATAGAAAACGTGCCCCAGTAGATGCTGGGAACTTTCCCACAGCATGGGGACATATTGCATATTGTGGTCACAATTACAAAGGCGTGGATCAGGGTTTTAGCATCATCCATTGACAGATAGGCTCTGATTCGTGCAATGTTTCTAAGGTGAAAAAAGGCAGTCTTGGTGACATGATTAATGTGTGAATTAAAATTCAATTCAGAGTCAATGAAGACCCCCAAGTTCTTTACTGTACTATTACTTTCTACAATCAGATTGCCAAGTCTGCTTAGTATTGATTCTTTCTGCTCACTGGAGCCAATTATGAGAACTTCTGTTTTATCCTCGTTTAGTTTGAGGATCAGCTACCCGTGAGGCTATTTCATGTAGGGCCAAATAATTTGCTGCAAGTGCAGAGCAACTCCTCCTGCTTTCAGGCCCCTTCCCTACTTCCATCACAGGTGTTACCTGTGTGACTAATGAACAAGTGTGCAGTGGGGCGGAGGGACAGGGTGGGATATTCACCCCCAGTTGTATGATGTGGGGGGATGATCCCCCACACCAAACAAAGATCAGGCAGCAGCAACAGTTATCAGTGTTAGCAGTGTCTTACCGTGGCATCTGTTTAGTGTAATTTTGCTCATAAGTGCAGGGACCATCCCCCAACCTCAAGGAAAAAGCCTAATCAATATTATATTGACAATATAATATTAATATAAAAATGCCATGATAATTCTATTTTGCACATTTGAATCTAATCCAGCGAAGCGTTAGTTCATTGAGGCACGGAGGGCAGAAGGTTTATTTAATTCCCCTTATTTTCAATCAGTAATTCATTCTGTTCCTTTAAATCTGCAGTCTCTCCATGTCAACTCCCCTCACTCTCATTGGCGTCACCATGTCAACTCCCCTCACTGTCATTGGCTGTCAGCTAGTCAGTCACACCCACATTCAATCATGTGCCCTATATAAGCAGTCTATTCTTTCTCCCTCTCCTCTCTGTCTCTTCCTGCTAAGCTGACTATGTCCTGTTGATCAGATATGTGTTCAAATTTCCTCCACCTCCCCGGCCTCCTCCCTGTGGCACCAGTTCCGAGTACATGAGTCTCTGATTAATCATGATTTAAGGGTTGTAACTATTGTGGTATCTAGTTCTGTTATGGTATCCGTGTTTACTGTGGACTATGATATTTTCTGTATCCATGTAGTTCATGCATTTTGGATAAATGTTGTAATGTCTCATGTCAGTCTGCACTGGATACGATGCTCACGTGTTAATGTCTTGTATTTTACTGTACCTTGGCTCTGCTCAGGGGGTTGTTGATATCTCAAGCTGTGTCTTGATGCACAGATAATCGGAGATATCAAATGTGATATCAGACCTATGACTAAGTTCATAGATCGTCTGATATCACATGAGCAAGAGCCATGCCGCCATACAAACATGCAAAAGCTTTGCAATAAATGGTCTATGGTCAATCTTATTCTGAGCCGAAGTGTGTCAATCTACTTAAAATGTGGTTAAGCTATATTCCACAAATAAAACCACACAGCTTATAATCAAGCCTATTTAGATGTAAAACTAGAAATGTCTAAATATACATGTACATAGGTTGCATCTAATTTATTGCTACAAGTGAATACAACAAATCTGTACATAACATACATTGTATATCATCGTTGTGAGGTGCAAACCTATCTGCGTATTTCAACATTTTATGTTCTTTAATAAATCAGTGGTATTGAACACCATTTATATGTATGTTTGTATGTTTTTATATACAAAAGACTCCTCAAACCGTCCATGATGAACAATACTATATACAGTATCTATCTCCACATTCACTGGCAGGGCCCTCCTCTGAGACAGAGTGAGTAAAGAGGCTGCATTAATGCATTAACCAATTATATAAAGATACGGTTGGGAATTGGTGAAGACAGTTCTCTAAGAATGACCTTTGATGGAACATGTAGGGAAGTTTACAGATAGCCTGGGGTTCAGACTGATTCCTACTATACTGCAGAGCAGACTGATTCCTACTATACTGACAGTTTGACTCCTCTGGCTCGTGCAAACTCTACCGAGGCCATGGCCTACTTGTGGGTGAGCAGAGCGAGCAGAGAGCAAGTACCCTGACACCTCCAGGAGATAATACTTTTTTTGTTTTAATCCTGATGATTATGGTGTACAGCTCATGAAAACCCCTCAATGAATTAGCATATTTTTACAAGACCACTAAAAATATGTTTTAAACAAGAAATGTTGACTATCTGAAAAGTGTATTAATGTATGCAGTTAATACTTGGCCTGGACTACTTTTGAACAAATTATTTCATCAATGGGGCGGGGCATGGAGGTGATCAACCTGTGGCACTGTTGAGGAGATATGGAAGCCCAGTTTTGCTTTGATAACGGCCGTAAATTAATTCGTATTGTTCCGTTTTATGTCTCAAACCTTCCTCTTGACAATACAATCCAGATTCTCTGTTGGGTTAAAGTCAGGACAGTTGGCTGGTCAGTTAAGCGCAGTAATGCCATGGTCAGTACAGCAGTTGGTAGTAGTTTTGGCCTTGTGAGCAGGTGCCAAATCGAGCTGGAAAGGAAAATTATCATCTCCATGAAGCTTGTCAACATACCGAAGCACAAGGTACTAAAAGGATGGCTGAGTTTTCAGTTTTCAGCTGATAACATGACCTAAATCATGTGTTTTGCCATGTCCAGTCTCCAGTCCATGTTATCGGCTGGTGTTGATCCACTGACAGTGAAAACTTAACAGTGGTTTCAACACAGCCATCTTTTTAGAGTACCTTGTGCTTCAGTATATTGACAAGCTTCATGGAGATGCTAATTTTCCTTTCCAGCTCGATTTGGTACCTGCCCACAGAGCCAAAACTACTACTAACTGCTCTACTGACCATGGTATTACTGCGCTTAACTGACCAGCCAACTGTCCTGACTTTAACCCAACATAGAATAATAATAAATAATAAATTAATAAATGGTAAATGGTGCATTTATATAGCGCCTTTATCCAAGGCCCTTTATAGAGTGCATTGCATTCAACCATGGATACACTGATTGCAGCAGAAACCATGCAAGGCACAACCAGCACATCGGGAGCAATTTGGGGAAAAGTGTCTTGCCAAAGGATTCAAACCGCCGACCCATGGATCATTGGACAACCTGCTCTACCTCCTGAGCTACAGTCACCCAAATATCATGACTATTTCAAACTGCTGCCTTGATTATGATACATAACCAATTCATTGATTCTTTTTGGTGACAATAACCGATCTACAAGCTCACAATGTGATGTGACGTGTGTATGTGCGCACGGATCTGTGTGTGGCTGTGCATGCGTGTACGCATGTGCGTGTCTTTTGATCCATGATGTCTGGCTGCCCCCTTTGACATTAAGCATGGCACTACTCTATGCATGGTTAGACACATACAAAAAACAACCACACTGGATACCCCCCCCCCCACACACACACACACACTACATTGAGTCTAGAGGTGCTCTGTCCGATGTTAGCAATAGCATGCAGTCAATAGGTTCAAAACAGTCGTAGTAGCAGCAGTGTAAATAACAGTAGTAGTGTTAATATTAGTAGTAGTAAGTAGTATTAAGAGAAGTTGTACAGGTACTGCTAGTAGTAGTAGTGTTAATAGAAACATTAGTACTACTTGTAGTAGTGATAGTACTGAGTGAGTCTGAGTGAGAGTGATGGTATTAGTAGTAGTAATTGTAGCAGCAGCAGTAGCAGCAGTAGTAGTATTTTGGTGTTAGTGGGGAACATATGCATTAGTATGCATTAGTAGTACTCTTAGTAGTACTTGGGCATGTGTGTTCTCAGAGGAAGGTGAGATATGAATGACTATCCATTGGCATCAGTAGTAGTAACTGTAGTAGCAGCAGCAGTAGTAGTTTGTTAGTGTTAGTGGGAAGCATAGCAGTATTTAAGTGAAAGTACACAGCCTTCTGTATTAGTAGTACTCTTAGCAGTACGTGGGTGTGTTTTCAGAAGAAGGTGAGATCTGAATGACTATCCAAGGTAATGTAAGACAACTATCTATTTTCCTTCATCTTATTATATTAACCAGTATACCTTATTATATTATATCAGTATACCTTTCAATAACAATAATAATAATATGTTGCTATTTTGTAACTTCGGTTTAATACAGAGAGATCGTGCAAACAAATCTGAATATAATTGAATATTGAAACATAATTTGTATTTCTGCCGAAAAATGTTCCTTTTTTGTCTTCGTAATCACAAATTGCACAGGGTAGATATGATAAATAAAATACATCACTGGCAATGATTAAAAATAATCACTGTAAAGTTTGTGGACCTGCTGTTTCTGCTAATTTTGAAAAATGTAACAATTTAAGATTTTGCAAAAACAATGGTATTTAGATATTTATGCCTGCTGTAGGTTTATGGCTGCTGTAGGATATTACAATAACTAGACAACCAACCACTCTCCCATTTTTGTATTTTTTTGTCAGCTTCATGCAAGTGCAACATTTCTGGGAAGGAACTCTAACTATTAGGTGTGAAGACAAGATCGTCATACACAGTATCAAATCCTCAGTGTTAATGTGGCAATTTGTAATTAAAAAAAAAAAAAAAAGAAAAAAAAAAAGAATAATGAGGTTCCACATTTTTGGACAACAAATGTGCACATAATATGTGCACATTTGTCACATTATCACAGATAATGTGACACTATCACAGATTGTCACAGATTGTCTGTGATAGTGCATTTAGGACAGGACACCATCGCAATCTCAAAGATTCCAATCTTAGTGGTTCCATTTGGCAACTCTCAGGGTCATATTTCCACGGGGGATTTTGCAGTGGAGTGACATGACAAGACAGACAACTCTCTCCGGTACAGTAAGACTTTGGGAACTAAATCTCTCCAGTAAGATGACCCTAACTGTCTTCACCTCACAGGACACACTGTAGTTCAAAGGTCACAGCTCATGTGCAAGAGCAGAAAGTGTTTTTTGCACAGCGCGTGAATACATGTACGCCACAGGAGAGGTCTATGTGTGTTTCGCCATAGCTGTACAGTTGTGTGCATAGACATGTCACAATAGCTTCAGTTACTACATACCAGTAATAATGTAATCATAATTGTTTTTCTGCAGTGATTTTCTTTTCTCAAAATGTATAGCATTTATAAACAATCCAGTAATTTCTTGGTATATTACCAAGAAATGACTGGATTGTTTATAAATGTTAATGTTATTCATCTCTCCTGTGCACGTTTTCATTATGAAGTCTAAATGCCAAACAGAAATGTATCGCCTTTTCATAATATTCCAATATCCATGTGTAATTGGGCCAGCTCTACAGTATGTATGTGCGTGTGTGTGTGTGTGTGTGTGTGTGTGTGTGTGTGTGTGTGTGTGTGTGTGTGTGTGTGTGTGTGTGTGTGCGTGCGTGTGCGTGTGTGTGCGTGTGTGGTCTCTAAATGCTCAACATGTTGAGTTATTAAAGGTATCAATGCATTATTGATGAGTTTAATAAGAAGCATTAATGACAGATGATTGAATAATTGATCACACAACATAATAGGCATGCTGCTTCAACAGAGGACTCATCACACCAGGTAAACACCTACACACTGGGCTCCTACAAAACATGGAAAGAAATTAACTACCACATGTGCTCAGCAGAGCAGTGGGTTTTCATTTTTTTTTCCATCAAGGACCATTAATTGTTTAACAATAGAGCTATGCTGTATTACTTTAGTAATAGTACCATAGGAGGGATAACAGGCTAGAATGAGATTATTCTAATTGCCCTGGACCCAAAATAGCGTTCACTACTTCTTAAATATTTACAGTACATTTCATTCATTCATGGTATTTCTTTGTGTCTGTTTGTTTATAATAAGAAAATGGGAGTTGACTTGCGTCGTGACCCATGAAAATTAGTCATAATTTAAACATAAACTGGGTCCAGTGTTTCAACGGACAGTAATACAGTCATGCACGTGTGTATCTCTGTCCTCTCCAGATGCCATGGCGGTCGTCCATGTGTGTGTCTAAGTTCGGTCATGCTTATGGCAAGCCCGCCACCAAGGACCACTGCTTTGACGGGGTTCCAATCTCCCGCGGTGTCCATGACAACCACTACTGCTCGGCCAATCCCTGCTTCATCGCTGTGGTGACGGAGTGCTCCGGAGGCGGGTCCTTTTTGGTCTTGCCTGTCCGTCATGTACGTTGCTCTGTCCACTTCCTGTGTTGGCTTGTTGGTTTGGTTAGGACTGTCCGCCTTTTTTTTTTTTTTTCGTTTCCTCTCTTCCTTCTTCTTTTACTCTTTCATCCCTCTCCCAACAATGTCATTTTTGTTTTCTCTTGCCAATAAAGGTGCATAAAAGTAGGAAGGGTTATATTCTGTGTCCATAACTCCATATTGCTTCAAATGCCCGCCCTGGTCTATCTCAGACAGGTAGAGTGGACCCACTGCAGTCCAGGGTGTGTGGTCACAGAGGCAGAGTTCTGGACGTTAAATGGAATCCTTTCAACGACTACAGCATCGCCTCCTGTTCTGAAGACTGCACTGTACTCTATCCACTAGTACCGTATATCAGTTAATAGTGAAGACTACTTTATTCAGTATATGTACTATATATATATAAATATAAACTTTTTGTCAATCAACAAATCGATTCGCAACTTAAGAGCGCTGTTTTATATTTTGTTGCACAAAAGTGTCATACAGACATAGTGAAAACAGCAGATCTGTAAGCTCTAGATCTGTTTTAGATCTGCTCTAGATCTAATTTGTTAAATGTGTTTGAGTCTTGAGTGAAAGAGTTGTGTCTAATACATTATTGTAAAGGTTTATATATTCTGTTAAAACGATTTGATTGACTATCTCTTGTACACCTACAAAGACTATTAATAGTACTAAACGTGTGCATGCTTGTATGTTGCAGGTGAAGATCTGGGACATTCCAGTATGTGGCATAAAGCACAACCTCACCCAGGCCAGGAAGACTCTGATTGGCCATTCCAGGAGGGTGGGGCTTATCGAGTGGCATCCCACAGCGAAGGATCTCCTCCTTAGCGCCGCCTATGACTACAAGGTCAGGAGCATTACTAGGCAGCCTATTAATGGAATGCAGCACGTTAATGGTCTGGAAGTAGATGGATGTTAGTCACTTACGTGAGCCCAGACCTCAATACTGAGGTCACTGAGGTAGTGATTTTGAGGGCCAGCGTGTGCCAGCAGGTGTTTCTGTGGGACGTGTCCCAGGTCGGGACGGTGCTCCGGTATCCTCTGCGCGTGGTCCTGGCCCCGCCTCCCCTCCATCCCCCCTCCTCCGAGATGCTGATAGGCTCCGCCTCCTACAACACGGACGGCAGCAGGCTGGCCGTGGCGTCCAGAGATCGACGCATACGAGTTCTAGACCCACGCACCGGCCAAATCCTTCAAGTAAGTGTGTTTGTGTGTCAATTTGTGCCCCGTTTCACAACTAAGTTTTGAAATTTATAAAGACCTTTTGAAAATTTGAGATGTAGCGGTAGACGTGTGTGTGTGTGTGTGTGTGTGTGTGTGTGTGTGTGTGTGTGTGTGTGTGTGTGTGTGTACGCGTGTGTACGCGTGTGTACACGTGTGTACCTGTCAGGTGTCCAGTAACAAGGAGCACAGGGCCAGTAAGGTGCTGTTCATTGGGGATCTGAGGATGCTGCTCTCTACTGGTGCGTCGCCGTGGAAACACAGGATGATGGCCCTCTGGGACCCGGTACAGTACACACCTTTCTATTATTATCGCCATGGAAACACAGGATGATGGCCCATTGGCCCGGTACGGTATACACCTTTCAATTATCATGACCACAGGAACAGAGGTACAGTATGTGTGCCAGAGCCATAAGTATACAGAGCTGAAACATTGAGAGAGCAAAAAACAGCCTGGTCACGTGGTTCATGTACTCACACGAGCCCATACACTCCAATGCAATGCGTCAAACTCTGGTATCCCTATTCGCCAATAGATGTCTATGTAGAAAACCTCTTCATGAAGTGAAGAGTTGTCTTAACTCCGTCATACTCTAAGGCTCTCATGTGTGTGTCGTAGGAGGACCTGTCAGAACCTCTCTACGAGGAAGACCTGGACGGATCGGCCGGAGTTCTGTTCCCCTTCTACGACCCGGACACACACATGCTCTACCTGGCAGGGAAGGTAACACAGACAAGTACCTGCCACAAAATATTTTTGAAATCATGAGCTTCGAGTCCACAGCCATGACCTTGACATGATGCATGTGTTGTGACAAGTGTGTGTGTGTATGCGTGAATTGTACTTGGTAAGAATTCTTGTAATAAGAAATGTGTTCTAAAAACAAGCAATCATACTTAACGTCTAGATTTAAGATTACAAAACTTGCTCAGTTCAGAGTTTTTTGCAGTGCAATCATCTGCGGAAATTTCAAAAACATGACTAATGGAATGGAATTCTGTGTGTCACAGGGAGATGGAAACATCAGGTATTATGAAGTGAGTTCGGGGAAACCCTACATGACCTTTCTGAACGAATACCGCTCAGTGCTGCCCCAGAAAGGCCTGGGTGAGACACACACACACACACACACACACACACACACACACACACACACACACACACACACACACACACACACACACACACACACACACACACACACACACACACACACACACACACACACACACACACACACACACACACTACAACAACATGTGTGTTTGACCCCTGACCTTTTTGTTGGAGTGCAGGCGTGATGCCAAAGCGAGGTCTGGATCTCAGGGCCTGTGAGGTGTTCAGGTTCTACAGACTCATCACCGACAAGGACCTGGTAGAGCCGCTGTCCATGATAGTTCCACGGAAAGAGGTAAGGGGAGGGTGGGAGTGGGCACTTTCATTAAACATTTCTTTAAAAAACAGCATGAAAAATTACAGGCTTGGGTGTTGTGCTCTGCAAATAGTAGATCTACAAACTCAGCAACCAACCATTACAATGCCATCAAGGCCTGGCAAAATACATTTCAGTTGACAAAAACAACTGTGTAAAATCTCATAGTTAGCTAACCACAACTAAACAAAATACTAAACTTACCTTTCCACACACCACTTTCTCCGGCAGTCTGACAGTTTTCAAGAGGACTTGTATCCAATGACAACCGGAAACCAGGCAGCCATGACAGTTCAGGAGTGGCTCTCTGGAGTTAACAGAGGTCAGTCACACTGTCAGGACACACATACATACACGCACGCATGCACGCACACGCGCGCGCGCGCACACACACACACACACACACACACACACACACACACACACACACACACACACACACACACACACACACACACACACACACACACACACACACACACACACACACACACACACACACACACAGTATATTCTGTGTCTTTTATGATCATCAGGCAACAGAAATGTTTTATTTATTCATAGGTTGACAATGTCCAATGCCAAAAACACAACTTAACATCAACATCAACTTAAATTTGTAATTGTCACAGCCCTAGCTACTCTGCGGTGCTGACGCATGACGATGGAGGTTAAGGTGACCATCAATCTGTATTTTGTCTGCCACGATTCAGGCCCTGTGCTCATGTCCCTGAAGCCTGGGGCTCCAGTAACCAACCCCTACCCAGAAACACCACCCTTCAACGGGATCAGCCCTTCACTTGGCTCGGGACCGGCTAGGACAGGACTGGGATCAGTGCAAGAGGTGGTGTACTACGCTTATCTTATTTCTTTAAGTAAATTCAACATTATGTATTACCAGACCTTCATTGATACAATAATGTCTCTATCGTCATTCATGCTCTCTTGTTGCATTTATTTACTAAGCTCCCACATTGAGAAGCGCCACTCTAGACTGGGGCTTGTCTGGAATTTTGAAAAGCCAACGTTTGGGGCAGAATATGTTATATATTTAATTTATGGATTGCATACACACACCAACAAAGAGAAATCAAGTTGTAAAAAGGGTAGGAGGGTGGAGACTACCAGTGATTTGTACCACTTGAACTTCATGTCAGTGGCATGAAATGAATTAGATTTTTAAGTAGGCTGGTTTAACGCTCGATTTTGATTGAGGCAGCCTCTATTTATGACTTATGTGGAAATGAAAGTCAAACAGTAATACAGTAATCATAGGTAACTGTTAAATAAAGTGATACATTGATGAGGTAAGGTGTAGCATTTTACCGTGGTGGTGGTGCTTGTGGCGTCTCTCACCAGGCGTTCCTGCAGGAGCAACTGTCCTACCAGGACGCCAAGTACCCCAGGGAGGTGAGCGATCTGTCCGGCTGGCAGCCAGATGAGACCCAGGATCTGACCTGGGCCTACCACTGCACCCCCCACTGCTGTGAGCCTGCGGAAAGACCCCCACCCAGGACAGAGAGCGAGGTTAGACACAATGTTTGTGTGTGTGCACAATTACTTCCATTTTAGTAAATCTATTTGCTTTATACATTTGAGTCTTATAAAGTCAAGCCGGGGTACAATAAAAAACACAAATACATGTTCATGAGCATTCATATTTGTCGTTGCAGCCTACGGTATATTGCATTTTTTGTTGTGCCATGTCTGTCTTTTTACAATATTGATAAACGTTAGAATGCATGTGAATGTATGTAATGTGTTGTGTTTGATCTACTACAGCGATGATAACCAGCTCAAGAGCCACAGGTTGTAGACCCCTTACTCCAGTTCCTAGCATATATGCCTGTTCGCAATTTTGCGTCATGGGAATTTCTCACTTGAATTGAGTCAAGGGGTCCCTAGACATGAAAAATCACCGAGGTGCTTGTCCGTCATAGTGCCACGAAGGGCGTAATGGCCGAATCAAATATGGCCGCCATCGTATATGATGAAAATCCAACTTTTGTGTACATACACATGCAATACCTCTATCCTGACTAATTGGGGGGTGGGGAATTCATTTCTGATGTTGTTATGACCATTTTGGGTTGTTTTGACCTTTAAAGGTCACGGTCAAGGTCATTTTGCTATTCCGAAGACCTAATTTGGCCATTGTTATGATTAAAAACTGGTGCAGTAGGTCTAATTCATATAATTCTGACAAGTATGACTCCTGGGTGATATTGATATTGATAAGTATAATTTTGATGGGATTGGTGGACACTGTGAAGACATTGGTTTTGCTTAAAGGGCATGCAACCACTACTCTTCAGCTACTTCGGGGGAGGCCACATGGAAGCTACCTTCTCCTCCCCATTTTAACTGACCTTTAACTGAACTGTCAATTGTAATTTTTTCAACAACTGAATAACAATTTTGTCCCCTACTATCACTTTTACTTTTATTTTTATTATTTAGAACAAAAGATAGACAATACATATAGTAATCATATATTTATCTTTTTAAGTGAGTGCTGAAATTATTAAATAAAAGTGCCAAAGTGTTACAAATAACATATTCAAGTATTTCCCCTCCAAGTGGATACTGTATATGTGGACATGCACACTATTTTTCTCCATGGCAGAATGTAATGCAGCAGGACATCCCCATCATTGTCTGTCACACTTGCCTGCACATTGGACACTGTGAACTGAGTGCTGACTTATGGTAAGGGTTTGTGGTAAGGTTTTGATGGCAGAGGTGTACAAAATGCTCCTCCCATCCATGCTCCATTGGTGCTAGTTTTGCCTCTGGTTCCTTGGATGTTGCCAGCAGGTTGCAAGCCCTATGCACCAGAAAGGCACCTTGTTTAATGTGACCTCTGATCAAACTGCTTGTGGGAGGGATAGCATCAATTCCAGTACTGACACTGAAATTTCTGTCTCACCAAAGATCATCAGATATTGTATTGGGTCAGTAACCATGGCAGCATATTTGGTGCCCACCTTATAATGGATTGCATTTTTATAGCGCTTTTCCAAGTGCTCAAAGCATGTTACAATGTTCCATTCATTCATACATTGGGAGGTGAAGCAGTGACCAGTCGACGCCAGCGTCCTCACTTCCCACATTCACACACCAATGGTGGCAAGCTCACACCAACCAACTCATCGGAGGCAATTTGGGGTTCAATGACTTGCCCAAGGACACGTCGACATGTAGACAGGAGGAGCCGGGATTCAAACATCCACGGATCATTGGGCGACCTGCTCCACCTCCTGAGCAACAGCTGCCCCACCTTGCTCAAGCTGTCCTCTCTAGTCAAGATATGTGCCTTGATCACAGTCTTGGCTAGGGCTGTTCAAAGATAAGAGACTACTTGATGCTGTGGCAGCATGAGTCGCTTTTCCGTGCTGCCATACTGCTGCCAATTTTCCTTCACCCTCAGTGCTTGGAAGTACTGTAGGTGTAATTTAATAGTAAGGCAAAGGTGTCTGTATCTTTGAAAACTATAAAAACTCTCTTGCACTGTTTAACATGAATAGCCCACTCCATATGCACCACACTAGGCTGGTGACAGCTTCCTCAATTAATTTCAAGAGATCAGGGATGTCCTCGCCACTAGCCACCTTTGCTGAGAGAACCTCATTGTCGTGGACGGCAGAGCTGACATTGATGGTATTGCCACAGGCTTGACACACCATATCCTGAACTAACAGCTGGATATTCTGCTTGTTCTCTGAGTTGCTGAGGAATGGGTAAGTCTCTGTTCATGCCAATGATGTCAATGGCTGCTGCTGAGTCTGTATTTCACATGTCCTCCACTTCCTTTGGAGACCTCTCAATGTAGGAATCACTTGTAGAGGGGTGACATGAGGTCTACCACAACATGAGTGGCAAGAGCAGATGTTGCACTCAATTGGGTGAGATCAAGTCCAGGCTCAATCTCACTGACAAGAGTTGAGTTGTTGACATGAGCTGGAAGGTCATGATCAACTATGCTTCTTCAAAATGGTTGTTGGGCCTTCTGTGATTGCTCATTGAAGTGAGGTAGCTTCCTCTTTGGTATGGTTGAGTTCATTTTCTTATTCTTCTCGACTACCCTCTCCTGTCTGTATGAGCAGTACACATGCCCCCCATTTTCTAGACAATTGAGCGACACAGAGCGACCCCTCTATCTACAGCCTGCTTTGTGAGCAGATTGTGCAGTGCTACAGGCACATTGACAATGGCTTTAGATTCTGTCACTCTAACATGAAGTCCAGCAGAGTGGTGCACAGTGCATGCTGGAGATGGAATTCTGTGTGTGTTTTTGGGGTGGTTGTTGGTGAGAAGGTTGAGGACGTTGTTGATCAACCCAATCTCATTAAACAAGAGATGAAACTGCATTGCTTGTGGCTCATACTACATAGTGACCTCCAGGACCCTTTGACACCCGCTGAATGGTCTACTTGACCCTCATGTCACTCCTACAGCACAGAACACCTTGACGATCCTGAACTCACTGACCAATTGAGAAATGTCGGTAGAGCTCAGGATGTGTGAACTCTAGCACCTTGATTTGCACAAGATACCATGAGCATGATGCAGGCAGTTTATGCATTCACACTTTACAAAGATCGGCATAGTCTCAAATGTAAATTTCAGTTTCCTTTCCATTCAGAGACTACAGCATTTTTATTACAGCTACCAACTCCAGAAAGTGAGGCTTGGCCTCACTTTCCTTCTCAAACTCCAGAAGTTCCTGATTAAATTTCTCTACTTGTCCTATCAGGGCATCAAACTGATCTGGGGAACGTTGATTTGCAGCCAGCACACATCCTGTGCTAGCACTGGGTATGCAGCTTTGTCCTTGTGGGGCCAGAACATCTCCCACTGGAGCGACCTGATCACATCCTCTACAATCAGCATCCCAGAGCCAGACATAATTTATAAATTTATAATAATTTATAATTTATTACCCTTAACAATGGTTGGTTATGGTCTTTGGAATAGCAAAATGACCTTGACCATGACCTTTAAAGACCAAAACCACCCCAAATGGTCATAAGTTCAGTTAAAGGTCAGTTAAAATGGGGAGGAGAAGGCAGCTTCCACATGGCCTCCCCCGTAAGTAGCTGAAGAGAAGTGGTTGTTTTCCCTATAAGCAAAACCAATGTCTTCACAATGTCCACCAATCCCATCAAAATTATACTTATCAATATCAATATCACCCAGGAGTCATACATGTCAGAATTATATGGATTAGACCTACTGCACCAGTTTTTAATCATAACGATGGCCAAATTAGGTCTTCGGAATAGCAAAATGACCTTGACCGTGACCTTTAAAGGTCAAAATAACCCAAAATGGTCATAACAACATCGGAAACGAATTCCCCACCCCCCAATTAGTCAGGATAGAGGTATTGCATGTGTATGTACACAAAAGTTGAATTTTCATCATATACGATGGCGGCCATATTTGATTCGGCCATTACGCCCTTCGTGGCACTATGACGGACAAGCACCTCGGTGATTTCTCATGTCTAGGGACCCCTTGACTCAATTCAAGTGAGAAATTCCCATGACGCAAAATTGCGAACAGGCATATATGCTAGGAACTGGAGTACCTGGGCTAGGTTATACTTTTGGCATCAAGTACATCTTCAATGCCAATACTGTTGCACTTGAGTATTGATATTTTTTACGGAAGTAAAACATGCAAGTACTTTTCTCACCAATGACGGTGTGTTTCAGCTGTTGCAGGCTTTCTACAGACAGCAGGAGGAGATCAGAGAACTACAGGAGCAGCTGGAACAGAAAGAGGTTAGGATGCGTGCATAGTGCAAAAGTGCATACAGACAAACTAGACTAGCCCATTGGTACGTTTTCATGTCAATGACCCCCCAAAATCATACTCATTTGCATGCAGACACCCCATTTCAATATATATTCCAAGTACTCCAAGTATTCCAAAGGGGATTATGCAGCTATAGCAGTGACTTTCAACCATTTTCATTATGAAGGCTCCTGGGTTTGACCCGAATAAAGACTAGGCAATTATTTCAGCAACACCTAATGTGTGTGTGGCACGTGCCTGTTTCTTATCTTCTCTAGGACAGAATCAACCAGCTGGAGCTGGAAGTTAAAAACGCCAGGAAGAACTTCAGAGCTACTTTCTGAGAATCAACCAATACGCTTCCTCCAACAATCACATCTGACCAATGAAAACGCTTCCTCATTAGCAGACTAAGCTTGTGTCATTCATATAATCATTCTCCATGCTCTCTCAGTCTTTTGTTTGATTACCGGTACATAATCAACTTGACTTTCTGTTAGCCACGGTTACATCAGCAAAACAAGTTAGGCCAGGGTTCAAGTCATGACAAAATTAATGGTGAACTTCAAACAGCAATTCCAAATAAACTAGAAACTGAAACATGTTGTCATTCATTGTCCTCATGCTCAGCATTGAGCATTGTGTCAATACTGCGTTGACACAAGCAGCTATAAAGAGTAAATGAGTACAATTATTGTGTGAGAGTGACACTAAGTTTACTCTTCCATTTCCCCATGAGAAACTTCTCTTCTGTGATTTTACATATTTATCACAACAGTGGAACTTCATATTAGGGTAAGACTTATTAAATGGGTCTGGGATCATTAGGTTAGAACAAATTGGCATAATATTGTGGGATACCAGACAGAAAACAGAGTGGGATTATTTGCCATTTGCAGTAGCCAACTGGACGAAGTCTCGCATCAAATACAGGAAAATGAGTGTTCAGTAACCTTAACATATCACGTTGTCTTTTATTTGTAAATCTGTGAATAGAAAACACATCCCTCAATATAATAAAAAAGAAAAGTTATCTTGCATGTGGATACAGTACCAAGTGCATACTCGGCAACAAAGTGGCTGTATATACAATACGAGTCGGCTGTGGCTGGCCACTGTGGAATAGATTCTGTGACCAGAGAATTGGAACCTGGAAAGTGACATTGGGAAAAGATTGTTTTTGGTAGGCAGCTTCTAGGTGTAAATTATCTCATGAATTCTGTAAATTAACTCAGAACTGCGAAAACTTTGGTGACAAACTATGGAGCCGACGTTAATTTCCGTTTCACTGTGTGACCAACCAACAACAATGCTACAGTAGAAGCCAGAAGGAAAATGTTAAGATTTTTATTTACAAAGTACATTTTTTCTGTGCTTTTTTTCAATTTTACTTTTAACTTACAGAAAAGTAAAAAACAAAAAACAAAAGCCCACAACTAATCAGTGTAAATGTTAAGAGGACGGAGAGAGAGGAGGTAGGAGGCAAGGAAAGTAGAGAGAGAGGAAAGGGAAGGAGGCAGGACAGAGGGAGGAGGTAGGGGTGAAGGAAAGAGACCAAGGAGTCAAAGCGAGAATGAAGGGTGTGAGAAATTAGGCCCGATGTATACGTAGCAGCGTGCCAGTGTCACACTGCATAAATCCAATAGTATAAATCAGACATAAGATTAAAGAGAGAAGCACCGTCCCTTTAACAAATCATACAAAAGGAAAACAAACAAAATTCGTCTGAAAAAATATTCTTTTAAAAAGCTCTGTTGGCAAAATAGAGACGAACTGTCGCTGCTGCGCCCTGGGAGGGGGTTTTAAGCCTGATCATGATGTGGACATGTGTGGGTGTCCTGCGACAAACACGCCTGATCAACAAAGTCCACAAGTGGGCTTGCCTTTAACTCATGGAATAAAGATGAATAAAATATCACGACTGAAATCAGATTAGGATTTTTGGCAGTCCGACTAGGATTTGTCAAATCGGCATGAAGATTTCCTAAGAGACGAACTAATATTATGTATGACTGTCTTGTTCATTACGATTTTATTTTTCTGGATCGAGGCTTTAATTTTACAATATTTGAGCATTGCGGTTCATAAGCTCAAAAACAACTGCAAGGGCAACGACAAGGTGATCGTCTATTTTCGGTACAAGAGATGCTTCTAGAACAAATATGGTACTTGCTGCTGTAGAATCCCAATAACTGAAATCTATCGTGAAGACTTGAGATCTTTAATCCATGTCAACTATATTCAGGACACTGAAACGCAGTGGTGTCACCTGGTCCGTTTCCCCCCGCCCTCCCCACGGTGTGGTGTCATAGAAAGGTGGGGTTCTGTATTTGAGGAAAAACGAAACAAAATAAACAAACTAAAAAGTAACACGGCGCAAACAACCCTGACTCAGGACAACATTGGTCGTAGCAAAGAGAGAGGAGAGCGGAGCACTGGTTGGAAGGGGGTGTTCAGGGAAAAGGACACGCTCCATTTACTATACTTAATGCCGCTTCCTCCCAGGAGCCTTTGATCCGTTTCCTTAAGACGGAACCTAAGATGGGCTTTCGGGAAGCTTTCAGACAGTTCCACTGGAAATACAATAACAAAATCAAACTTTGCTTTAAAGCTGCAATCCATAAGTACTACTGACCTATATCCATTTATCCATTTATGGCCTGAATGAATTATTTTTGCATATGCGTGTTGACACTCGCTTTACCTTAAGACATTTAGATGTCGCAGTACTGCATTGAAACTAAAAATCGTCATGGAGTTCGGAGTGAAGTGCACCCATAACTGGAGACTCAGTCTGTTGTGGAATATTGTTGTGTGTGGTGACAAGGCCTCAGCCAGGGTGTCATTACGGTGCAGTCAGCTCTCAAGGGCTGCAAGGGCGTCTTCAAGCGCAGCTTCAGGACAAACCCGGGGAGTGGCTCAGGAGAGTTGTGTGTGATCAGCAAACACCGCCACAATCGCCGTCAGTGATGTTGGCTGCAGCGTTGCATGGACCTGGCCATGAAACAGGACTGTTCAGCGTGAAAGAAACCTGCTGAAGTAGTAACGACTAGGGAGAGGTTTTAGCAACTGGGAGGCCTCCACCGAGAACTATTGTACATCTGTAAGGATATGTGTAGCCCTCAGGCTGCCAACGCGCACATTTTGCATTGTTCAAGAATTTGATTTTGGGTAGGACATTAAGTTACAGACTGCAGCTTTAAAAATGCAATACAAGTCAAACAATCTATACACTTTCAGGGACATGCGGCAGGTGCATACTTTGCCGCTAGGATAGAAGACCAGCAGTACTGGGTCACCGTCCGAGAGTTAATGACCGCCACAGCAACCCAGTCATAGCAGGGGTGAAGATAGCAGGAACAAAGGGTCCCGGGTTTTGGAGAAATGGAACGTGGCGTAGGGGGGGGTGCATGTGTCGGCAGTCCAGAGTAGGGTCAGAGGTCACAGGGTCAGAGGGTGGGGGATCGGGTGGGTTTTTGCGGGAGTCTTTTTTATTTTGTCCGTCTCATTCATCGTCATCATCATCATCGTCTTCGTCATCAGGTTCCCTCTTCCTCTTCTCTCCTTTGGCTGGGGACGAGTCCTCATCTGTTGAAGAAATAAATACCTTGTTATGGCAACCATTTGTTATGACCATGGAAAACATGGAAAAGGCTGAAAGAGTGAAAATGTAATGATGTTTTGGGCCGACCAGCAGATGAAATCATGACATTTCAGAGACATTCATGTTTCTGGAAGATTCTTCCAAACTTGTCTTCTATTTCTAGTTTGATGACTTCAAATACTCTCATCTTATTTTAAAATAAAATTGTGGTCATTAGTTTTATATTTTAAAACAGCAAATGTACAAGCTCATAACAGATGACGTGTAGATTGTTTATATGCATAGCATGTGTGAACAGAAGACAAGTAGACTTGTATGGAATCCAAATGACTGCAAGAAATACAACAGTAGCAGGAAAAGCACTGGCATTTAAATAAAAAGCATAACTACAATGTAAATGATATGCATATACTCTTATTATGTAAAATATATTATGTACAATCATAAATAAAGAAAAACTTTAAGTCTTTTTTCTACAGACTTTTTTTTTTCTAAAAATGTCTTACCGTCATCATCTTCATCGTCGTCATCTTCCTCATCATCATCCTCACTGTCGACATCTCCATTCACCTCCCCACCCTGAACACAAACACAAGGCCACTTACAGTGTCCGTCTGGCTCCCCCTACTGGCTGCTCGCCACAATACAAGAGACTTCACCAAGCAGCACTTTCAAGCAGGTGCACGCAGCAGTTTAATCCTATTATGTCGGCCATATCCATATGACCACTATGACCCAAGGTTTTATTTTAAAAACAAATTGACAAACAAATTGAGTTATTTAAAAAAAAAAGGTCTCTCTTCTAAATTAATATGATGTTACATAAAATATTACATGGAAACAAATAATCCAATACAGCTGTGCTATTGGAACAATTTCACAACTAAACACCAGTGAGTTAACAACTCCATACATTAGTATGTGTTGGCTGGCCAATACATTAATAAATGTTTATTTGTGACCATTCCAGTGTAAACTACAGTAAATGTAATTACTATTACTAATTACTACTATGACACATCATCTCATCTCAAAACCTTGGCTGGGGCTCCCCCCCAAATAAAAGCCACTTCCCCAACTGTTAAAAATACTTTTATTTATACTTTTATTTGCCCCCAAAATAGTCTGCGTTGTTAGAGGCAAGAGGCACTTCAGTGTTGTCCTCTCAGCTTTCTGGAGGTGGACTACATATGGTATTTAAGAGGCAAACACACACCATTGTCTGTGCCGTCTGTCTGATTGTACTATATCATTCAAGACTAATGCTTCATGTATGCAGTCATACGATAAGTTCCATTTCCAAAATTAGCCAAGTCTTAACGGTTAGTCTGACACTGCCCAGCATGAATTTGTGGGTGACCAATTCCTAGTCCACGATTCAAATTGACTGTCCATATTAGCCATTTGTTGCAAGACAAATTGTGTCCTGTAAGTGGTAGACCAGTTGACCTGCAGAAAGCTACAGATCTGTTAATTTTAATGTCTTCCAGCTCACCTCTTCGTCTCCACTGTCGTCATCATCATCTTCCTCGGCCACTACCTCTTCGTCATCCTCCTCTTCCTCATCAAAGTCCTCAGACTCGCCCTCCTCTCCCTCTGGAATATATAAGGCATCCAACGAGGAATGTCAGAACATCCGAAAGAGAAAGAGTAGAACCAGCAAGGATGGCATTGACATTTCTGGACGAGTAGCAGAGTAATTGCATGACAATAGTCGATGAATACTGATATTGCAATGCAAAAAAATAAGTGGAAAAGTCTCCGCCAATAAGGTTTATCTGGCACCCATTATAGAGTAGTCCAACTGTGCTGGATCCTGGATGCAGTAAGAATGTGCACAACATAGTTCAAAACAAAAATGTTTCTACACAGTCTTCTACAGGTAGACCCTTTTCAAAGCCTGTCCAGAATCTGCTCTGAAATCTACAATCACCAAATCGCAGTCAATACCAATATGATGTATACTATATACACTATACATCCCATGTGTATACTGTACACCTCCCATCACACACCCTCTCTAGGACTGTCACATAATCACACAATCTCCTAATTGTAATTATTTGAGAAAAACATGTTGTAAGCTTTCGTCTAACCATTTCTTCTAATAGGACTGTGAGCAGCTCAGAAATAATCCAGTGACATCAATGATATGGACTATGTCATAATAGAAATTGCAGGCTTTCAAACAAGATAAAAATTCTTTTGTTTAAAAATAAGTTGATTAAACCCCTCCTATGAGACACAGCTTGAATAAAAGAAAAGGTTACATGCTGAATTATTGAGGGCCAATTACATGAAGCTAGCTTGAAAAGCAGTGTAGTGATCTTTTAGGTCATTTCTGAGATTATGAACAGAAATCAAACTTGTGTCACATTCCAATGTTCAAGTAAAAAGGAAATCACAATTCACAATTATAAATAGTCAACTGCCGGTGATTTAAATTCCATTCCCTCTTACCTTCATCGTCAACTAAGTCACCCTCTCCATCAGAGTCGGACGCCTCACAGTCATCTATGTCGTAGCCGTCCAGGTAGGTGAGCTGTGGGAGGAGCTTGAAGATGGACTCTCTGTAGTCGGTCAAGTTGGTCACCTCACAGTTGAACAAGTCCAGAGATTTAAGCTGCGGGAGTTTCTTCTGTAGGTGGGGGAGGTCACAACATCAGTTTCAACCATCTTAAAAGTGGAATGTCTGCATGATGAAACTGAACAATCTTAAGACATTATTATCCGTTTCCTCAGAGTATAATCTCATAAGTTTCATTGCTTAGATATTTTATTATAATTACCCTGCCATTATATATCCACTGCTACAACAGCAGTGGATCTAATACAAGCTCATTTGTTAGGCTCCACCCACCAGAGGCTCCAGGGTGCTGATGTCTTTGAACTTGTTCCCACTGAGGTTAAGGTGCGTTAGGTTCACCAGCCTCTCTGCCAGGACCTCCAGGCCTCCTGATATTCTGTTGTCACTCAACTCCAACTACAGGAAAAACAAAACAGATTGGGGGAGAGGGAGAAGGGTCATTCTACGGTGGTGGTTCCCAAAACGTCTTGGCACGCAGCCCAAACAAACCGAGTAGTTTGCCTGGGACCCCAGATCTACAACACTGTGCATTGGTTTGCTTGTAGCCATCACATTTCGACCAAATTCAGCCCCAAGCAGTGTTTATTGTGCAAAACGAGTGCTTGAAATGGATTCAGTCATGTTAACCCCCTACTTTGACACATCACATGCTACTAAAAGCATAATTGCCATTTTGAAATAATGGCCATATATAGGTTGTTACGGTATGGCTATTAAAAGTTAATATTGTAGGCCAATAGGTCACACTGGAACAAAAAAAAAATCTCTTCTGCCACTCCAGGTGCGTTTGTTTCCTCTTACCTTCTTGAGCTTTTCCAGCTTGGGTATGTTTGATACGCTGACCAGACCGACGTTTATGAGACTGAGGTGCTCCAGGTTGTTAAACTCATCTGTTATTCCCTCCATCTTCCCCTCACTGGAACGACAGTTATCAAGGACCAACTCTTGAACCTGAAGGAGGAGAAGAAAGGAGTAAATAACGGTAAGAAGAGGGGAAAAGAGACAAACAGGGCTCTCACAATTATCGCACATTGGTTGAGGATTTATTGCTATATAAATAAATGTCCATGCTGCCATGGACAAAACAGTCCATATTTAGTTTGATAACTAAAAAATGTATGAACGCAATTCAACAAATTAAATTCTCAAAAATTATGAGCTGCTGATTATGTAATAATTGTGATAGCCCTTTTGTACCACAGAAAATAGCCAACAAGCTACAAGCTCACACACAGCTTGTATGGAGTTCTCCCTATTTGGGACAGTCATGCCCAATATGCAGATATTTCTGCCTGACTTACATAGTAATCTGCATTTGCAACAAGGGATTCAATAAAATATAGGGAGGAAAGATTTATATATATAAAAAAAATGACATTTCCCCCCACTGCAGTGAGGAAAGGAGACTGACAATCAAGTTTAATAAACTGACCAGATGTTGCGGTTGGACCTGAGAAAAATACCTTAGAAACCAGACATCAACTAACATAACGCAAAAGGTTCTCTAACACACAACTAACATTTAGGTGATTTATACGTACAACAAATTAAGCCTTAGCAGAGGAAGCTTGCTACAGTATATAAAAAGTAATCAAATCATCTTGGCTATGTTCAGTAACAGGGGTATCCTGAGCTCTTCAGGTATTTCACAGGGAGGAAAAAAAACCCTCTTCAGCTTCAAATGTAGTGTTTTGTTCATATTGGTACTGATGCCATATCGCATTATTGCTCCAGCCCCCCCATCCAACCGCTCAGACTGATATAGGGTGATCAAGGCGTCACCAATTTTAAAGGGATTGAAAATCACTGCTGCTAGACGCATAAAAACCTTCTTGTGGGGGTCCCCGAAATACATTGTTAAATGGGGGGCTCTGCAGACTAACTAGTGTCAATTTGGGGGCCCATGACATGGAAGTTTGGGAACCACTGACATAAAGTAACTCTAAAAAGTAGGTCATGTCGTCTCATCATGTTGGAATTGGTCCTTTGTGTTTGTAAACTCGGAACGCACGTGACACCACGCTTCTTTCTGCCAGGGCCATAGCGTATACAGTTACAGTTACGCAAACTCTGTTCACTTCATGGGGTCAGTCCAATGGCGACTCCTCCACGGAGACTTCTATTGAGAATGGGGACAACATATAGGGACAAGTACTGGACCGGAAACCTAAATGCATTGGACTCAGATAACCGCCCAGCATCAACGATCTGCAATCCCTTCATTTTTAGATAGCATTGCGTAATAATGCAGAGACATTCGTTGTTACAGAACAGTAATATAAAACTGTTGGCATGTTGCACACGTGCAACATGCCAACACGCGCCACACTCGTTGAAAACAAGGCATTTCCAACACCAGTTTGTATGAATGAACAGCGCTCGAGCACTCAGTTCCTGACCCCACAATGTCGCAACTCCATCTACTAGATGGCTCTGCCAAGTGCTAACGTCGTTAGCTCGTAAAGCTAACCTCCACATGTTGCAGCCAGGCAGCGCGCCATTATTACGCATTGACACATACCGCGCACGTACTAAAAAACACCAAACCACAACACGAATTGCACCGTGATGAAACCACGTGTTGTGTTTATTGGCTGGCTGTATGCCGAATATAACCGGGTAGACGAACCATGCATAACATGGTTGGTGGTGTTTGTTGTTGGGTTAGCATGACAGTAGCGTGTTAGCCTGCTGCCCGCCCTTCACAGGGAGCCAACTAGTAAAGAGTTGCGACATTACGGGGGGTCAGAAACTGAGCAGTCGAGTGCAGTTCATGCAGCCTGAATAGGGACAATTTTCAGTGAGGGGGCGCAAATAAGAGCCATTTTAGACATATATGCAGTGCAACGTGCCAAACGCGTAAAAGCATTGTACAGTGAGCTGGTCATATATTTCTGCCGACTTCAGGCCCAGTACTTGTCCATATTCTTAATAGACGTCTATGTAGAAGAGCCGCAATTGGAATGACCCCATGAAGTGAACGGAGTTTGCGCACCTGCCTATACTCCAAGGCTGTGGAGCCAGCCGGCCGGGCGGGTTCCGTCTAATGTCTGGACAAAACACTAACGTTTATTATTTACTACGAATGCTTATGCGGTTATTAACAGTCACTACCAGGTTGTGCGACGTTAGCTTTCCTACGTAAATTACACTATTATTACGACTAAAATCGGGACGCATTGCAGCGGGTTTGTTTCAAGACCGCAATGACGCAAAAACGATTGACTGATAATCCGTTTAGACGGGTATTAAAAAGTGTCAGACTGACTACGTAACGTTGTTAGTAACGCGTCGTATGGACAGGTTTTGTTTTCTATCACGTTAAGGTGTGCTAAAAAAGAATGCGTCACTTTATCGTCGAGTGGCTAGATTCTCTCCGATTACAGCAGAGAGGACACAGAGCTGGAATTTATCTATAATTTATTTAAAGCCCGACCCCAGTTCTGCTCCATCATCTTCAGGAGAGGCGCGATACATTTTAAAAACAAATGTGAATTAATTCTCCACGCGTTCTCTCTCTCTCTCTCCAAACAAGCGCCAAACCAAGCTATGAAAGCCACATAATTCGTTCACATATAATAGTTAATTTGGCGCCCAGCTATTAGCCAGCTCCGTGTGTGTGTGTGTGTGTGTGTGTGTGTGTGTGTGTGTGTGTGTGTGTGTGTGTGTGTGTGTGTGTGTGTGTGTGTGTGTGTGTGTGTGTGTGTGTGTGTGTGTGTGGTGCGTGTGTGTTCGTTCAGCAGCGAGGAGGACGCAGCCAGCCAGCAGCAGCGTCCATGTGGTCGTTTTTTGCCCCTCGATCGAAGCGCCAACAACATATTACTTCGCCGTACTATAAGAATATAAATCGGGCAGGAAAATAGCAGGACCCACAGGACCTAAACGCGCAGCGGACGCAGCGCGGCTTGGGCTTGGAGATCTGCATTATTTTCCACAGGCAAGGCGCGCGCGCGGCACCGCCCGTACGACGTACGGACGGAGGGCAACCCGCGGCCACAACACCACAAGAAACACCAACTTTCCGCCAATGCAAAGTAAAGAAAATAAGGACATTTTACGAGTTAATTTGCTTCGTTAAACTCACGTCACTGGGACTGCGGTGTCGCAGCTCCAAGGAGACTCTTTTCTTCATGTCCATTTTGTTTTTTGTTGCTTTTCTCTCTCTCTCCTCCGCCTCGTTCGTTCTTCTTATCAACTTGTTTCTCTGTATCTCTCTATCTGCTCCGCTCGCCTCGCTGCGTTCGTACTGCGCGTGTGCGTCAATCTCCACACCACAAATACCACGTTTGGGCGCTTCCGCTCGCCCGCTTCAAAATAAAACGTTTACTGGCGCCGTGCAGTGGTGGAAGCAAAAAATAAAACCTCAAAGACATAACATTGAGAGGAAAAATGCCGAAATGTATGAAGTGTAGCCTGTGCAAATGTGTATGTCTACTGGGAATTATAAATACTTGAAATATTAAAGGGGAATTCCACCCATTTTCAACATTTTACTTTGTCATTAATATATATTTTGGTATATATTAATTAATTAACCAAATATTCCATTTGGTTCACATTTGTAAGCTCACATATTATTTTTTTAATGGGTGGAATTCCCCTTTAATTGTGTTAGTTAAAAGTAGGCTATATTCTGTGCTTTCAAATGCTTTAGAATTACACTTAAAAAAAGAAGAAAAAAAACAAAACAAAACATTACAATCAGTTCCTCCCCGTATATACAGTGAACTACAGGGTCAAGAGCGTGAAAACCTTCATTGATTGATTAAACGTTTTACAATGCAAGACTGATAACAACTGTGAGGGGACAAACCAGTAAAGCGTACACTTTTCATCAAACAGTTAAAGAGTAAGGACATACAAATATTGGTTTCTAGAGTGGAGGCAAAAGGGGGAAAGAATCACACACATATTTTAGAAAGTGCATAATTGTTGGCTTGATAGATGTAGGCCTACAGTACAATAAGGCTTTGTGGGACGTGTATATACATTTTTTTGTTGTTGAAGAGTACTTTATTACAGAGAATGTAGCCGCTCGCACGTGCGTGGGTGCGTGGATGCGCGCGTGCGTGTGTGCACTCGCGTGTGTCAAAGATTGTGGGAAAGTAGGTCACACGGCGTCTGTTGGCTGGTTTGGTTGTAAATGGAGGGAAAACAGCAGATGGAAGCAAACGGACAAACGCTCCCTCTAGTGGTGTTTTACAGAATTGGCATTTATTGGGCTTTATAAAATATACGTTAAAGGGAAAGTCCACCCATTTTCAACATTCTAAATTATAACCCTAGACAGAGGTACCCTAGAGTACCCTAGAGGTGCTTGTGGGACATGATAAAAAAAAAGTTCCCCCATTCTGTGTTCCCAAGAAATGGAGGTCTGAAGAAAACCACTAACATGGTGAAACATCTTGATGTCATCATCAAGATGTATTTACTATTTTCACCCTGTTAATGGATTTCTTTTCTTTAGATGCTTCTTTTTTCTGAGAGCGTACAAATGGAACGAAATGAACGCGTTAGGGTTCATTTGGTTTCATTTGTACACTCTAATGGTTACTCAATAAACTTGCTATCTGCTTTTTGTCAAGTATCGTTGTTCCATCCCTGCCATCAACCCTCACTGGAAACAAGCCAATCAGGCTTTCTGGCAACATCCTTTTAGCACCTTACCTTGCATTGCACTGCACTGTATTTCTTGTCCATGCATAGCACTAAAGGTATTGTAAGTGATTTCACTTACTTTTTCTTCTTTTCTGGCTTATCCTCCCTACTAGTGTGGTGACCAATGACCATATAAGGAGTTCCTCCCTCTCCCCAGGGAGTCCCTGAGGTAAAAAAAAAAAAAAAAAAAAAAAAAAAACAGAAGGAAAGAAAAAAAAGTTGGGAGAAACTTTGGGAGAAAAGCCTTTCATCCAATCTGGATGATAGAGGCCTTCCTCCAATCAGGATTGAGTGGGGGTGGGTGTATCTGCTGTTGGCCTCTACAGTGGAGGTTAGTGTATCTGCACTAACCTCCACTGTAGAGTGTGTGCATGTGCACATGCACACAAATAGCCCAAATCACTGAATGTTTAATGTAATGCATGTATTATTAACTGAATGTATTATTGTAAGTATTGAATCAATCAATCAATCAATCAATCAATCAATCAAAATGCAGCCCAGAGACGTGTCCTGTGTGTTGTGTCTGATAGTGTTTTATTGGTCATTAACATCGTAATTCATCTTCACAACAAGCAGGTTTACATACAGTGTCTCTGTAGTCTTCGCCACCATCATCGTCATCATCAGATACAAGGACAGAACAGTTAAGGTTTCAAATCACACTAAGGATAATTGTTTTCCACGTTGAACCCATTTCCCTCCGCTGTTCCCCCTTTTCTCCTACTATCCCCCTTAATGTTTATTCTTTCATCTAAGCCCCTCCCACAGCGTCCAACCCCAAACCTTCCCTTCACATCAAGCGCCAATCACTTTTTAAAACAGTCAACATGTTGTATATACGTACAGGTGCAATAAATAGGACACAAGGAACAGATTCTTAAATAAAACAAATAAATAAGTCAAAATAATACCGTTATAAGAGGTGCATACAGTATATATACATAAAAGGCCCACGCGCATGCACACATACGCACACACTCACAGAGCGCACCATGAAGACATCAGGACAGGATTGCTAGGCCAGGGCTAGCCTATGGACATTTTCACACATGACAATATAAACACTTTCTAAAATGGCACCAAGTTTGTTTCCGGTCGGCTACTGATATTCATAAAATATGCGACAGGAAACACACTTGGACCTAAGCAGTTTCCTAGCAATGCTAATTTCACCGACACTGTCGTCTATAGCAGTGGTTCTCAAAGTTGGTTCAGCTAAATGATTTATATTTAGGCACCAATTAGTCTTGTGCAGCCAGAGAACTATTCCACAATCCCTGAACGCCATTATAGCGTCTGGAACAACACTCCCCAAATCCGAGGAAGGAAGCTGGCATGTTCTCGTCATTTTGTTCGCAAAAATATATCAGAAATTTGAATTATTTAATTTCCATAGTTCCTTAGTTTCCATAGCTCCAGACTGTATGACGGAAGCATTTGAAAATTGCAAAAGGAAAATAGTCTTGCTCATAAGACTAGGCACCAGATGGATCTGTGTTATGTGTGTCTGTAATGTTTGTAACTTTGAAAGTTATGGAAGTCGGCAGTCTAATATGGATGGACCAGCAGTCTGAGTGTCCTTGAGATTGCCACATTTGAGAACCACTGGCCTCTATAAAGGACCCAGTCACGAGGCGCTGTTTACAACCTAAAACAAATTCATTGAAATGCAACGCTGAGCATTTGGTTCTGTCACCTGAGGAGTCCCATGTGGGTGGGATTTATGATTATCACCACTTATTATTTATATTATAAACAATTCTAATTGGTTTTGCGTTGAACAGAGGTGGATAGCAAAGTTGCGTTGACATGAGTAACATTTTTAGATTGTATTTCATTGGTCTGATGCAACATCATTTTCACTTTCTCAAGTATATTTTGTTCTGAAGATATCAGAGTCCTGTATTGTTAAATTTAATGTGATATGTTTTTAGGCCATATTTTAGTTTTCACATAGCTATTTTATAGTTAATTTCTATGCAAATTTGAGACAGTAGCTGTTTTGACATTATTTTAGCAGTGAATCAAATTGTGTATTTTCTCTATATACTTTCTTTCTCTTACATACAGTAGTTATTTGGACAACTACTTGTACTTATTGACTCATTTCAGAATTATTACTTGAGAACAGTTTTTTGTTTACGGCCTCTCCTCCTCTGCCCACCTCTGATATTGATAGCAGACGAGGAATATGTGTTTAGCCAAATGATGGCTGTATTAAGCTAAATGTACCACAATTTAACCAAGTGGGATAGTAGTGCCACTTGCCATAATGACAAATTGTCAGCTTGTAGATCTATTATTTTTGTCAAGCGACACCCTTGTGCGATGGAGCATACTCTAAGCAACCCTTTTTCGCAGCAACCATTTTGACATGATGCAATAGAGTGAACACATGTGCTACCAATGATGTTTGTGCAATGGTCCTGTGTGCTGTTAAATTTTTTGAGCCGGTCTCAGGTGGTTGAAACACCAGGTTAATGTTAAGGAGAGAGCAATGGACAGACAGGAACAATGTACATGATCCTCATTGAGGTTAGAATACATGTCGCCATAGATGGCAAAACAGCAGTCCAAAGGAAGGAAAGAAACCAAGGAGGAAAGAAAGAAACAAAGAAAGAAAGAAAAAAGGAAGAAAGAAACTCGATTTCCCATAGTACTTGCCAGAGTAAAACCAACAACAATTTAAAAAATATACATACACTTAAGAAAACAAAGATATTGCAGCATTTGGCAGCTTTTTAAAGAGAAGTGCCAAACAAACAAAAAATAATAATAAACTTAAAAGAGAAGACTAACGTGTTTTTTGTGTTACATTTTGTTGTTACTGTTGTGGTTATTGGCTGTCTTGTGTCTACTTTGGTAACGAAAAATCATTGTATTTCAATGACAATAGCATATAGACAAATACATTTTCTACAACTTTCTTTTCCAACCCTCAACTTATCATATTGTATTGTTTTCGGCATTATTGTTATTATTATTACTACTACTACTACTACTATTATTATTATTACCACTTATTGCCATTGTAATGAGAAATTACTTTGTATAGATTATTGAATTTCTATTGATCCACTATTTGTAAAACATGTGAATATCGCAATAATATATAAAATATAGCAGTTTATAAAAGCATTACTATTAAGTTGATCTTTAGTGTTGTCCCACAATGCCTTACAGATAACAACAGCAGTGTTTAAATACATGTCGATCTGGTATGATTTTTTAACATGTTGGTTTTTGTGGCTACAGAAGACCACAGAAGATATAGCTTTCCCTTAGGGGTTAGGCTGTGTTCACACTGCTGACAAATCCTGCTTCTAAAAATCTGATCTCTAGGACCATAGCTATCTCCTATGGTATGCTCTGCCATGGTAAGATAACATCATACTGTTGGCATGAGTAATGCTGGATTGACGTTTCAAGAAAAGTGGAAAATCTTCAACATTTAAAAAATACATATAGTTATTAACACGTTTCACAGACTTTCACGATGTTTCGAAAATGTTTAGCGAATCTACAAGCACAAGTCATATCGTGCCGGCTACTTCTGTGTGACGTCGTTGACAAAGTATGATAAGATATAAAGGGAGCGAATGTGAAGCGGTTTGTGAAGGAGGTTAGCATTTCCCCTCATGAAGCAATGCCACCAATCAAGTCTCATATGCCAGCAGATGAACTGACCAAAAAAGTTTAACTGTAGCCATTGAGAATTCGCTGGGGAATGGTTTATGTCAGAAAAGCATGGCTGCCCATAAGAAGTTGTTTGTTTTGATGATGGCGAACAACTGGCTGTTATGCAATAATAAACTATTTCAACCCTGCTGTTTCAGCCTTGAAACAGCGAGACATTCATTGTCTGTGACGTCAAAGCCCTCGACGATGCAGGAAATTACTTGTGTTTAAGGACAGCTCAATTAAGGTACAAGTGTTTGTCATTTGCCAGCCACCGTGAATAAATCCTGCATTAAGTGTACGGTCACACGTGCACAACTAAAGGTGAGAAGAAGCCACCTGATGCCAAGGCATCAACCTGTACACGTCTCCATACACTTTCTGGCTGGAAGGTGCACCCTCACCTTGCTCGCATGAAATGGAAGAGAGACGCCTTGACCTTTAGGCATGGGTTTACTTCATTAAATGTAGGTTTAAGCACAGGTTTAAATAGTTACCTTCAGTTTTAAGCATAGGCATTATTGCTATTTAGGGTACTTGATCATTATGACAGCCTTACTGTAGATCATGTCTGTATGAAGTAATAGCAGACATTGTGTATATTTGCACCACAGCAGCAGTGCAAGGCTGGCCCTGCTTTGTCCAAATTACTTGAGTTTTATACTTGTTTAAATCGGCATAAAACCCAGCATAAAATAAGTACAAAATAAGCGACTCACAGTGCTTGATTCTCATGATGATTCAAACACTGCTGCAATATATTTCAGTGAGCTATTTATTGGTTTTCCATACAAAGTGAGGGAAAACCTGATGCAACCTGAAATAAACTGTTACCGCAATTACCGCAACATGGAAGAGTAAACCCTTGTTTTAGGAAAAGATGATTAACCTTGTCTCGGCCAAACCATTTCATTTGCAGAAAAGGTTGAAAACATAAGAATATTTTTTAATTTTTAAGTGTTAATTTTTATGTTGGGTTATGGGTGATGCTGTTGGTTTGAGCTGCAGTGTAACAGATGATCATAAGAGCAGCATAACTAACCTGCATTTGAGCCACAGCTGTGACAACGGTAGAAATATCAATGACCCGGAAAGGACTCCCCACACCGCAAACGGCAGTGGTGGAAAGTAACTAAGTACAATTACTCAAGTAAAGTACTTAGGGACAACATTTGAAGTATTTGTACTTTACTTGAGTAATTCTTATTTCTAATACTTTTACTTCTATTCCACTACATCTCAGACCCAAATATCTTTACTACTACATTTAGTTGAAAACGTTAGTTGCTACTACTTCGCTTTTAGATTTTTGTTATAAAAACCTACTTTACCCACTTCAGCCCTATACATTTCGGACATTTAACAATAGCAGATCTACAAACTGATACACATCATGAGCTTGCAGATCTGCCATTTTCAAAAGATTGTTTTTAATATATTTGAGAACTTGAAATGAGACTTTTCTGGGGTACTTTTACTTTGGGTACTTTAAGTACACTTTGGTACCAATACTTTAACTTGAGTAAATCTTTAATTGCATCCATTTACTTGTGACGGAGAAACTCTATGCTGCAGTATTAATATTTTACTGAAGTAAAAGATAGAGAAAGATGGAGAAAATATCGTTGCGGCCGAGAGCCACTTTGATATGCCTTCTGATCAACGGGTGACTGCACACGTGTTGTCGCTTATATACAGTACACCCACACGTGATTTATGGGTCAGTTCCCGTACATTTGGAGATCGGTGCATGTGTAGAGTGGACCCATGTCCATGTGGAGCATGTGCTGATGGACAAGGGTTCGAAGTGGTCAGTGCACCCAGTTTCCACGTGGCTTGCGTGGATTTCTACCTGGGTCTTAGGGTGTATAAAAATAGGATAATAGGCGCCACCTGGCACATATATGGGTTTGAACTTGGATCTGAATGGGCCTTAAGTGGGTCCCATCTGGGCGGAATATATGCGACCCACTGGGGAGTGGGATCCACGCGTAATTACGTTAGTAACAGGGAGAGTTGGAACAATGCAGCTTACTCGGGTCGATCAGGGTTTCTCAACAATCGATTGTGTAGGTACTACAGTTTAAGTTTCTATTTATCGGTATAATAACGAAACCTGATGTTTTACACTGTTACCCCATTTTTTTCTCTTCTTTTTTGCTATTATATCATCATTATAATCTTTAGGGTTTTGGCAATTATTTGGGGCACACAGGTTGAAAATCACTGGGGTGGAGAAATAGAGAACACATGGCCGCAGCACACCAACCTTCATCTGCCTTGCGACAATAAATAAACTCCCCCCAATCATAATCGTCCAAAGCTCTCGTCTTATTGGGAGGCTTAGTCGAAACGTGTAGGTGCTGGACAACAAGGATAGTTACTGAGTGTCTACACGGAAAATACATGAAGTAAGCCTAACACCCACAGCCACGGAAGTTACACTTAGAAGGTGTGAGAAACAACTTCCTGGGGGAATATTCATACAGTTCAGCCCTAGGGGTAGACACTTTCTGCCATGTTTCTCTTTAGCAGACTTTTTTCTCTGTGAGAGAAAAGTCTGAGAAGGCTATAATCAAAATGCAAATACTGTCGCAAACAGAATACTATATATGCACACACAGTATACCGGAATGTACAGTCACCAAAGAAGCCCCACTGATAGCTTTAAACACTGTTGCACCATACTGTTGCTCTGCGCCCGAAAAGACCCGTTTTAAAAAGTGATGCTGATTGTGTGACAACAATTTGGACTGCAGGGTTCTGTGTTCAATCCTGGGCACCGACAACTCAGAGTGTGAACAGCACAGCATGGGAGCTGGTGGTATAGATCAGGAGGTGTTGCCATAATAATGCATATCAAACCGGTAGGTCCTCGAAATAAAAAAGGACGTGAGGCACTGAGCGACAGTATCATGCAGGCCATGCAGTGGTGGAAAGTAGCTAAGTAACATTTACTTAAGTACTGTACTTACAGTAAGTGCAATTTTGAGATATTCGTACTTTACTTGAGTAATTCCATCTCCAATATGTTTACTTCTACTCCACCACTACACCTCAGAGACAAATATTGTACTTTTACACCACTACAACTATTTGAAAACTTTAGTTACTATAGTTACTTTGTAGATTTGGATTATTATTACAAAACATACATTAACCACTTCAGCTCTATATACATTTCGGCCTTTTGAAAATAGACGACCTACAAACTCACAATGAGTCTTGTAAGCTCAGCTTGTTGATCTGCTATTTTCAAAATATCTTTTATACATTTGAAAACGTGTAATAGGCCATGGGTCTGTATAATGACTACTTTTTACTTCTGGTACGTTAGGTACAGTTTGATGCCAATATGTTTTGTACTTTTAATCAAGTAGATTTTAAATCCTGGACTTCTACTTGTAATAGAGTATTTTTCTATATTACAGTGTTTATACCTTTACTTAAGTAAAACATTGGAGTACTGTTTCCACCACTGCATACATGCACACATGCATCGTGGCTGGAACAGGGATGTCCAGGTGGTCTTATGCTACTGTTTAAAAAACTCCTGCATGCAAAGCAAAGGGAGCAGAACCGATCAGTCATAAGTGTCTGTCCCGCACATGTACATACACAACACACCCAGAACACACAGCACCACGTCAGAACGGTTACACAGAGAAGAAAACAAAGAATAAAAAAGACGTCAACAGGTGTCTCTTCTTTGTCCATTTGAGTGCCAGAAAGTAGACGTGTCAGACAGTGTCACCCGCAAAGAACAAGCAACAAAACAAAAGAAAGTTTCTTAACGTGAGTTCAAACAATTGGCTTATAGAAGTCTGTCCATGTTGTGGTGGATAGTTAGCCACGCCACGTTTGCTTGTCCTCGCTTGCTGTTTTTGCTGTGTGACGTACAGAATATACGGTCTGGAGTTGAGTGGACGAGAGAGAAGCGCACATCAAGGGATTCGAAGCTGAGACCGCAGCATTACAACGCAAATTCTGTAAATGAACTCATCATGCTAGCCTGTAAGTTATACAGTTGTACACTGGTGAAGATACGGTTATGTGCAAGCTGGCGGAGTGTCGCGGTGCGCTGTTTGCTTGCAGATCGACTACTTTAGCCTCAATTGGTTATGTAAATGTAAAGAATTGATGATTAGTTCAGTTGGATAGATTCATTATGATTCGTTATCACTCATTATGAGCTGTGTTGAAAACTTGAAAACTGCATCCAACAGAATTCACAAAAACATTACGTCTAAATTTGACGTTGCAAACAATCGAAAATGGGACAATAAACATCACACAACGATTTATGTCAAAATCGGCTGCTTGTGAAAGGTGTCTATTGGGTTTTATCTGAGAATTTGGCGCCTGAGTGAAAACAAAAGTAATCAAACAGCATCTTTTCAACAGCAACGTCATCCTGTCTCCTCTTGTCTCACTGTCCTTTGGATGTCCTACGAGCCTCGAACGTACAGCTGGGAGTTGCTTATCTGTGTTCACGCAGCCGTCCCGAAATGACAAACAACAGCTGCGACAAGATCGTTACGGAGCTGACAAGCAACAGGGAGAGAACAATTAAAACTTCAGGTCGGGTCATAAAAGGCGTGCCTCGCTTCCTGTATGGGGAGCCCGGGCCAACAGGAAGAGATGTAAACAGGGGGGGCAGAAAAGACATAGGAAAGAGTGCTAGAGAGAGTGATAGAGGGAGAGAGAGTGGCAGAAGAAAGAGCCAAGAGAGAAACGTGGGGTGTCTTTTTAAGACGTCGAATCAAGGCTGTCCACCAAGGGAAGAGAGATAGAATCCACAAACAAGCAGATAGGAGGGAACGAACCCGAAAAGGTGACAGACAGGGAGTGAACGAAACCGAGGAAGCAAAGACGGGCTGCTCAGACTCGAGTATAACTACATACATGCACGCGCACACACACGCACACGCACGCACGCACGCACACACACACACACACACACACACACACACACACACACACACACACACACACACACACACACACACACACACACACACACACACACACACACACACACAGAAAAGAGCACACAACGGTGCAATTCGTCCATCCCGCTCCGATCCTTTCCGTCTCCGTTCTCCAAGTCTCCATTTCAGTCGAGTGAAAAGCACAATCGCACAAAAGCACAGAAGAAGTACAGTAGTAGTAGAAGAAGAAGAAGAAGGCGTGGCTCGTTAATTTACGCGAGTACAGGCAGTTTGGGGGTGGTGGGGGTTGGGGCGTGTGGTGGGCAGGGTGGGCCGACGCTTCCCTATTGAGGAAGTGGGACCAGGATGTCGACATAGTTGATGGGGAAGAAGCCCGACTGGCCGTTGATCATGCCCTCGTACCAGTTGTCGTCGATCTGGTTGGTCAGGGTGATGATGTCGCCCTCCTTGAAGCCCAGCTCGCCCTCGTTCTCCGGCTCAAAGTCGTACAGCGAGCGGCAGCAGGGCTGGTCCATGGGCGCTGCGCGGCATGCAGGGGCACGACAGGAGCAGGGGGAAAATATATATAACTTCACGTTAGAATACGAGAGTGTAATTGACATAATAATACAATAATACAGTCCATCACGTTTTAAAATGACGGTGAGCACCAGTGAAGGGGTTGCAGTTTGGTTACAGCTAAATGATGGAGAGTTGGTTACTAAATGGACCCTTATTAGATCTTTAACTTTTGAGAGCGTTAAACGAGCATTACATTTTACAAGAGATAATACAAATCTTTAAAAATATATTTTTAAACAACACAAAACACATTAGTTAATTTAAAAGTCACACAATTAGAGAATGTATAGGAATTGTAATCTTGTTCATTGTTTGTCAACTCTCCAATACAGCATGGGATTGTGGACAAAGTCTTAACAAAATACTCAAAAGTCTTGGGTCTGAGTGGATAAAAGCCATCAAATAGCAGTCCACAACCTCAAATGGTAAATAAATAATGGACCTTGATTTGAAAACGGTAAAAAAAACACTTCTCTATACTATTATCTAAATCTCGGTTTCCTGTACCTCTTTATTTCTTTTTTTTTACATTATTAACTGCGATTATTACCTGTGATCCCTGTTTTCTTGACTAGAAAAAAAACAACCACTAGGTGTCACACTTTTACAACTAGTTCTAATTTTAGCGGCAGGAGTTATCACGATTTAAACCTCAAGTCAACTTTAGTCAACTAATGTGCTGCACGGCTACAGTGTGTAATGATCACTGCCTTACAAGAATATTTTTAGGTTGTCAAAAAAGCACTTTAACCAACAAAAATATGCATAATTATGGACAATGGTTATAGCAAATGATCTGCCTCTTCAACATAAAGACCAGACATCAGGGTATATGGCTATACGATGTTGAATCATGACTATACGGTACATGAATGAAGAACCAGGCTGTCTTGCTTATTGTTTAACTGCCCTCATGCACGCTCACTTGCATACTCACATGCACGCGTGCTGCACACGCACGCCTATACAGTACCAGGACGTTCATGGTTACACAGATGAACAAATACTAATGATTTGAATTGGACACACAAGTCGTACTTGACAGGGTGTGAATCTGGGAGTGTCGCGGGGGAACATCACTGGTAGTAGCTAGAAACTCAGATTTTCGAGTAGGCTTGCGTTGACAAAACCTGGAATCTAGCATTTTTATGGTGTCTATGCAGGGGAGCACGTTCTCGTGCACACGCGTGCACCACTCTGTCCCTGCGTGTGAATTAAAAATAATACTGCTACCACGGCGTGGCGCTGCATGGTACCGGCATGATTGACAACACTGAAGAAGAACAGCTATGAAGAAGAAACAAACCACACACGCACGCTCCCATGCAGCCACCCACCAGGTGATTTGCCTGCAGGGGATTTGGGAGCTCCTCGTGGAGAGTGCAGCCCCCCGTTGTGACTCTCACTGGGAGGCAGAAGCTCCAGCACCATCCGGGGTTTAGGAATGTATTCCTTCCTGGGTTTACTCGATGCTTCCTTTATCCTGCACGGATTAAACAAACAAAGCACCCGTCTCACTTCACTAGACACCATTGTCTTTTTTATTACTGTTATATAATTGTTTATTATTTTAGTTTTCTCTTCCCTTATGGTTGGGATTTTCAGGAAATAATAACAAGAATTCAAAAACAAAGCTAAACAAATACCTTTCTTCCAGTGCATTCAATGTAGTTGTCATTTACTTTTCATTGGTTGTGTGCACCATGTACTGACCTCTCCTCCATCTTGCTGGACAGTTGTTGCAGGATTTCCGTGGAGCGGCTGTGATATTCCAGCTGCGCCTGAACTAATGCTGCCAACTGGCTCACCTGCTCTATCTGCACGCACACACATACAATTGCACTCTTGTTAAGATGAGCATACTGACTGGATATGACAGTATCCAGTCATACGTACTCGCACGCATGCACGCACACACACAACGCAACACAACGCAACGCAGCACAGACTCACGTCGCTCTCCAGCAGGTTGAACATGCTCTGCTCTGCCACCTCTTTGCTCTCGTCAAACTTCTCCAGAGCCTGCTTGATCTCGTCGTCCTGAACTTTGCCCTGTCTCTTCTTCTTGTAGTCAAAGTCCAGACGGCGGCCCTGCATCTTCTTGATGTGATGCTGCGGGGAGGAGGAGGAGGAGGGAAAAAACACCAACATCCTTCACGACATTGTTGTCTCTTTGCTTTTTTTGTCAAAAGAACAGCTTACATAGCATTTCCAATTCTCAATAATTTCAATAAATACTGTACTTTTACTCCACTAACATTAAGTGCATTTACAGTATTTGAAACTTTATTTTGACTTGCAAGCACCAAAACTAGCTATAACGACTGTTTTTCCAATGTCCAGCTATTTCAGGACATTCTCTTTTTTTCCAAAGAAGGGGTGGGGCAGTGAGCCAGCGATGTGCAGGAATATATCATTTTTTTAAACACTAGGAAGTTAGCCAACCAGTCTGCCCTGCACTCCAAAGTTACTGGTTATCAAAGTAAAATGAGCAATTGCTTGCTTTGCTGTTACTAATATTCAGAGAGAGAAAGAGAGAGAGAGAAAGAGAGAGAGAGAGAATGAACACTATAACACTTACACATACGTGACATGACCTGACATGATCTGTTCGCTTTACTTTCGGTTGTGTGCGCACTGCAAGAGTATAGCTCTCCGCTCCAGCTGAATGAATGTCATGCTCATTTTAGTTTCAACTGTGTATACTTCAACAACAGCCGCTGTACACGATATCGCACTCCGAAAATAGCAGAGCAGAGGACATTGGTCAAAAGGCAGAGGCTTATCATAAACAACACATTGATGAACACAGAACAAGCTGGTTATTTCAGTATAGCATGCAGGAGAGCAGGTACTGGAATCGTTTATTCCCTCCTTCCGCCCCGGCCGCGGCCCAATAATTGCGCCGAAAACCTAGTGTCATTCACCCGTCTCGCAGGAAACAAGCAAGCCCTGTGGGCAACGGGCCGGCCTACTAGTCACTACAAGTTTACTACTTTGTAGATGAAGATTTCATATACATGTGCAATGTTTAATGAATCAATCCTAATCAAATTGATCATTTAATTAGTTGTCAACTAATTTAGTGATTGGTTAATTGTATTGGCCTTACAATCTGATGGTAGTTCCACATGCACAGTAGCAACTGCAAGTAAAATATGACACATAACGATGGTTATATTATCAAGAACAACGCATACTGTAAGGCGTGAATATTTATTTTTAAATGACCTATTTGAGTTCATAAGAGTGCTGTTCCTTGTATTTTTTTTATATAAATTTTATCCCACGATTTTGTAACCCATTTTTTCACCCAGTGCCAATTCCTAATGTGTTCCTGGGCTCTACCAACCTGGGGAGGCAGCGGACTGGCCTCAGGCTTCCTTCAATGCATGAGGAGTCCAAGCTGCCTTCTTTTCACCCGACAGGGGGGAGTTTCCCTGGTTGGACGTAGTGCGTGGAAGGAACACGTTATTCCAACCAGTTCCTGTCCCCTCCATCAGGTTCCCCAGCTGGCCCAGGCCCTAGAGCCCAGGATTACAGCATGTTTTTGTGAGGGTATCTACCCTAGGGGAACACAGGGAGAACATGCAAACTCCACACAGAAAGGCCCTTTCGCCAACCCCGCCTTGGGTATGGGCACTGATGACACGGAGGAGCAGACACGCCGCCAGCAAGCACCCACAGCGGTGCTAGGGGCGCCGCTGTGGCTGCTTGTTTGAATAACAGGCTAATCAGCAGCTCATCATTTTTTGTTAGTTAGTTGGAACATGTCTAAAATATACTGTACATATTTTAAGGTGATGGTTAAAGAAGTGTTGTAAATTGATGAATTGTATATTAACCACTTTAGCCCCTTTATTTATTTCTGATCTATAAGCTCTATAACAATGCGTCTTAAGACATTTGAGTACTTTTTCCATCAGTGTTCTGTACCTGAATCTCCTTCAGGTCCTTGTCATGGAGGTTCTGGAGTGGGTCCACAAAGTTCTGTTTGACCTCCATGTCCAGAGCGTCCTTCACCTCCCCCAACTCCCTCATGGCTTCTCCTGCATCTATCAGAGCCAAGCCTGAGGAGAGAGACAGGAACAGAATGCCAGAATGAAATTGTTAATAAGACAATAAGACATGATTCTTCTAAACCAACATGTTAGAATTCTCAAAGAAAATCATGTCATAACTGATTTAAGTCTGATTTCAGGAGATCCATCTCAGTTTGAAAGCGGCAACCTGGTCAAACCACCCGAGTCACAAATCGAAACTGTTCTGAACGTAATTTACAAGCACCTACAGGCGTTAGTCTGTGGTAAACAAAGCAGATATGTGGCTTTGGGTTGACATTGTTAAAACCAGTCTGAACACACAAATCTGCATTTGATCTGGCCACTTGTAAATGCAATGTAATGTGGATTTGGCTGAATTTTGACTCAAGCCTTATGGGCCCTGAAGTGCTAATTTAGTACAGTAGTTAAGTTACAGCGTGTGTGTGTGTGTGTGTGTGTGTGTGTGTGTGTGTGTGTGTGTGTGTGCGTGCGTGCGCGCGGGCGCGTGTGCATGGACTCACCGAAGCAGGAATCGTCCAGCTCTCGTCCAAACCTCTGCATGGCCTCTCCCAGGACAGTCTCGGCCTGAGGGTAACCTGGACCCTTCTCTGTCCCTCTGATCTTAGACATGGTGTTGATCATGGTGAGCCTCGCTCTGTGAGCTAGGGAGAGACAAATAAAACACATGGAAGACATAACAGAGACAAAAGGCATGTCAGGATCTCCAGACGGACATCAGTGGTGTAAAGTATCTAAGTATATTTACTTGTACAAAGTATTGTACAAGTACACTAAGTACAGAGTAGTAAGAGTAGTAAGTTTTTACTTACTTGCATATTTACAATTTCCAATAACTTTACTTCAACTCCACAACAAAAGAAAATATCCTTTCAGTCATTTCACCAAGAGATAAAAAAGAAGAAATTCATTAAAAGTAATAAAGGCAACTTTTTAGACAAAAATCAAAATAGATATAGAGCTATATTTTTTGCATTTTTCCCCACAGCACAGCAGTCTCCAGCAGTTTCATAACGAGCCAATAGAGTGGATGTGAGGAGTTAGACTCTGTTTTTAAACAAATCTGTTTGCAAAAACACAGTGTTTGTGCAAACTAAAGTTGCCTATATGACCTTTAAAATAGAAAACAATTGGCCGGGGCCATAGCAGTGTCTGGCAGTGAGCTGCGGGTTCGACTCCCGGTCCCAACAGTCTTTACTGCATGGTAAGGTAAGGTAAGGTAATTTTATTTATAAAGCACCTTTCAAGACACTTGTCACAAGGTGCTGTACAATGACAATCATAAATACAGAGGAAGAACAAAAATACAAAAAACAAAAATATATATAGAAATATATATCATGCATGCTCTCCCTCCTGCATCTCTCTCCCCATTTCCTTTCAGCCTAGTACTGTCTATTCTTCCATAATAAAATGAAAGCCAATTGTTTAAGAAGTAGTGAAAATCGGAAATTGTCTATTGGGGCCGAGCCAAATTAATCTAATCTCTCTTTTCCTCGAAGCTTGGGAACCACTGTGTTAAGCTTTTCACACATCTGCAGTGTACAATGTATATAAATCCATGCATATAAATAGCACAGTTGGAAAACTGCAGTGGTGGCAAGAGTAAAGTGAACTGTTGGTGACTGCTAAGGAAAACATTCCAAAGTGCAGTGGCATGCTGAAAGATAACGCTAGAAATCACAAAAGTTGGTAGCAGAGTGAACATTTTTTTAAATAGCATACAGTTCAGTCAGGACAACTCAAGAAGGGTTTAATATTAATTTATTGAATATAAAATAAGCAATATATTTATCATGGTTTGGCGGATGAATTGGATCTGCTTTTTGGGTACTCAGATCAAGCGCAACAGTCCTGACCTTAAGGACTCCGAATCCCCCGTACCCAAAGGGCAGATCCAAATCTACAGGTGGTAGCTGGGGTGGAGGAGGGTTAGCAGCAAAATGATTAAGCATAAGCAGAACAGCAGTATCAGAGTGAGCAGCAGCAGCAGCAAGCAAGCAGGAAGAGCAATACAAACTTACAGTTTAAATAGCCTGTGAGAGCCTGTGATTGGATGAAGTCAATCATGTGAATGTGATGCTGAGGCGGCCCTTTAAAGGGCCGGCAGCGACTGCACTGAGGTTTCCTGAATGAACTTGCTATGCGCTTGTCTATGACCAGCGCACCGCTCATTTGATCTCATCTCCCCCTTTTAATAGAAATAAGTTATGTTTTCCAAACTCTGGTAAAAAAAAAAAGCCACTTCTGTCTCGGCCCTAGACTTCGCTGTTCCGTCACTTTAAGCACCAATACACTGTGTACCTGTTCTGCCTTAAGGTGGATTACTGGTACTGTGCACTAAACGTGAACTCACGGTTTGTCCTCTCTGACTGAGAGGCGGTATAAACAATGGTACCTATTTTTATATAAAGTCATTGCTGTGGTTGCCCTGCCTATTATTTGCTCTATGCCGGAGGCATGGTGGGGAGTATGTTTTGCACTCCGTCCGTGTGTGTGTGTGTGTGTGTGTCCCCGTGTCCGTCTGTTACCAGGTAATCTCCGGCGCCGTTAACCTGATCGATGCCAAAATTTGCACACATACTCCCTGGGTGCCAACGATGAATCTCTGCCCCTAAGTTTCCCCAACGCCATGTTATAGCGCCACCAGGCGGCCTATTTTGGCCATTTTTTGACAAAAATCTGTGTGTGTGTTTGTCTGTCTGTTACCACCTAATCTCCCAAACCGTTAACTCAATCGATGCCACAATTTGCAGACACACTCCCTGGATGCCAACCATGAACCTCTCGCTCAAATTTTCCACAGCGGCATTTTATAGCGCCACCAGGCGGCCGATTTGTGCAATGTTTTTTGCAAAAATCTGTGTGTTTGTCTGTCTGTTACCACCTAATCTCCCAAACCGTTAACCCGATCGATGCCACAATTTGCAGACACACTCCCTGGATGCCAACCATGAACCTCTCGCTCAAATTTTCCACAGCGGCATTTTATAGCGCCACCAGGCGGCTGATTTGTGCAATGTTTTTGCAAAAATCTGTGTGTATGTCTGTCTGTTACCACCTAATCTCCCAAACCGTTAACCCGATCGATGCCACAATTTGCAGACACACTCCCTGGATGCCAACCATGAACCTCTCGCTCAAATTTTCCACAGAGGCATTTTAGAGCGCCAACAGGAGGCCGATTTGTGCAATGTTTTAGCAAAAATCTGTGTGTATGTCTGTCTGTTACGAGCTAATCTCCCAAACCGTTAACCCGATCGATGGCACAATTTGCACACACACTCCCTGGATGCCAACCATGAACCTCTGCCCCAACTTTTTGACCCACGGCATGTTATAGCGCCACCAGGAGGCTGATTTCTGCATCCTTTTGCATAAATCTGTGTGTATTTCTGTCTGTTACCAGCTAATCTCCCAATCCGTTAACCCGATCGATGCCACAATTTGCACACACACTCCCTGGATGCCAACCATGAACCTCTGCCTCAAATTTTCCACAATGGCCTGTTATAGCGCCACCAGCAGGGCGATTTTTGCCATTGTTTTTGCAAAAATCTGTGCGTGTGTCTGTCTGTTACCAGCTAATCTCCCAAACCATTAACCCGATCGACATCACAATTTGCACACACACTCCCTGGATGCCAACCATGAACCTCTGCCCCAAAGTTTCCACAACGGCGTGTTATAGCGCCATCAGGAGGCCAATTTTTGCCATCTTTTTGCAAAAATCTGTGAGCGTGTCCGACTGTTACCAGCTAATCTCACAAACCGTTAACCCGATCGATGCCACAATTTGCACACACACTCCCTGGATGCCACCCATGAACCTCTGCCCCAAATTTTCCACAACGGCATGTTATAGCGCCACCAGGAGGCAGATTCGTGGCATCTTTTTGAAAAAAAAAAAAAAATGTGTGTCCGTATGTTACCAGCTAATCTCCGAAACTGTGAACCAGATCGACATCACAATTTGCACACACACTCCCCGAATGGCAAGCATGAACTTCTGCCCCAAATTTTCCACAACGGCATGGTATAGCGCCACCAGGAGGCTGATTTTGTAAAGATGATGAACACAGCAGGCAATTTACATAAAATCTTCAACACACTATAATACTAGGCTGAGAAAAATATTCCACTCTTTTCACAATGGCTTGTTATAGCGCCACCAACAGGTGAACATTTGCAAAACACATTTTTGGACAAAATGCCTGAAATCATCCAAATCCTAAAGTCATAATAATAAATGGTACCTTTTTTACATTGGCCTATTTTAGCGCCACCAGGAGGCCACAACCTGTCCTGGCCTGGTGGAGACCTGTGCCCAGAAGGGCACTTTTCTAGTTTGCTCTATGCCGGAACTGAATGGTTGAAGCTCAAGGTTCATTCCTCATGCTCAGACAGAGCTACATGAGCAAGGCAGCTTCCTCTGTCAGCAGCCCAACATCAGGGCCGTTTTTGCTGTTAGGCAGACTAGGCAGTTGCCTGGGGCACCATGGGGGTGGGTCACCAGGGTGACCACCAGACATGCTTCCAAAGGATCCCAGGCTAATAAGCCTCATATGGATAAAGACATTATTCTTTTCCTCTATAACTAGAGGTGAACATTTACAACACGAACACATATATATTTTTTTGTTAAAAAATAGTCCATTTTTTTTTTTTGGCCTGGGACCCCCAGAAATGTTTTTTAAGGTGTAATAGATTTATTTAGATTGTATTGTGCAACCTTGGCTATTAAAATTAGGTAGGGCTCACTACTGAATATAAATAGGTGATGAAGGTGATGATGAGCCCAGTCAGTTGACTGAGCTAACTATAGGAACTGGGTCTACCTCATTTTCAAATGAACGTAATTGGATTGTTCTCAATGGTGGGGTGTCACGTGTGCGCACGCGTGTGTGTGTGTGTGTGTGTGTGTGCGTGTGTGTGTACCTGGGTTAGGTTGAAGGTACTCTGTTGTTTTGGTCATGATGTCCAGGACTGCTCTAGTGGTGGTGTCCACCCTCTGAAGAGACAACGCACACACACACACACACACACACACACACACACACACACACACACACACACACACACACACACACACACACACACACACACACACACACACACACACACACACACACACACACACACGCACACACACCGCCATGCAATAACAATATAACAATTCTGATGATGAAGTGTTTGAACACACATCTCATACTTCATAGTATGACTGTTGATGATGAATACTGTAATCCACCAAAACAGATATCTATTCTTGTTCATACAATCCATATTTTCTTTGCTAAATGACAAAATTGTAAACTGTAAATTGTATTGGCACTTGGCAGTGAAAGTTCCTACAATTCGCAATTTCCCATAATGTTGTTTGCTTGCTAAGCAACATAAGCTTTGTGATTGGTAATTTGTCTACTACACATTGAAGATGGAAATGTCTCAGTAGAATTGTTGGTGTTACCTTTTCCATTTCTATGAAGTCGGCATCGAGTTTGGTTCCCTCTGCACCTCCAACCTTCTCACTGACTTTCTGTGTAGAGAGAGAGAAAGAGAAAGGGGCGTTACAGACGGTGAATGGCCCAGCGAGAATCGTGCAGCGAGAAAAAAAGCTCACTGAATTGAGCTCTGAAAAACATTGCGCGGGTGTGCACAAAACAAGCACGCGCGCCATAAACAACACTTGACGCTGCACAATAACGCCCGGCATCACACGCTCTCTTCATGGTGCGTCGTTTTCTGAGCACAAAATGCCGGTCCCATTGAGAATGAACTAGAACAGGGGGTCGGCAACCCAAGATGTTGAAAGAGCCATTTTCGACCCAAAATTAAATTCAAAATCTGTCTGGAGCCGCATTTTATTACTTTCTTTTCCCTGAGAGTGTGCAAATGTGAACCAAATGGACCCTGGCGGGTCCATTTGGTTCCATTTGCACACTCCCAGAAAAAAAGCTCCTCAAAGAAAAATCCTTAACATGGTGAAACAACCTTTCTTCAGAAATGGAGTTTCTAAAAAAAATAAAGGAGTTTTAAGAACTCCATTTCTAGTCCACACAACATCTCTAAGGTATATTAATGACATAGTAAACTGAGTAAACTGTTGAAAATGGGTGGTTCAGATTGAAAGCTCCACCTCTGATAACTGCTGGGCTTTTTTGACATGGCCAAGTGCTACTTTAACTGGCAACTGTCAGACAGCACAACGCGTTTTGGGTGACTAAAATGTTTATATTATTTTGGTGTGGATCACCCCAGTGTGTGTATGTAATAATGCTACAGCCACTGAGCTACTATGGCTGTGTCCTGAGCCGCAGGTTGCTGACCCCTGAACTAGAAGGCATGATTTGTTACTGGCCATATGTAAGCCCCTAAAGAGAGAGAGTTTTGATTCATCAAGTTATAAGCAGTAATACAGACAGTACTGTACGTGCAAAACTCAGTTGCCTCACAAAACGCTGGCAGCACATAACCCCAACCCTCAAACAGCTTCACTCTGCAAACTGCTCTACCTTACCTACAAAGGTACATGGCCTTCAGACCTCCTCAAGGACTACACCCCTGAGCAGAAAGTATGGCGGGCCGGATCTAGGCAAGGGCATGGGGGGCAATGCCCCCCTAAATGCCCTGGCTGCCCAACAAGCATGTTGGCATGCAAACAACCCAAATTTCAAATATATTTCAAATTAAAGTGCTTACAACATATTTAAAATGATTTGAAACACTATGCTACTAACTAACTACACTACTAAACCAACAGCATTTCATCATTCAAAGCAGAAAGCTCTCTGAGTCAGATCTTCAGCTTCAGCAACTGATGCTATTATTGCTGCTTACGTGCCTAATAAAAGTCCTGTAACCGAAAATGGTATGGGTGCGGCTTCACCATTTTTGCCTGCCCCCCAATTGGGAAATGTTACATCCAGGCCTGATATATGGTCTTCAGACATGGAGCTGATGATGCCAACATTGGACTCATTCAAACATGCACTGAAAGATATGTGGCGATTAGTCACCTCAACCATTATGTGCAGTTTTGCTTAGATCAACCATGAACACACAGATCTGCCTTCCAAACCAAACATGTGCTGACCTCATCACAATGCTCAATGCTGACAGCCGGTCAGCATGTGGATTCAAGAATGTATGTGTACAGATAATATTTTAAGGGAGCCAATAATATAAATGCGACATAGGCCTACCAAATTTCCATCTTTAAACAAAAGAAGCCTGTTGGCTGCCGGACTAATACCCAAGACTGCGAAAGAGGACCCAATGCCTCTCTGCTTGGCACTCAGCGTCAAGGGTTGGATTTGGGGATTAGATCAACTATAAATGATTTGTGGCATGGCTGCGGCTCACTGCTCCACAACGCATTGTTCACAATATGTACAAATGTTTAGGACTCTAAATTGTACCATATTTGCCTATGAGATAATGTGGAGTAGAAGTAAAAGAACAGATATTTGGGAATACAGTAACATAAAAAGAAATCATGCAAATTGTACCCATCTCCAGTACTTGAGTAAATGTACTCTAGTTTACACCACTGCCCGTGTGAATAAAAGATGTCCCTCTGCTTTGCATCCTAGCTCTGTTTTCACACTACACGTCACAACATACACTCCCTCCTCTCAACCAATCCCTGGTCTCCTCTCACACAGTCAACCCACCAACCACAGAGGGGAAATCCCTCTCATCAGCCAGTCACAGACATAGTTATAATAGAAATGACGTGCAGCATTGGTCGATGCAGTTTGGTGGAGGCATGTGTGTACAGTGTAAGGAGGAAGTCAAGCAGAAGTGCGGAAGGTGCGCTGTGTCGCTGCCACTCAAGCGGCTACTGTCCAATCACAGCCCGACTTATCAATTCAATCCAAAGGAGCTTTATTGGCATGAGACGGCAACCTTTAATGTCAAAAGAGCCAATTTGGTCCAAAACATGATTGCAAAATCTGTCTGGAGCAGCAAATATATTTGAATCTCATAACAAATTAGCCTATGGCTAAATTATAATTTAAACATAACCTATGGCTAAATTATTAAATACAAATGCATGTCAATGAGCTTTCAGTTAATGTGATGCTTCATTAATTGTTGCAGACTATAGTACAAATGTCAGTTGACAAAAATGTTGAATGTTTGGTCTACTACAGCAACCATACATTAAAAGACGTGGAGACAAGAAATATATTCTCCATATTTTCTAAAGTCACAGAGCTACTAAGGGAAGGAGGGTCTATAAAGAGCCACATGTGGCTCCAGAGTCACCTGTTAGAGACCCCTGGGTGTAGAACAACCGTCTGCTTCTGTGACACATAAAAGCACACGGGCAGCTTAGCAAGGTGCTGTGCTTCCACAAAAGCCGAAGTCGTTGAAGGAGGTACTGTAGCTTTTTATGTCTATCACAGAGTCATTCAGCGTCATCGAGACTCATATAAACGCTGCCCACTCCAGCATCATCAGTCAAGGCAACTTGCTTCATAAATGGACCGACAAATAAGTAAACAAATGAAAGAATCACTAATATCAATGTTGCACTGCAGCCTTGCTGTGGACACTGAGCGTGCATGAGCTCAACGATCTCTAGGGTTGCTATCTCGGTCTCTATTGTGAAACAGCGTGGATGTGTTATTGTTATATTTTATTGTAGTCTGTGTTAATCCAAACATGCAAACAAACAAAAAATAGCTATATTTATGTTCTATTCTGAAGCCACCAGATGGCCAGTTTGCAGGGGGTGGAAAGCACAGGGAAGTACAGATAAAAATATAAGGGCTGCTAAGAGGATTTAAACCCAAAGAAAGCCTATGGCAGGTCCAATGGCAATAAGATAACAGGTTTGCATTTCACAAATAATTCTCTCTCGTTCTCTCTCTCTCTCTCTCTCTCTGAGCCAAATTAAGTTGGCTGTACGTTTCCGATGCGGTATCTTGCTCAGACATCCACTCCTTCCCCCCTCCCTCTCCTTCTCCCCCGCCCTCATTAGTCCACATTTTGATCAAAGCAGGATGGAGAGTCCACTCTGATCCTGTGGAATCTCCAGAGTTCTCGATGACGCATCTTAATTAACATTCACCTCAGAACACACAGCGACGGAGGGAGGGAGGAGAGAGATGGAGGGATGGAGCTGCTGCACGGAGGGATGGGAAAGACAAGCTCATGGGCCGTGACTCATAAAGGCTGGCGTCACATTAAGTGTACACCACCCACGCATGCACGACACGTGTACACACGCGTGCCGTGCGCGCGCACGCACACACACACACACACACACACACACACACACTGGCTAGTGGCAGTACGTGGCTCAGGGCCAGACTGGCTGGTACACAGGCAGGAGCCGGATGGGAACTGGAACGTTCGATCCTGGGTTCCCATAGTGTCGAAGTGTCCTTGAGCAAGACTCAAGGATTGCTCCCAACACGTGCAGGTTTGGTGCCTTGCACCAGAGACTCCCTCCCTTATGCGAGAACTGGCAAACTTCTGGTCATACCAATGAGACGGACAGACAGACAGACAGACAGACAGACAGACAGACAGACAGACAGACAGACAGACAGACAGACAGACAGACAGACAGACAGACAGACAGACAAACAGACAGACAGACAGACAGACAGACAGACAGACAGACAGACAGGTGGATGGTGGAGGCTAGGAGAGAGATCAATGGAGTGAGACAGAACGCAACATAGTTAGAGGAAAGCAAGAAGAGAGATAAAGGAAGAGCAGAATGCAGTTGCTATGGAGACAACTATCTGACTGCAGGTACAGACTGAGAGAGAGTTAAATTGAATTGAGAGAGAAACAGACAGACAGACAGACAAAGAGAGATAAAGAGACACACACACACATACAGTACATACACACAATACAACAATACATACAGTGCACCATCTGTCTGTCAAGTGTCAGTTGACAGAACATTCTGCCTCTGGTAGAATTTTCTGTTACATAAGAGTGTGTGTGTGTGTGTGTGTGTGTGTGTGTGTGTGTGTGTGTGTGTGTGTGTGTGTGTGTGTGTGTGTGTGTGTGTGCGTGCGTGTGTGTGTGTGCGCGCGCGTGTGTGTGCGCGTCTGCGTGTGTGCGCGCGCGTGTGTGCGTGTCTGCGTGTGTGTGTGTGTGCGCACATGCGTGTCTGCATGGCGCGTGCCATTGCGTTTGTGTGTGTGCATGCGTGAGTGTGTGTACACGTGTGTGTCAGCAAATGAATATAATGCAGTAAACTTCAACAGTGTGATGTAATAAAGTACGCAAATCTTTGCCCATGCATCTATTTTTGACAGAGCCCTCATCTGGATCAGAAACAGACAAGGATAATTTAAGGTTTTTGAAAAGAGGATAATTCAAGGTTTCCCTATAGCTACAATGTTGCTGGGTTTAAGGTTGTTTTATAGACCTGCGCAGAGACGTCACCACCCGGTTCCAGAAGCGTTTTTCGCTTTATATTATTATTTTCGAAAATAATTTATATAAAGACGATTACAACACGGACAAACCAACTCGGGTCGTGACAAATCATGATGACACACACAATCGTTTGGGACAATCAAATCATTTCTAAGATGAAAAACGAAACAAAAAGTGTTGTATCCTGCCGTTTTCTACTTCTTGCTAATATTATATGATGATATTTGTGTGTCATCATGAATTGTCACGACCCCAGTTGGCTTTGACTTTTCATACTTTATTAACTACTTACTTTTACTTAAGTACATTTTGAATTCCGGGAAATTTACTTTCCACATAGCTCTATTTTTTTTTAACTAAAAAAAGTACTTAGAAAAGTACTTTTTCCACCCATGCCTCTCTCTAATCTTGTACTGAGAAAAGAAAACAGACACTAGACACTCGCTGCTTTCAAAGGATTACGCTGGTTGTCATGGAGACGACAGCTCTACGCTGTGATTGGCTGGCCATGTGATCGTTTTGTCGCTGCTGTCATGAAAGGTCAAGAGGTCAGCGGCTGCAGCCAGACAGGCTGATAATCACCCGTATGAGCCTTAAAGGGCCACTTCACATCTTTTTGCAAACATACAGTATCTTATTAGACATGAGGAACACTTTCCTGGAGATTTGTATCTGAAAGTGCCTGGCCATTCGTAATAAACACACTGAATACAGTGTGTTTACAATCGTTGATGCCCCCGGCCACTACGACTAAACAAACTGACCAAATTTTTGGTGTGGATATCAGAACAAAAGCACGTCAAATCCAGCCTAAATCAGATCTGAGGCACATCCAGATTGGAATCTGATTTGTTTAAGTGAGTCGTGGGACATGTTAAACTCATTTGGAAACCATTTCGATTTCAATCTCGATGTGCCAAGGTCTGATTCAGGCTGCATTTGTCTGCCAGAGTAACTGGGGACTTATAGTGTCATCTCCCCGTCCCTTAAATTTAGCAGGTGCGCCTGCTCTGCACAACTGCACATGACACATTGCTATTTAAATGACAAATTCTGCAAGCTGGAGGAAAAGGGAAGGATTTTCTGAGAACTGACCTGCACTGCACTGCACTGCACTGCACTGCACTCACTCACTCACTCACTCACTCACTCACTCACTCACTCACTCACTCACTCACTCACTCACTCACTCACTCACTCACTCACTCACTCACTCACTCACTCACACACTCACACACTCACACACACACACACACACACACACGCGCGATGGTTTTCAAATCAATGCCAATCAGATCTAACCCAACAAGCGAGGACATCAAAGGACAGAGAGGATTATGAGAGACAGAGAGATCAAATGAGAGACAGAGATAAAGGGAGAGTGGGAAATAATGAGCGATAGAGAGAGAGAGAGAGAGAGAGAGAGAGAGAGAGAGAGAGAGAGAGAGAGAGAGAGAGAGAGAGAGAGAGAGAGAGAGAGAGAGAGAGAGAGAGAGAGAGTGGTGCATAAAACAAGAGAGTATCACGAGATATCAAAATGAAGCATTTCCTATTTCAGATGGAATCATGTAAGGTCATATTAAACCTGATTAATTCAGTCTGATAATTTTGTCTCGACTTCAAACTAAGGACAATCAACACGCACGCACGCACAAGCACGCACGCACGCACGCACACACACACGCGACCAACCTCTTTTTACTTAATTTACAGGTGATACTGACAATATTTTTATTTCAAGGATACCACACATATGTATGTCAGAGTGTGTAGCCTACAATGGTACTCGAATGTATCTCTTTGGTTCCATACACATCGGAACACCATTTGAAATCCCCTAAAGGACATCTGGTGTAGTAGTGTGTTTCCAGAGAGCCAACATGCACCATGGCAGCACTTTGAACTTTGTTCGTCAGTAACACCTGTTAGAAGAAGTTGGAAGCTGCCCGGAAGTATATGTAGGAAGAGTTAATTCCATAATGGCATTATGTGCACTGAGCCAAAACACTCCATCATAGATCAATCAGCAATGTAGCCCTGAGTGGATAATTGGATCAGCAGGACAGCAGTGATTGGTTGGAACGACTGATTAAATCAAAGCAGGCTGCAGTGAGCACGGGATAATGACTGGAGTAAAGATATGATGGAATGAGAGGAGAGGAGAGGAGAGGAGAGGAGAGGAGAGGAGAGGAGAGGAGAGGAGAGGAGAGGAGAGGAGAGAGGAGAGGAGAGGAGAGGAGAGGAGAGGAGAGGAGAGGAGAGGAGAGGAGAGGAGAGGAGAGATAGTAATGTTTAATGAGTCAGAAAGCAACCAATGACATTCCACAAAACGGGTGATGGAACAGTAGCGGTTGTTCTTAAAAATGTCCACAGAGGCTGCAGCTCTCAAGAGCAGTGGGGAAGAAGGGCAATCCACATGTCCACAGGTGTTAGACACACAAACACGTTGCGTGCAACAACAAAAGATGACTGAACAGGTCTCTTAAGTCATTAGTGACTCATCGCGGATCCTCTTGACTGTTCCATATTACTTGAGAAAGTCACTTGAGAGTTTGCTTAATACAAAATCAATGCATAATCCAAAAGCTATCAGTCATGAGAGACAGAGATCAATGAATTTTTCTGTCTCCGTGGAGGACAAGAGGGCGGACAATACAACAGCCGATCAATAATGCTCAGAAGAGAGGGACAGAAATGTCTAGGGAGACAGATATGTAGAGACAGAATGGAAACAGAGAAATAAATAGACAGAAACGGGTGTCTGTTCCGTCAAAGTCAGAAATCCACTAATGGCAATAAACCACCCCATATCCAATTTAAAATCATTGTCAGACTTCACCATCATGGGTAGAATTAAGCTTTGGTGTGACGAAGCATTTTTATATGGCACTATTCACTATTGCTACAGGATTTGTAAAAACTGTTATTCTGCCAGTGAGAAATTCACACTTTGATTGACATTTTTCACCCCTTCAGACCGTGACTCAGCAATGTTTATCACGCACATGTGAATAAACGCTAGGCGCTCTACCAGAGAGCCGAGACGGACCCCTGGTGTGTAGCGTACTCAGACATGCAGACCACCTCAAGCACGCTTTGCTTCTAGTCTGTGTTGTGGTTCACTCAGTAGTGCCTTTCTTAAATGTGTGATTTCATTATTCATGCTATGTTTTTATCTTCCAGGATAGAATTTGTAAAGATTCCCAAATGCTTGTTCCTTGTGTCGTATTTGAATAAAAGTTAAGAATTTATTGTCCGGTAAATATAATTTACTTAAAGTTTAGAAGGGGGGCAGTATTTCTCACTGACTCCGAACACAACAAAAGAGGAGATATGGATTAACAAGCAGTGTGCCAAACATCCCTGACTCACGGCTCTGTCTGTCACTCTCACTCTCTCTTTATCTCTCTCTGGCCTGCCAGATCCAGCCATAGAGCAATCCATATTCCTGTTCACTCAGAACGACAGCCCATTCTGACAAACGGTGACGCACAACAGAAGCACCAGCGGTGTACACACACAGTCTATAGATAAAAAACAAAAAATAAATACTGACAGGCAAATGTTTTGCCTGTCAGCCAAAAACACATATGTGACAGCACTTGGTAGTTTGTGCCTCATGTAGGCCAGGAACAATTTTCTGTTTTTACAGATTATTAAATATACAATGTAAGCTTTCATATGATGCATCACTCAAGGAAATTGGGGCATTTTTGTAGGAGTTATGAGCATTTAAATCTGAGTGTCCCAAAATAGCAAAACTGAGAAAAAGCCAGTTGAAGTTTCAGAAATTTTCCAGATCACATATGCCTAGATTTGCATCACCGCTAAACCCCTTATCCCTTAACTTATTTTCTTTTTTAAACTATTTAAAAATACATTTTAATAGTTAAAATGGGCAGTCTACAAGCTCACAAGGTGTCAATAGATTGGCACGTTGAACTATTCCAAAATGATTTTCAAAATAGTAAAAAAGAGCAATAAGGGGTTTAGTGGTGACGAAAATGGAGCCCTAAAAAGCCTGACACAGCCATAATAATATCGCTACACACACACACACACACACACACACACACACACACACACACACACACACACACACACACACACACACACACACACACACACACACACACACACAAAATAGTGGGAAGAATAGTGGGCTCTGATTGATCACCTACTACTACTCACTACAACTCTGGGGTGTGCGAAATCTACTTCAAAGTGAGGAGTGCCAGACCAATCTCTCCAAGGACTATTTTTAATTCCTGTCGCAGATTTCCCTGGTTTCCAGGCTACAGAAAATGGACACTCTCTCACTTTCTCTCCTCTCTCTTTCTACAGTCTGTGTCTCATAGGAGGGCACGAGACACATAAGAGGAAGTTCCAAAAACCAAGCTACTGGTAATAGAAACTGCAGACTTTCTATTGCAGTTGCAGTGTGATAAAAAAAAAAGAAATCTGCCTAGTGGTCACTGTATGATGGGGTAATCAAAATACAAAGTAGAGCAGTATCTAAAGTTTTCAATCAAAGGTATCTGAGTACATGTAAACGTACTTAGTTACAGTATTTATTTATTATAGTACCTTCTAACACTGACACTCTCTCACTTTCTGTCTCCTGCACAGATGCAAACACACACTGTGACTTGCACATTTCCGTTTGAAATGTCTCAGTGAAATAAATCAGTTGGAAACGCCACTGACACGCCAGCATCTATCTGCCATGCGGGGGTGGATGATATGCTTGGCATGCAGCGCAACAGTAACCGAGGGGGTGGTGGTCGGCAGGATAGTTCCTGCTAGTGATGGACAAGATGAAGACATTTTCTCAGATGAAACGGCTGGGGACCCAGGGTCTGTGTGTGTGTGTGTGTGTGTGTGTGTGTGTGTGTGTGTGTGTGTGTGTGTGTGTGTGTGTGTGTGTGTGTGTGTGTGTGTGTGTGTGTGTGTGTGTGTGTGTGACTGACAACGTTAATAACGGAATCATACATCCAGAAAGAAAATATTTCTGAAGTAGAGAAAATATAAAGGTTGCTGTGCGTATGAACAATCAAAATTGAACAGAAATATATCATTTTGATGTGGTGTCATAATTATTACAGGTATTCTCGATATGGCTCACTGACTATCAAGAAAATAAAGACACAGCACTTCATCTCAAAAAGGTTGCCTACCCCTGATGCACTGTATAATCCATACCTGGGCATTATGCGGCCTGGGGGCCAAATGAGGCCCTTTGGCTGACTCTGACTGGCCTGTGAAAGGGTACTGCGGTTTTCTACCAGTGGTCCGGGGACCATCAGTGGTCCTTGAGAGAGTTCCAGCTAAATATGGAAAGTTGGTTAATCAGATGTAACTCTTTGAGAGCGTACAATGAAACCAAAAATGAAACCAAATGGACACTTGCGGATCCATTTGGTTTCATTTTTACACCCTCAAAAGTTAAAATATTCATCATCTGAATTAGGCCAAGTCTACACAACTAGAGAATGTAGAAGATTAATGGTCATTTTGATCTGTATGTTTGACTGTTTGTTTGTGGAATCCAGCCTGGAATTGTGGACAGTTTTGGGGTCTGTGAGGCTAAAATGTCATCAAATGCTGGTCCTCTGTGGCTCAAATACTGACAAAATAGAGGGCCCTGGTGTCAAAATGGTTGGTCTTACTCTTACTTTTACCTTGAAAATTAAATTAATACTACGCAGACTTTAGTTCAGCTTTTCGTCTTGGCCCTCCACAATATTTTATCTATCTCATTTGGCCCCTTGGGAAAAATAATTGCCCACTCCTAGTATAATCACTAGTAGAGACAGTAGAGTTGTCACCACACATACATCAGAGCAGATAAGTCAACAGTCAACCTGCCATGATGACAGGCTCTCCCTGAGGGTGTGTGGGAGGGATGGCTGATTCATGATGTTCACTTGACACGCAGCGTTGTAGCTAACACACGCTGTGGCATCCAATATGTGCTTAATATTGTTTGTTCATTTTCTGTAGTTTGTTTTGACACCACGTTAGTTTGAATTAGTTATTAAAGTGGGGGTGCTAGGTGAAAGGGCCTTTTCTGTGTGGATTTTGCATGTTCTCCCTGTCTCCCCTGCCCTATAGTCAGCCCACTTGCCAGAATCTGAACCCGAACATGTTGAGTAGACACAGCCGTATAGCCATCATCACTGATGCGATGATGTCAGCACATATGAGAAAGTATGGGAACGTTTTTAAACCAGATTAGTGTTTTTGTGCAAAAAAAAAAACTTGGAATGGAAACTCTACTTTGACATGACACATGCTACATAAATCATGATGAAATGTTGCATGATTTATAGGTTGTTATGGTCACCTATTACATCCCATTTTGAAAATTGCTCAGCATATGCAAGTTAGCATCTGGCAGTTTCTGCATGCTGGGGACTCCCAGCATGTAGAAAGGAACCGGTTGGAATAACATGTTCCTTCCACATGCTACATTCCAGGTGAAACGGCCTGCTCACTCTTGATACATTTAAAGAAACATGAGCTCAGTTCAGGGCTCTTCCCAGGTTGGCAGAGAGAGAATAGCAGTGCTCACCACGATTACAGCTTAGGAGGCAATTGGCTACCAGGTGAAAAACTTGGGTTACCATATAACAGTGGGATGAAAGAATGTGCTACACGGCTACAGTCTCTCAGGCTGGTTTAACCACTCCCACGCAGCATGGCCCGGACTTACGGGCCATGCTGCGGGACTTAAGTCCCGCATTAAAAATGTACTCAAGTAAAAGTACAAACGTATCGGCATCGAAATGAAAAAGAAACAAGAAGACGTTCTACCCCTCGAACAAAATATGACAGAACTGGGCCAGTCCCCTCATCCCCAGGGAATCCTACACGGTAACTAATTTCCCAACTTTTTCGGACGGGGCAGCTTGCCAGAACTGGCCCAACACACTGGCCCACCACATAGATTTGCACCACTTTACTTCACATTGGTGTGATTTGTTTTTAATAGCAGGGGCTCACTGGGGACAGGGAGGAGTGACTTACAGTATATGGTATATGGCAAACTGTAAGCTAACAATTCACTGAATTGCGACACATTGTGAGCATTGGATATTTTGAAACTGCCGAAATGTATATGGGCTACTGGTTGTAGGCGTAGTGGTTAATATACTCGCAAATAGCTGAATGGTGAAAGTATACTAGTACTTAAGTAAATGTACTTTCCACCACTGCCTGGATTAAAATCTATCCCGAGGCTTTGCTGCATGTACGGTATAATCTGTTGTTCTGTCCCTGCTGTTCTGACTGGCCAAAATTTAGTGTTTCATAAATCACAACAATGTGTTATTTAATTCATGTTGTGTATGCGTATGTGCGTGCGTGTGCGTGTGTGCGTCACATAAGTGAGTGGGTGTGACCAAGCACTTTTCTTACACACACACACACACAACCCCCCCCCCCACACACACACACACACACACACACACAAACACACACACACACAATGCATATATATAAGATCTGATCATATCAAAATTGTAGAAAATAGCAGCTATATGCACATGGCATCACCACATAAGATAAGCCAGATGTTATGCAGTGTAAAAAGTAAACTAGAGATAGAGATGGAGGGCATGAGTGAGAGTGAGAGAGAGGTATAGGTAGATCAAAGAGACAGAAATAGACCATGAGAGGCAGTCACTTTCTGATGAAATAATACCAGCTAATAACATCATAGACTAGAGGGGGAGAGAGAGACACAGAGAGTGAGTGAGAGAGAGACAGGCAGAGAGAGAAAGAGAGAGTTTAATTAAAGAGTGAAAGAGACAGCATGTGAACCAGTGAACCATAGCCTAGAAAGAAGGTCCACTAAAAGAGGCAAGAGATAAATGGTTGGGAGGATACATACAGCATGCAAGACATGGAGACACAGAAAAGGATTCAACAGAGTTGGGAGTTCAATGGAGAGAAAGAGAAGGAATGGGAGCAAGACAGAAATATGAAAGGCGAATGAAAACACACCAAATCTCTGAGTTTACCACGAATGGAACCAAATGGACAGTGAGAGTACATTTGTTGGATTTTGTAATACTTTCTATGAAAAGAGTTTAAGTGGAAGGATTTCCTCAAAATCCCAAGTATAGTACTTGAAAATGCACTTACTTTACAACATTGAAAGTAACAACAGGTTGAAACACATTTCTAATAGAGATGATCTACAAGCAGTGTTGGTCTATATTACTTAGGAAAGTAACTTCTTTACTTTACTCGTTACCCCTTAGACAAAGTAATATCATTACTTTACTTATTACTGGAATCGAAGAGTAATATATTACATATTATGTTATTACTTTCCCAAGTTCTCAACACCGCCTTTGAAAAAATAGAGAAGTACAACATAATCTGTTTATTACAAAATAAAGCAGCAAGCGATTTGTAGTGTACATAACTGCGCAGGATGCAGCGTGTGGACTGGATCTACAATCTACTGCACATCTCTGTTGTTAGAGTACCTGTCGATAGCTTGTAAATCTGTTCTATTTTTGCATGCAACAACAAGCTCATTTTAAAAAAGTAACTTGGCGTTACTTGCAAAGTAATGCGTTACTTATTACCCATTTTTGCAGAGTAATCTCGTTACTTTACTTTTTGGAGCAAAAGTAATAATATTACAGTAATATGTAATCTAAAATTAGTTACTGCCCAACACTGTCTACAAGCGATGATGTACCAGCGTCAACTAAAATGCTGAATGAGGCTTTGAAACAGTAGCGAACACCATTGTGTAATGTTGTGTCACTGTTGTGTCTGTGCTTGTCTCTGATGTTTCATGTATGGCTGTAGTAGGGGTGTAAGCCCAAGACAAATTTCCCTTGTGGACAATAAAGTTTACCTTGACCTTGACCTTGATCTAATGATCACCAGTTGTTCACACGATCGGTAGATACAGATCTTGTGCATAAGCGGGGTTACTCCATATATTAGGAGTAACAAATCTAGAGGAATGAGCAGATAATGCAAATGTCTACTATTTGTTGTATATGGAACATAGCCTACTTTGAAGTTGTTCACAAAGTTCAGCCAACCTTGCGACTACAGGGAAAATAGCACATACAGGCAGCGCATACTATACTACTTTTTTGTCTCCACCAGGCCGGAGGCAAGGCCGGAGGCACACATACTCCCTGGGTGCCAATGATGAATCTCTGCCCCTAAGTTTCCCCAACGGCATGTTATAGCGCCACCAGGCGGCCTATTTTGGCCATTTTTTGACAAAAATCTGTGTGTTTGTCTGTCTGTTACCACCTAATCTCCCAAACCGTTAACCCGATTGATGTCACGATTTGCACACTCCCTGGATGCCAACCGTGAACCTCTGGCTCAAATTTTCCACAGCGGCATTTAATAGCGCCAACAGGAGGCCGATTTGTGCAATCTTTTTGCAAAAATCTGTGTGTATGTCCGTCTGTTACGAGCTAATCTCCCAAACCGTTAATCCGATCGATGCCCGAATGTGCACAGACTGCACACACACTCCCTGAATGCCAACCATGAACCTCTGCCCTAACTTTTTGACCCACGGCATGTTATAGCGCCACCAGGAGGCTGATTTGTGCATCCTTTTGCAAAAATGCCTCAAATCATCCAAATGCAAAAGTCATAATAATAAATGGTACCTTTTTTACATTGGCCTATTAAAGCGCCACCAGGAGGCCACAACCTGTCCGGGCCTGGTGGAGACCTGTGCCCAGAATGGCACTTTTCTAGTTTACTCTTTGTTTTAATCATTATTCTATACCTTTGTTTGCTGTTTGATGTTATCTATTCTATGCTGCTGTATTGTCTGAAGGAAGCCAAACCAAAACAAGTTTCATTCATGTACCTGTACACAAGATTTAACAACAAATTACAACTGTTGTATGTCCCTGCCCATGGTATGCCTACAGGGTAGATTGACTAAAATTCCTTGATATAAGAATTAAAACAAAATATGTAGACAGAAAATATAAATAAATATCAGTTTCCGGTATTTTGCTCAAGAACATTAGCAGCTTGGATGCTTGGAGCAGAATAATATCTTATGTCACTGCAGTCTACATCTAATACTAACAACATTTAACACATTCATATGCAGTCATACTGCAATGTGCTGTGCTGTGCTGTGTGTGTGTGTGTGTGTGTGTGTGTGTGTGTGTGTGTGTGTGTGTGTGTGTGTGTGTGTGTGTGTGTGTGTGTGTGTGCGTGTGCGCGCGCGCATCATTAGAACGGAGACCTTCAGGGGTTTAATATAGAATGGCTGCGTCACCACTTACCACTGATTTTCGAGCCAATACCAATACTGTGTGTGTGTGTGTGTGTGTGTGTGTGTGTGTGTGTGTGTGTGTGTGTGTGTGTGTGTGTGTGTGTGTGTGTGTGTGTGTGTGTGTGTGTGTGTGTGTGTGTGTGTGTGTGTGTGTGTGCAAGTGCAAGTGCAAGTGCAAGTGCAAGTGAAGTGGAATTGTACATTTCAGATTGGCGATTCCTCTCGCAGAAGTACAGTTTGTCCTTTTGAACGGCATACCAGTAAGTCACTCAAATTTTAATTGGGAACATGTATGTACAGTATGTGCCACGTAGGTTGCTCCCCTCATTACAGGCACATACACTTGAATATTCCTCAAAGAACCACATGCTGAATTTCTAAAATATAGAATATATTGTATGCAGTAAAACATAAAGAGCACAGGCGCAGGCATCTCTTTCTCTCTAGGCAGTGGCCGTACCACAGTTGGTGCTGAGAAGCACACTCTCGTGATCAAATTAGTGAGTCACGCTGTCAGGAACTCTGTTTTATTTTGGATCCAAACGCAGGAACTAGACTCAAAGTAAGCACATGAAACCAAGGTAAACAATAAACAACAACTTTGTTTAAACCGGTGGTTCTCAAATGGGGGTAGATCTGTTATTTTCTCTACTTTTGTATGCGTTGTTAATTTACGAAGAAAACAGGGTACCTGGAGTGGGTGGTGCCGTACTGTATTTGTGCTGCACTGCACTGTGTCACTGTACAAGCACAGTGACACTTTGTGAAACAAACATATTTTGCTGGGACACACATTGCTGGGTATTGGTTGGAGTGCTAGTACACACTATGGTTGCACAACTGTATGACGGCGTTTTCTGCAAAGACAGCAAAAATATGTCTAGATATAGTTTTCTCTCTTTAAGTAACATGTTGTAATAACTAAGAAATCAGGAAAATGCGGTACTGTAGTTAAAACGAGAACCAGCAGTTAACACAAGCAAGCCCACACTGGCCCCGTTTTTCCCGAAACGTTTCTATTCCAGATTCTTTGAACCAACTTTTAGAACCAGTTCATTTTCAGTGGAAACACTCTGAGCTGCTTACATTTTAGGCAGGGAAACGTACCGCTTCAAACCCTAGTGGGTACGAATCCAAACTTGACCATGATTTGAAAGAATGTACACAACGCACACTGACACTCAAAGACCAACAAACAACATGACAATAAATGAACCAGCACACAGAACGCTGTCACTGGTAGTAAATAGTCTCTAGACATGACTGGCACCCTCAGTTAACTCCACTCTAAGCAATCTACAGGGAGTGCAAGGTGGAAAAGACTCTGGGCAAAGTCACAACAGCTAAGGCCCAGCGGATAGCTGGGTCCAGGCGGAGGCCACGATCGTGACACATTCTACTGCCCACACAAACACGTAATTCCCTAGTATGAACATGTAGGGGAGAGGGATTGAGATCACCTTTGTTTACCTCAGTAATAAAGCCACAGAAAGTTTAGAATTCCGGTATTTGCTGTTCCTGTTTTTTCGGGCAATTATCTGTACTACAATACTGGACAAGGCTATTGAAGTAATACTAAACAATACCCTAAAAGTACAGCACATTGATCTAGCTATTCTGAGTTCCAAGTTCTTGTTTACGATCATCTGGGGAGCCAGAGTGTGCAATTACCACCACATGTATTAATTTAAATTGATTTAACATTCAATTAAAACCTAGCATCTGCCGAGCTGATTACAGTACAGTGCAACAACCTCCACACAGCAGTTACAGGTCGACACGGATGATTCTATCATCCTGGCTCATCAGCTTGTGATTCCTCTGAGTCCAATTCACGTCTGTGGTCATTCAAGAGGTCTCTGCGTGTAGTAAATGGTGCATTTATGTAGCCCTTACACCCACCCAAAGAGCTTTACATAGATGCATTATGTTCACACACACATTCATGTGCCAACGGCGGAGGAAAGCAGTTCGCTCATCAGGAGCAATTAGGCGTTCTTGCTCAATGACACTTGGACAATAACTCTGGGGGAGCCTGGGGGTCACTTTACTGGCCACTCTACCCGTAATCCACTGCCCACTGTCCATGGACACGCTGGTAGCCCGCTAAACAAATCCTAGCCTAGTGCTCTTTGCAGCTGGTGAGGGCGGAACTGAGTCAAATGAAATGGAATGCCTAGGCTCAACTCCTACATTCCAGTTGCTTATGGTGGGGCGACACTGCCTGAAAAGGTTGAGAACCATTAGGTAGCAGAGTGGCTCACAGTCACAACCTGAAAAGATGATGATCTCCGCCAATTCATAGTAATATCCCTTTGGATTGTATTGGTTCAGAAGTTGGCTTGGCACACAGGAGACACGGGTAAGATTCCTGGATGTTACAATGGTGCCCTGACACGGATCAGGTTTCCCCATGGGTGGAGGTCAAAGAGGGAGTGATTGGCTCAAACCCTCAGCATGATGACCTAAACCTCCAATATCTCCCCTGAGTCACTAGTGGTTGAGATGCTGGCCTTGCGAGAGACCCGGGTTGGATTCCTGAGTGTTACAATTGTAAATCATCAAATCGTCCATACCTGTCAACTTGTTCTGTCCCATTCTGGATGTTTATTTGATAGCTGCATTTACAGTAGACTAGATGGAAATGTGATATTTCAATATTAGAATTGTAAACATGTCTATTTGACTGATAAATGGCCAAAAAAACTAAACAGTTTACAGATACCTCCACCCTCCCCCATGTGAAGACAGCGTCAGCAGTCATCTGTATGTTAGATACTGACACGGACGTGTTGTTTTGTGTGTTCCTGCAATGCGGTTACTGCACGGCAGACTGCTTATCTGGGATCAGATTGCATTCACTGATCTAATAGTCTTGTTGTTCTCGCTCATTCCCGCGGAAACATTACTGCAGGGAGAAAGAGAGAGACCCTACACTTCAAGGACTTTGGTGATGATCATAGGTGGAATTTCAGCAAAAAAAAAACTTACAACAAAACTTCCAAAATAGCGACAATAGTGGAGCTGCAAGAGCTCAATGCATCACATCAAGAATTTGCACAAGTTTGCACAAGATCTGCTATTTTTCAGCAAAAGTTTTAAATAATGAACTTAAAGTGGTTAAAGGCTATGAGGTAACAAGCATGTGCCCCCTTCAAGTCTAAATCGGCTACCGTATAAACACCTCCATTGACATGCGTTGAACTGTCCCCTCTCAGTCCTGTGTATGAACTACAGACTACAGTGCGTCCTCACACATACACCATCGCTATATCACTGTGACACCTCTGTCCCTTTGGCACTGTAACGTCATCACCACATGCCACACACTCCTAGAGGAACGAAGACAGACTCTGCTTACATGGATCAATCTCTGCTGCTGTAGGCTTACAGATGATAGACAGACAGATGGATGGGAGACAGACAGACAGACACAGACAGACAGGTGGGAGGATGACAGATGATTGATGGCATAATAACATCGAATAACATCAGAGACTGGGGAGAAATGGATGGATAGGTGGGGTGGGGCGGGGGCGTGGACATTTCCTTATGAATTGCACAACCCAAATGCACACAAAATCCACTTTTTGGGTACGCACACACATGCATGTGCACACACACAGCAAGTGTCGATCTTTTCTTTTTCACACTGGCGTGTTTTCACTGCAGCTCAAAAGCCTTCCAAAGCCTGGGGAAAACTCCAAACGACAGGATATTCACTGAATGTTCAAAGTTCAGGGTTTCTGAGTGCAACTGAGATTATAAAAGTACAAATAAATGAAATCTAATGTCACAAAACATTCAAGCACCCACTTCTTAAACAGTGAAAATAGTGGATCTACAAGCTCTCAGTATTGACGTGTTAAGCTCTGATGCATAGAAACCAGAAAGAATGCATATATATTTTAATTGGATTCGAGGCAGAGCAGCACACAATAATGATGATTCATTAATAATAATATTCAAATATATTCAATATTTGGGCCAATTTTTGAGACCAAAATTCAAATTTACCGTCTGAGGAATGTTAATATTCGCTGTGTGAGGGAGACATTGACAGTAGGCTTAAGTAACGATCCACAAGAATAGATCTTCATAATGTCGCACACACACACACACACACACACACACACTCTTGCATGCACAGAAATGTACACACTCGCACACACACATTCACACGCGTGTCCTCTCTGCTTGCCACGTGCGAATCCCTGAAGGACGATCAATTATTGAATGAACCAACCAGAGCTTGTGTGTGTGTGTGTGTGTGTGTGTGTGTGTGTGTGTGTGTGTGTGTGTGTGTGTGTGTGTGTGTGTGTGTGTGTGTGTGTGTGTGTGTGTGTGTGTGTGTGTTCACGCGTGCGGTGTGCTACGTGTGTTTTCACGTGTGTATGTTTGTGTGCATGACGTGTGTGTGTATGTGTGTGAGACGCCTATTTTTTTCCTGGCACGTGTGTAGTTACCATGACAACCTGGCCTCCCCTAGATAGAGGCGTTTCATCAAGAGAGAGAGTGATAATATACAGAGAGAGAGATGGAGAGAGAGATTCTCTTGCCTTTTCCTCCCCTTTAGTTTAGTTTCTCATTAATCGATCCACCTCTTCTCCCATCTTCTTCTTCTCATCTCTCTCTCATAGTTATCCTGAGATTATACCATCTCCACCTCTCTCTCTCTCCACCCCTCTATACCCACACACGTGCATGTGCACACACGCGCGCACGCACACACACACACACACACACACACACACACACACACACACACACACACACACACACACACACACACACACACACACACACACACACACACACACCCCTCATGTTTTATTCAGTCAGGTGACTGGGGTGTCTGATTTCCCGTTGGCATCAGCCATCTTGGATGAGGGCACGATGGTGACTATATTCAAGAGAAGAGAGAGTTCACATGCAAGCAATGTTTCAAGCACACACAAGGAAGGACGCGTACTTGTCTGTATACAATACAATTCAAAAACAATAACAAAAACAACAAATAATCGCGATGAGGTGAAAAGTGGTAAAGTGGAAAAGTGAATAATCGCGATGAGGTGAAAAGAGCGTAAAAATGAAACCAAATGGACCCTCTTAGGTCTTTTTGGTTTCATTTTACACTCTCAAGAGTTAAAATATTCATCATCTGAATTAGCCCAAGTCTACACAACGAGAGAATGTAGAAGATCAATGGTCATTTTCATCTGTTTTGTTTCCCAAATCCAGCTTGGTATTGTAGGCCGGCTGTGGCTCAGGAGGTAGAGCAGGTCGGCCAATGATCCAATGGTCGGCGGTTCGAATCCCGGCTCCTCCTGTCTACATGTCGAAGTGTCCTTGGGCAAGACACTAAACCCCACCTTGCCTCCAGTGGTTGCCACCACTGGTGTGTGAATGTGGGAAGTGGGGACGCTGGCGTTGACTGTTCGCCGCTCTACTTCCCAATGTATGAATGAATGGACCATTGTAAGCGCTTTGAGTATACACGCTACTGAATAAATAGTGGGCCCTGGTATCAAAAAGGTTGAAAACCACTGCCTTAATCCAAGGTTCTTTACAGTCATAGTGCATTACATTCCCCTTTTCATATTCAAGACCATGTAAGGCACAACCATGCACACTGGGAGCAATTTGGAGTTCAGTGTCTTCCATGTATGCAGGAAATACAGGATTCAAATCGCTGACCCAGGGATCAACCTGCTCTACCTCCTGAGTCACAGTTATGGACACTGTATAGTACAGACTTTCTAGTTCTACATTCACACATAGAAGCCGTCATGCCTGAGAATTAAGGCCCCAAACTCTCCCAAACACTGATGTATGACTCCTATAGCAGACATCACAGTTGTATCACTACAGTGCATCATTGTTTGTGCGATCGATGTGTTTTCATCACCTCCCAGTGCTGTGTAATACATGGATCTGTCTGCAGAAGAAAAAGCTATTTACACCCTCCAGGCAGCCATCTTCAAAAAACACAGAGGATTAAGGATGTTGTAAATCACAAAGCTGAAAAATTTATGTAAATGTATCTCAAAAATGTACTTAAGTTAAGTACTGTATATTGTGCAGTAAAGTAAAGTGCAGTGAGTAAATACTAAGTACGAGGAGAGACAGACAGACAGACAGACAGACAGACAGACAGACAGACAGACAGACAGACAGACAGACAGACAGAGTGGAGGGGTGTTAAAATTCCCTCACTTCTTTGTCTGTTTATCCTGTTCTTGTCTCCTCTCCTCTTATCATCCTCTTCACTCCACCTTCCTCATCTCACATTCTTTTTACTTACATCTCTATTCCTTCAGCACACACGCAAGCACGCACACACGCGCGCACACACACACACACACACACGCACACACACACACACACACACACACACACACACACACACACATGCACACATGCACACACACAGTCACACCCACACCCAGACCCACACACACGCACAGCTGTGATGTGTCCTACTTTTCAGTCTCGGAAGTGAGTGATGCTGTGCTGCTGCCGACTACTCAAAACATACACTCTCCCTCTCTGCTCTCCTACCGTCTGTCTCTCCTAAACTCTCTCTCAGCTTTCCTACTGTCCATCTCTCCTACACTGTCTCACTCAGCTTTCCTGTCTGTCTGTCTGTCCTACACTATCTCACTCCTAGATTCAACACCCCCTCAAAACATCCCAATAACCAAATAGCTAGTTAAACAGCTTGTTTCTTGTTGAGCCTGAGTGTATCTGAGCCGAGGAAATATGCAAACACACAGTATAGCAGCGTCAGTGGACAATCCCCCAGGACAAGACCGAGACAGCAGAGAGAAGATACTGTTTATGTAGCACTTTTTGTTATTTAAATGTATTTTTACTGCATTGCTCTGCATCCACTTTAATAGAACAAGCAACAGTATGAAAAAACAATAATACCAGAATGTAAGTAGATCTGTATGTTTGTTATTTGGGAAAAGTTCTGATGTATGTATATGTTGAGCATGAACCAAGAAAAATTCCTATCAACTTGTTGAATCTTGAATGTTATAATTACACCCTGGAGACATCTTTAGGTCTTTGTAATTATATAAAACCGGATCACTAAAATCCCTTTTTTTTTGGACAGTGGCATAACGTATTATGTTTTGTTGTGGAATTTAGGATCAATCATAAATTGATGATGCTAAAGGAGCCAAAACAATATTGTAAGTGCCTGGTAGGGTGATGGATTTAGTGCAGTGGTTCACAAAGTGGAGTCATTGAGGGAGTTCCAGAGGGCCCCCAGCTAAATGATTGATTGGAACTACATTGGCCTTATGGCTAACTAGACTCTGTAACTCTCAGAGTCTAAAATGGAACTACCGGTATACACTCAGAGTTACACTCATTGATTTCATTTACAACATAAATCTAGGGCTACAGAGAAAGAAAGGACATTAAATGCAGGCTCTGTCTGTAGCCTAATGCCAATTGTGTCCAACTGGTGGTTCTTGAATTGAAGATGTTTGAGAATACAACTGGAACCAAAATAAAAAATCTTCTCTCATGAGGGTTCGTGCCCCTGGCATATTTCTTTGAAATGGGAGTTCGTGGAATAATAAGATAAGATAATAAGAATAAAAGATTTAGGGGTCCTTAACCTGAGAAAGTTTGGGAAAATCTGCAATAGTGTACATGAGAAGTACAGCAACATTGGAGAGCCAGCGAAATCCAAAAGCGACCTCGCCCGCGGACGCCCGGTTTCAAAAGCGGGCGCCCGGTTTCACAAAAGCGGGCGCCCGTTTTCACAAACTAGGCTATGCCTAAACCTAACTCTAACCCTAAACTTAACCTCAGTAAACCTATGCCTAAACCTAACCTAACCCTAACCATAACCTTTTGAAAAGGGCGCCCGTTTTTGTGAAAGCGGGCGCCTGCTTTTGAAACCGGGCGCCCGCGGGCGAGGTCGCTTTTGGATTTCGCCCCTGCTGCAACATTGGGTGGCATGGTACTGTAGTTCTGCCAACAACCACAGTGATCAGGCCATCACTATACTAGCTGAACCATAACAATGATAATAAAACTCTTGTACTTTTAATCAAGTGAATTATGAATTGTGGACTTACTGGACACAGTAACTTGTACATTGCAGTAGATTCTCCACCATTGGGTGCTTTTCAAAGCAGTGGGCATAGGTTTCCAACACTGTTCTTGTTCCTATGTTATATATATTTATTTTTTTGCATTTGCACATTGTTGGTTTTGAACCAATTCTTCGCGGTATGTCCTACATACTGGCAGTCCACCAGATGTGTGTGTGTGTGTGTGTGTGTGTGTGTGTGTAGCTAACAAGGCGTGGTGTGATCCAGTTTATCTGCATGCTTTATTCATAGGCATGCCGCCCGTGCGTGTGTGCGTGCGTGCGCGTGCACGCACGCAGGCACGCACGCACGCACGCAGGCACGCACGCAGGCACGCACGCAGGCACGCACGCACGCACGCACGCACGCACGCACGCACACACACACACACACACACACAGACAGACAGACAGACAGACAGACAGACAGACAGACAGACAGACAGACAGACAGACAATAATGGTAATTTTAATGTACATTAAGGAGTGATGGGAACTTGTATAATGTTTGATTTCTGCCCATCTGTCTGTCTGCTTGTGCTTGTCTATAATCCTACCAGCTGCACAGAAAGAATGCAGCATTGCATTATTTATCATTTATTTACGCTCTCCTCCAGAGGGACTTGCCAGATGATAGTAAAATGCAAACAACCAATGACAGGGTGAATGCTTGTGGAACGACGATGCCACTAAATCAAGTTGTCCTGCAAAGCACCATGCAGGGAAAGAGAAATGGTGCATTTTTATGGAGTCTCTGTTCTTAGTGCATTAAAGAAACTTGGGCCAGTTCAGCTCCTAGATTGGTAACCCAGCCTGACAGCTTGTTGCTATTTGCAAATTGCTGAAAGGTATAGGACTGAAGTAGTGAAATGTATGTTTTGTAATCATAACAATTATCAAAAAATAAAAATCCAAAAGTAAGTAGAGTGCAAGAAACCGACACAAGACCATGGATCGAGAACACATCCCACACCTGCCTACGTGGACATACTAAAGAAAGATGCTGATGCAGAGAGCAGGAATGAGCTGGCCGGATGTATGGAGAACCAAGATGACTGGAGATTCCAATGAAGGGCTCTTTGAGGACGACACAGAGTGACAGTACAGCACATTTCTTGTGTAAAGGACCCCAAGTGCAAAGCTGACCTCAGTCACATGCACATGTCTAATTAGGGGGAATTGTATTTGCCATATGCAGTGTGACCGTAGGTCTGCTGTTATCTTTTACTTGAAAGGGAAGTTGTTATAGAGAGGGGTGAAAGGGCAGGGGCTGAAGCCCCCTTTGATGTTTATGTGTCCACGTCCTGCTACTGCTAGCGCTAGAGAAGAGCATTACATGTGGGGCACATGCAATGTTTATAGTGGGGCATCACAGCGTGACAAGCTTCCTCCCTGTTTACATACTAACTGTGACCTGCGGTCGTTTCATGAAGAATTTCATGAGAATGCACATGTGTGTGTGTGTGTGTGTGTGTGTGTGTGTGTGTGTGTGTGTGTGTGTGTGTGTGTGTGTGTGTGTGTGTGTGTGTGTGTGTGTGTGTGTGTGTGTGTGTGCGTGTGCGTGCACTGTACACATGCATGCTGATTACTTGGAAAACAATTTGAGTCATGGGGCAATTTTCAATTTTCTTCCCTTGTGTGCTGATGGAAATGAGTCGCTTCGATAATTTGCCTGTGGGTGTTACAAATAAAAGTGTTCCGACAAAAAAAAAGTTGTTGTCATGACTACGTACTCCTTCATAATATCTGCAACCCAATGCTCATGAATACATTCATGTCGTCTTCCTCTGCCTCTCATTTTCACCAACCAAGATTCAAAATGGCTTTATCTGTCATTACATCAGTATTAGCCTACATTATGCAAGAGTGTGTTAGTGTGGAAAGATGTTCTCTGACTACCATATGAGGAAAACTAAGTAAAACTAAATGAAAAGCTATGATGTCTAAAAACTAAGATTAATCAAAAATATTATAGGGAGGGAGTGGAGAAGTGGAGAAGAAATACAGTAGAACTAAAGGACAAGCCATTTCAAGCTTCATGGTTGCATGCTGAAAATAGCCGATCTACAAGTGATTGTGTCCTGAGCCTGACTCAGTGTTGGGGTAAGTAAAGCATAGAGATGTTTGGTTGAAAGGCTGATGCAACATAGCACAGCACAGCAGACTGCTAGAGTGCTACATCTCTGTGTCAACAGGGACAAAACTTATAGATTTAATAATAATACCCTCAGCTTGCCTCGGCTTTTGCGCTGATTCCGCACTCCCTCTCACTTTCGCCCGTAAATTACTCTCTCTCTCAAGGGGGGGGGTCTACCCGGGGCAATATGGGAAAGACTTATTTGCCATTGGTGTGTACTGTACTGTAAAGGTCAGTTTGCTGCAGGTTGCCCTGCTGTTAGTGCTGTTTTTAACCTGAACTGGAAAACAAACATGTCTAATACAATAACTGAATAACTACTTAGTGTTGATCGGCTTTTTCGTGTCAAACGTGCCCCAAATTTACACTCATTATCCCACTGCAAAAATCAATGTTAATTTCACTCTGATGTAATTATATGTACAGTATGTAACTCTCAGAGTTTCATACATTTTGCTCCAAATTATAATTTAGCTAATTTAACTCAGCAAATCTCTGAGTGGTGCCCAAGAGTAATCTTGCTATTGATTTGAAGTCACCAGCGCACAACCCTGTTGTTCCTGATGCTTTTTCAGCGTGCTGACAATATATGGAACACATAAACCTTCAGCTGCGTCAGGCCACACAAATCATTGGTCATCTCACACCCAAATTCTCCCAGGACATCGTTAACCACAGACTAGCCACCATCACTCACCTACTGTATAGCACTCACAATATAGCAGCTGACACTGATCACCTCCTCAATCACCACACTTCACAACAATGCCATCTGGATAAAGATACACAGCGCAGCATTAAACCAACTGCTTCACTGTCACGTGATATCCTGTAAAGCCAGGATATAAGAATAGAATATAAGACTTTAAAAAAAATGAAACATCCTATAAATTAGGTTGCAAAGGATTCTTGAAAATGGCAGTCGCTTTATAATCAGAGTCATCATATATTCGTGACAATACGGTACATTGGGCCATCATATCAGCTCCCCATATGACCATATAAGACTTATCGTATTGGTGATTTTTTTTTAGTTTCCGGCAACAGAAAATTGTGCAATAATAATCATGACAGGAGCAGCTAAGGCAGCCTCCTACTACGTTGTACTACTGTCACTTTAACTCTACCTTTGCATAATCATATCAGTGCAAAATCTTTACACAATCCTCAAAAATTCAACAACAACAAAAAAACACTATCGGCTGCAAGCCGGTTATCTGTGGTTGTATACCTCTATCGCATCGTTTATCGTATCGTTCCATAAATTCCATATCAGTCGGGCTCTAATGTTTTTGTAAATTTATTGAGGATGTGTGTATTGTGGGGAGGGGGGGTCCTGTAAAGGCTGATAACCACTACAGTAGGCATGTGTGTGTGTGTCTGTGTTGAACAAGCTGTATAACCAAGACAATAAAGTCTCGTCTAATCTGGACAGTCCAGGGACTGAATGCATTGTATGTAGGATCAAAGCGGTCAAGGACCACCAGTTTGATAATGTATTATGCCACAGTACAGACCCCTGCATTTGCTACCATTAGTGCAAGGGAGATTGAGAGACAGAGACTAAAGACATACTTGCATTAATCTATGTGGCGTTGTATTATTGAATCCTAACTACATGTATTCCAGTCTGCATTCTACTGTCCTCTAATTAAATTGGGAATGAAGCCAAAAAGAGAAGCCATAAAAAAGGTTTTATGGTAGGTTGTAAACACTCTGTCTCTCTCTCTCACTCGGGGAGAGGGGGAGGGAGCAGTGCAGTGCGTGGATGGATGGATGATGGAGGAAATCCCAGTTGCGTGTGAAGGCTTCCCCCCTCCTCCAGAGGACCTCTGTACACATAACCACACATAACTACACATCTGCTCAGCACAAATCACACATAATGTCACAGCGTTGATTCAGCACCCGCATTTCACCATTCGTGAATTCAACACCTAATCACCATTTTCAACAATGTCACAAAGATATAGTGATTCAACACAAATCAAATCAAAACACAATTTCACCAATTCCACATTCATTCAAGAAGTGGTTGTGACAACTTCACCCTCATTCAAAATTAAAAATGCCCTGTTGTATCAGCACCAGCCTTTTTCCCTTCATGCCTCAAAAATCACAAACATCAATAATGTCTGATACCACAATATGCCATATAACGTTATTACTGCTATGGAAATATGAATTGGTGGTAACAAAACCTGAACAGATGGGGACAACGTATAAAGGTGAAAGAAAGTTGGTTACATAATGAAATGATATAGGCCCAATTATACAATAGCATAATGTACAGTAATGTAGAGAGTGAAGGTATGGCTCGGTGTCCTCTCTCTCGAGGTGGTTGCATAATATCATCCCTGCATGCCATGATGGTGCTGATGAGAAGATGCAGGGATGTGCACACATAGACATCAAAGGGTGCTTCAGCTCCTGCCCTATTACCATTTGCCTTTTTATCCAGCTGCCCTTTCGTTCCCAAACCCCAAAAGATCTCCTGAGCTTGAATGCAGCATTTTGCATTGAACAAATCTGTTTAGAAATCAATGCCATTATACCGCATCTACACTAGGCTATCATAAAGAGTGCTGGTTTGCGAGCAGATCTAAAAGGTGAGTGTAGATCTGATATTTCATTATTTCTGTGCAAAAGAAGGAAGGATTTCAGTCCCTGCCCCCCTAAATGACTGTGCACTCCTCTGCATGGCATGGGTGCTGATGAGAAGATGGATAGCAGCAGCAGCAGGACCAAATAGGCGGGATGAGGAGGGATCGATATGTCCTATATGAATTATGCTCCTTTCTCTGTGTTATAGGACGGGATAAAATATAAACACGTCGATATCCGTTGGATTCCTTATTTCTGGCCGTGATACATGGGAAAAAAACACGAGGGAAAAAAAACAGTCTCACACACACACACACACACACACACACACACACACACACACACACACACACACACCGCAACCGGGTCCGCAGCCAACAGCAGCAGCATACATTAATAAGAGATGCGTGCGGCTTAAATTTACCACTAGACGTCCGTATACCAATATCAGCCAAGCAGCGGCGCATCATTAATGCATATTGGTTCGCCATCAATTCACACAACAGCAGTGAGATCGTACGAAACAAAATAGCAGCACAGTCTCCATCATCTTACCTGGGTAGCTTTGTGAAACTGCTTTTTCAAGCCCGCGACAGACATCTCTGCGTTCCTGTTGTGGTTGTTGATTTCTTTTTTTAAAAAAATACAAAGATAATACAACTCCACCTACACGTACGCGTCAATGAATAAATAACGCTAATATCGGGATCGTACAACACTGACTGGCGTTTAATTGTTACACATGGAGTGCGCCTACGTCCGTTTTTGTTTTTCTTTTTCCCTCCTCCCCTCTATATCTGGCCGCGGTTTGTTTGGGACTCAGCGGAGTGAGTGTGGATGGAATGGTTGTGTTGCAGCGGATAGGCTGCCTGTCTGATGATGGGGATCTATTTTCAGGTGGGGGTGGGGGGCTGGGTCAGCGCTGCCGGAACGTTCTACCCCACGTTTCCTGCCTGTGACGTAACAACCCCTCCCTCGTTATGGTCGTCGGTCTCCCCAGTGGCTATAGTAGAAGAGTTGCGACATTGATGGGTCAGAAACCTGAGCGCGCCTCTTAGTAGCCTACTCGAGCACCGTTCATGCAGCCTGAAAGAGGGACAAGCTGGAGTTGGAAATACATTGTTTTCCAACGAGGCGGCATAAATAAGAGCTGTAGGCATGTGTGCAAGATGATAATTGCTTTAGGCCTTTAGACAAAGTATTAGGTTTTACAAAACAACCAAAGTCTCTGTAGGCCCAGTGTTTATGTTATACTATTACCAAAAAATAAATGGATAATGGATTTAAGATCACAAGTCTTACTGTTCGGTCCATATTTGGGCATGCCCAAATTAAATATGGAGAGAGACATTTCTGCCAGGCGTACATGAGCCTATAATCTGAGTCCAACGGGTTTCTGGACTTCCCAATAAAGGTCTATGTAGAAGAGCCGCCATTAGACTGGCCCCATGAAGTGAACGGAGTTTGCGTAACTCTGTCTATACTCTATAGCTATGGTCCCTCCCGAACGTCTCCCCCTCTCTCTCACGCGGGACGCGTCCACGGCTCATGCGTGGTGGTGGTGGTGCTAAACGATATCTCGTGACTGATGACTGCGCGATATGCAGTGATTTACATACGTACATAAGTAGACAGACAGACTTAAGTACACACACACACACACACACACACACACACACACACACACACACACACACACACACACACACACACACACACACACACACACACACACACACTACATTGGGTTTCAGGACCATGGACAGCGACTACACTGTAACAGCAAAGACTAGTACGGAAGGAAGAGAGGAAGGAAGGAAGGAAGGAAGGAAGGAAGGAAGGAAGGAAGGAAGGAAGGAAGGAAGGAAGGAAGGAAGGAGGTGGAGGAGTCTACATTGGTTTAGGGTGCCTCTACACTGTTTTTTTTCACAATCTGTGTTTCGGCCGGGGTGTGACGTCACGTCCTCCTTTTTTGAATGGGTTTCAATGGGAACTTCTGCCTAGTTCCTTTCTGAAACTTGGATGGTTTGCCAAGCGTCAAACTTCCTGGTCTGTACTGCACATGTCTGTTTCCTCCCATGAACCAATGTGGACTCCCCCATAGGTGTCTTGGCTTCTTGTCCTTATTAGATAGTCATTGGAGGGAGGGAGAGACTGGGCCTCCAGACTGCAGGATTGCACATTCCAACTTTCGGCCCGGGGGTGTGATGTCACGTCCTCCTTTTTTGAAAGGGTTTCAATGGGAACTTCCGGCTAGGTCGGGTCTTTCCTGCTGCCTGGCCGCTGTCCGAAATTCAGACAGGAAGTAGCAGGAAGTGCCCATTGAAACCCATTCAAAAAAGGAGGATGTGACGTCACACCCCGGCCGAAAGTTGGAATGTGCAATCTGTAGTGTAGACTGTAGAGGCACCCAGAGAGAGGAATATTCAGGACCAAGGACAGAGTATAACAGGCTTACCGAGGCTGACATTATGTCAATGGCAACCCCATGTGGTAGAGTGATTCCACTGCAGGAGTAAAACATGTATTAAACTATAGTTTAATACATATATACATACATACATATATGGAGACACCGGCAATATCCAATGCTGACAGCTGTGTCCTTGGGCAAGACACTGAACCCCAAATTGTCTCCAATGACTTGGTAAGTGTGAGATGGCCACCATTGGCGTGGGAATGTGGGAAGTGAGGACGCTGGCATCGACTGTTCGCCGCTTCATCTCCCAATGTATGAATGAATGGACCATTGTAAAGCGCTTTGAGCACATGGAAAGGCGCTATAAAAATGCAATCGATTATTATCAGATAATGTTGAAAATGGAAATATGGATATACAGTAGTGACATTATCATTACAACAGACGTACACAACATAAAGGACAGCTCCCAGCTACTACACGAGCGCTTAAGTGAAAACTACAGTACACAGATTTATAAGCAGGCTTTCTTTCGCCATGGATGCCCGGGAGAAGGACAGCAAAGAGGATACACTCAATGAGCCCTTTAAGAAGTTGAGGATCGATGTAGAGAGCCTGCCCGCTATATTACCTGAGGCTTCCCCCAACGCCATCAGTGAAAAACTTAACAAACCGAATACCTGCGAGGACAACTGTTACGTCTCTGTCAGTAAGCCGTCTTCGTCTTCGAACCAGTCGAATAACAAATCTGGATTCCACATCCTACATCCACCCACGTTTATCTACAGCAGTACTTCGGCAGCGCCCACACAACCTCCTAGCATCTGCCCGAAACAACAACGTTCAACATATAGGCTCAACGCCACAGAGCTCGTTGGCAGAAGAATGCCAACGAAGAATGCCAAAGAGCCAGCCTCTGCTGTCAACATCTCATCGATTACGGGAGTTTCTGTGAGGTCTGAATCGAATGGGATGTTGGGCCTGTCAACAGAGGCCTGTGGCCAGGAGGAAGGTGTCTGTGACGTCTCCGGATCCGTAGAGGTCAAGGGGGCTTCTGACATCTACTCTTTCACAGAGCTACGCAACGTTATCTCTGAGTACGAGAAAAGCGTCCCAGTGGCCTCCGGAACAACTACGCCACCACCTTTGTCCCCGGTCTTGCCACGTTCTTGCTCAGAGCAGGCACGGGCCTGCGAAGATGACATCACAGTGGACGACCTTTCAGGCTACTTGGAGCATTGCCTCTACATCCCCAAGAAGATGTCACGCATGGCTGAGATGATGTACACCTGAACAAGTTTAGGGTCTTTATTATCACACACATCACAGCTGAGCACATTATGTCTGAGGTTCATCCCTTCAGACTGAAAGCCTATAAGGGTTGTGCTTGTTTAGTGCACTGGCCAATCACAGCACATCATTATACAACCTGTAGGCTTTCGAATGACACATACCTCCAATCTGTATAGGCTTTGGAATGACTCCACCTCTGGCTTTTTTTTTTGCCAGACCAGAACTAGATAGTTTTGTTTAGATAGTTTTTATGTTTGCCATTATAGGGCAACCCAAGCAATGATGGGAATAATAACACAACATTTTGTATCCATTACGCTAAACCAAAACAGTGATGGGAATATCTAGATCAGCACTCGGCAGAGTGCAAACCTACAATACCCCGATAACTCCAGGAGATAATACTCTCGGCAATAAATACTCTGGGAAATACTTATAAAGATCTCTTAATGGCATCACCATTATGTCATCATCTAAACCAGGGATTTCGAAGGATGAACGACGGTCGGTGACAGCGAACCGATCGCTTAACTTGCACCCACTCTGCTCACGCAAGCATTTTCACATTATGTAAAGTTTATAAAGTTTTTGTATTTTTCATGTGACTCATATCATACAACGTGGCCTACTCTAGCCCACCCTCCTTCAGTGTGGTTAGTGCAATCCCCAGATCTATAATAGGCTACAGTAAATGTATGTGAAAGAGATTATTTGAGCAGGTCATAGGTGCACATTTTCCATCCATGGGAGCAGAGAGTAAAAAGACTGCGTCTTTACTATTTGAAAACTTGTTTACGAGGCAAGACAGGTTTATTTGTCAGTGAAATGCTGCATGGTGGGATATGTTCCACAAACTCCACAGAGACTGTGCTAATAAAAGAAGTTAACACAATCAATAAAATCAAAATTGAACAAAGAAATAATTAAAGAACAGGTAAAAGTAGCTCAGGTCTACAATGTTATAACTCCTGAGATATGGATGAGTGTGTAAACACAAATATACATTGAGGAAAGTAAAAAAAAATAAACACAAATGTATTAAGGCCAGTTGCTGTATGATACCATATATTACTGTCATGGTGTTGAGGTCCAACAACCTGCACTTTGTGTGCAATCGGTTAACTGGGATTCAAAGTCAACTGAAATGTCCACTGCTGACTTAAAATGAATACAAGAAGCCTTCATGTAATACCACTTATGAACCAGTAGATGTCCTATTCATTCACTTGATCTATTATATATTGTTCTATTGTAGGGGCCCAAACAACCAGTTGATATTAAGCTCTCTCTCTCTCTGTGTGTGTGTGTGTGTGTGTGTGTGTGTGTGTGTGTGTGTGTGTGTGTGTGTGTGTGTGTGTGTGTGTGTGTGTGTGTGTGTGTGTGTGTGTGTGTGTGTGTGTGTGTGTGGCACATGAATTACTCTGGACAACACGATGAGATGCATGGCAAAATAAAACAGTCCTAATGTATTGTTCCATTCAATAACACCATCACATGGCTATATTTAAACAGTGCAGTCATATACTGTACCAATTCCATTGTTATGAGAGTGCTCCATCCAGCCATAGACACTTCTAGTGCCTAAAGGTAAATCAGATAATCATGAAAGTGTGCACGTTGGTAAACTAGTAGGGATGATTTCAATTGTGTTCATTACTCCACAAATTTGTTGGAAAAACTATCACATCTGAACCGATGGGCCTTAATGCAATTGTTTTCTGCTATAAAGTTCTAAAAACACACACACACACACACACACACACACACACACACACACACACACACACACACACACACACACACACACACACACACACACACACACACACACACACACACACACACACACACACACACACACACACACACACACACACACACACACACACACACACACACATTTAGATTCAAGCTAAAAGCAGCTATTCTTATAAAAACAAAATAAAACTAAACGTATTAGACATGTATTAAAAAAAGCAATGCATCTGTTATTTTACAGTTTGTTTGTAGATGCCGAGAGCATTGGCTAAACAAAAATAGAAGATGTACAATGTTAATGCAATATTAATGAAGATGAATTCAACTACTGACCGTGCTGCAGTGGGATGTACACATCATCATAATCATCATCATCATCATCTGCCCCACATTGATTGGTTTTAGCTGAGACCTGATTGGTTCCCTGGGACTGAATACATCTGCAATTAATGTGTAAATTTAGCAGACAAGAACAACATGGATTCTACTGCTTTTGTGTTTATAGCCGAGTGTACAGTGACATACCTGACACAACATGGATCTGCAAAAAGAAAGAAAAAGAAATAAGGAAAAACTGTTGTAAATATATGAACATTTTAAATCTCCATTATGCTATCCAGTTTGTTTCTATTGCAGTTTTTACCTTTGGATGTCCTGTAGCGACAGAGTAGAAGCAGAAGGATGATCAGTACAAACACAACAACTCCTGCAACAAGTCCTGCGACTACAGGAAGTCTCTGTTCCTTTACTGGTGGAGAACTGTGTGCAGATGTGGAACCTTCTAGAAAAGAGAAATGCTATTTATATATCATTTTTCTGAAGATTATAATGATACTAGAATAAATCTAGTGCTAACACTGAGAAACTAACTTAGAAGAACTAAAATAATGAATAGATATACACCTAGAATGTTTGATTGGCTATAGGGGACTGCACATTTTGGAGTCCTAAATATTAAGGGCCACAAACCCCTCATAACTATACACTATACAATAGTGTGGATGCTGTCTGAACTCAAACATTAAATGCTATTGACAGACAGTGGACAGTTAATTTGTGCCATGTGCCTGAGCAAACCGGGATATGTCAGTGGGAACCTCTGGCCGATGAGAGACCATCATTTTTGATGATAATGATGATGTACTATGCTGAACGCTGGAGAGACTCGCTTCACAAGTGTATTTTTTACACACCCCCTCACCTCTCACATTCATCCAGCTCTCTGGTGACACTCCAACATCAGAGATGTTACACTTGTAGAATCCTTCATTGGACTTGTAAACACTGTGGAGGGTCATCTCCCCTGTAGACCCCCTGCCAATGAGGGATCCATCTTTATAGAAATCAGCCGGGAGGTCAGAGGATGGGTTACGAGTTTTCGTGTCTTTGAACCAGCAGCGCAGAGTGACATCACTTCCCTCTGTCACAGGAAGTACAGGACTCTCCAGGATTACAGTACTCTCTGAAGGAACAATGATGAAGAACATCAGAATGGCAAAACCCTTGACTGCAGTTACATCAGTCTGAAACATAGACATAGCTGGACGACTCTTTCAGCTCTGGGGTGTGTGTAGACCCAGCTTTGGCAGAAGCACTGGCATAGCATTTTAAGTGCCCTGAAAAGTATAAATAAATCAAACTGGTTGATGTGCTGAACATACCAGTCACAGTGATATTAACGGTGTTACTCTTTCCCTCTGAAGACTCACACCAGTAAAGTCCGCTGTCAAAAGAGTACATGGAACTTGTGACACATCCTGTAGCGTTCATCTTCGCCCAGCGCCCACGGCACTCCTCCTCCCCTGCTTCGACACGTCGCTTCACTCTCCACATAGTAGAGTTAAACCGTCCTCCGTCCTCACAGCTCAGGAAGACAGACTCGTGTTTAAAGAACTGAAATCTTTCCGGAATGAGTCTGAGGGAGGCTGGGGGACAGAGAGACAGAATAATGTTTATGTCCAGATTGTTGAATCATGTGCTGAAACTTCTACCACTCTCCTATGTTGACCACGGGAGACATTATTTGTAGCTTCAGGGCAGCTCTAACCGATACCCTATTTTCAAGTTAAGCAATTAAGTAAATAAGATGGCAGCTTTAAAGTCAAATACCCGACTGGCCTGAATATGTTTTTCCAATAAAATATCCTAAACATGAGGTTATTATATTCGGGCCTATACTATTTTAAATTGAATATTATTTTTACACAAATGTGTCTTGAAAAATGTTGGTCTTATAACCAGAGTCGTCTTATATTTGGGAACAATACGCTATACAGTATGTATTTGCTAGCCTAATTCCAGTGATAGTTATGGATATTAAGAACACCATGACAGTAGAAAACACTTACGCCTCAGAGCATCTCCAACTTCTGTTGATACATTCACCATGAAAGTAACCACTATGACAGAGAGAGACAGAGAGAGATGGGAAGGAAGTGGAATTGGCCCCTTTTAGAACACAATTTATTTCTTTTAATATAATTACATCTTTTTTTTCTTGTAAATAATTTCAAGTTAACATTAGTGTTAATGTTAGCTTAAAGAGAAATACAGAAATAAACCACGTGAGCTAAGAATGTTGCAGGAAAACTGCAACATTCAAGTTAGTTGCTAAAACATTGCTAAAGAAATCACGCTGTATATACAGTACGTAGAAACTACTCAAATTAGAGTTGGCTGACTAGGTTAGAACATGCAGGTGAAAATGTATTAACCAGGTTGCCATGATCTGTCTGTGTAACTGTCTCTATCTATCTTGTAGCCTCTCACAAAAAGTTTAGCCAATATATACGCATAATACCCTAAGGGCTCCATTTTTGTTACCATCTAAACCCCTTATCATTTTTTTATTTTTTACTATTTTGAAAAACTTTTTGGAATAGTTCAATGTGTCAATCTATTGACACAATGTGAGCTTGTAGACTGGCCGTTTAAACTATTGGAAAATGTTTTTTTTAATAGTTTAAAAAGGCTGGGTGCTTCTGATGATGAAGATGCCAGTAAACTGGATGTTTTTTTTTTTTATCATATATCTGAATGAAAGCCTTCATTGCATTTTATGAACACTATAGGCCACATCTAACATAAATTATATTTCAGACCACAATTTGGTTTAATTCACTATTTACAGTGTGATACAATACAACCATACAAGAGTCTCTTGCACCAGTGAGGCAATTTCCGTCATAAAAAAAACAAAACAAGAAAAATACATGTACAATAATCCATAGGCAAGTACAATAATTGTATATTTTTGTACTCACAGGCGAGAAGGTAGAGAGATGTTTGCTTCATCCTGTGTCACTACTCACTGACTGATGGACACCTCCATCTCACCTTTAAGAGTTGTTTCAAAACCATCGGTTCTGTGGGAAGTGGCTGATTTCTTTGCATGGCAACAGCTGTTTGTTAACCGCAACCGGTTCAACTGGGTGTACAGACTTTAATTTCAGTGGTGGGCTGTAGGTATGTGTTTCATTTTGCATCAGTGGAAAATATGTGCAGTAGTTGTTGATAAACCAACCACAGTCCTCAATCTTCTGCAGACCAACAAAATAAGTTCAATGCAGATAAGACTGAGCTTTCTTTGTCCCCATATCTAGTGGTGAACATCTAATAGACGTCTAATCTAAGATAGACGTCTATTTCTAATCCACGTCTAATCTAAGATTAGACCTCTAAAAAAAAGGTCACTTTTAGACCTTTTTAGATCTTTAGATCTAGATTACATTAGCCATGCACAACATGATGCTCGTACTGACAGTCATGTTTCAGGGATAATACAACATAAAATAAGATAAATTTGCTACACTATAATTATTATGGAGCCTAATGTCAGAGAGGACATACAGGCCACTGCCTAACACTTTTTCTTCTCTAATAAAGGGCAGCATTTCTCCTGCCCGAGGGCAGAACCATAAAGTAGTTGCTGAGGGCCTCACAATTGTTTTAGTAGAAGTTTTAGTTACTTGGAACTACTAATGCCAGGTACTGTCAACTGTTTACACTGAAGAGAACAGGAAGTCTTGCATGAGAAGACTTTTCAAACTTTGAAACCACAACGTCCTATACTGTACTATCCTGTTGTGGTTAGGTATAGTCTGCATGCCGGAACATTGGTTTCTCTTCTTTTCTGATGTCAGTGATATGCACATTCAATTTCATATGGAAATGTATTTCCGAAATAAGTTGATACTAATTTAATTAATTTGTTAAGCCCTTTTAAATCTTTTGAAATGAATGGGGTATAAGTTACTAACAAAGTGGAAAGCAGTGGAAATGGAACCATTTTGACATTAAGTGTCATGGTTTCATTTTCTTGATAGTCAGCATGCCATGTCATCCATACAGATTTTGAGAATGTGCAAAACAATCATTTATTCTCAAACCACATCGGCACAAAAAAGACACCTTTAAAAACACCTTTAGCAGAAGTGCTTACGTCAGTGATGTCAATACACGGCGGGTCAAAATAGAACAATTGGTACAAGTCGAGGACGAGACTGTATCAACACACGGAGCACTGGTTTACGAGGATGTCCCAGGAAAACAGCAAAAGTAAGATGAAACTGCCTGCTTTCAAAACTGATTGCATTATTAAAGGCCAGTTTCCTGTTTTATGATCCTCACCAAGCACTGCTTTTGTGGTAAAGTGAGAAAGTAAATCAATTGAGTTGAGAAAGTAAAACATTTAGTTCCATTCATTGTGTGTGCAATATACCAGAGGGCTAGTTCTAATAGTAATTAAATATCATCCCATGGGCCAGAGATAATTCATTTGCGGGCCTGATTTGGTCCCTGGGCATTGAGTTTGACATAATTATGTAGCTTATGTGAATCTCAGTGTAGGCACTACACAGGTCAAGTGCTGCCCCCTAGTGTTCACATGGAGCCAAATAAGGATTTTCAGAGGGCCTGTCAGGAGAGCCAGCGAAATCCAAAAGCGACCTCGCCCGCGGGCGCCCGGTTTCAAAAGCGGGCGCCCGCTTTCACAAAAACGGGCGCCCGGTTTCACAAAAACGGGCGCCCGTTTCACAAAAACGGGCGCCCGTTTTCAAAAGCGGGCGCCCGTTTTCACAAACTAGGCTATGCCTAAACCTAACTCTAACCCTAAACTTAACCTCAGTAAACCTATGCCTAAACCTAACCTAACCCTAACCATAACCTTTTGAAAAGGGCGCCCGTTTGTGAAAACGGGCGCCCGTTTTCAAAAGCGGGCGCCCGGTTTCACAAAAACGGGCGCCCGTTTTTGTGAAAGCGGGCGCCCGCTTTTGAAACCGGGCGCCCGCGGGCGAGGTCGCTTTTGGATTTCGCCCCTGCTGCCTGTCAGGGCAATATTCAAACAGAGCCAGTGCAGTGCTAGTTTTACAGATGTAGTGATTAAAATACTGTGTAGATATACACGACTAGCTCCATCTTACAGCAATGTGTGTAGCACAGTACAGGTATGCACTGTACACACTACAGCACATACAGAAAATGGTCTGTTTGCTGGATTTTTATTAACAGTATATATATAAAAAAAGAAGAGAGTACAGTTTTATAAAGGGTTTTAAAAACAGTTTGCAACAAAAGAAAAAGCAAACAGTTTTAGGACACTACATATTACACATTATTATTATATACATTACATTATATACATTACAGGGGTTGACACTAAGGTCTCCGAGGCACTTGCCCATCGGGCAAGTGCAAATCAGGTTCTACTTGCCCTCAGGCCATGGTCACTTGCCCCCCAAAAATATATTAAGTAAATTTTGCATTTAAGTTTCAAAATTCATCATCTTAATTAGCCCATAGTGGTCACAGACCCAGTGGTCCCTGACCCCAGCAAAATGATAGTTTGGAACCAAATGGAGCATCTGCTAAATGCTGAAATCGTGAATTGTTTTCCTTTGTAAGTGCTCTGACAAACACACATACAAAAGTAATTTGAGTGAAGAATAAGGAAGAACACATGTACAAAAGACATACAAAGGGATAACTTGAGATCAATATCAAAACAAACAAAAACGTCACAACACCAGTCCCCGGGAGCCCCCTTCTTGGGGCTCTGGATGGTCCGGGCCCAGGGACCCCTGCACAGACCCTTGAGAACCCTCATATTGTAACGCTGCTGTTTCTTTTGCATGTTCTGGCGACCCTGCATAGTACACTATAATACGGAACAAAGTACAGTAACCATAACAGACATATAGCTGCACTGCTTAGTTCACACAGGTGTGACGTTGTTTTTCTAAGCATTCACACACACACACACGCACACACACACGCACGCACGCACACACGCACACACACACACACACACACACTCGTTTTCGAGAAGCTGTACTCCACAGGATGCAACAACCCCCAGCCGCACCTCACCTGGACCTCAACAGGAGGACCACCTGGTCGATCCTATGAGCAGCATGTGCTTTTCTCAATGATTAAGCCACGCAGGTCTGACGATTTGTACAGTGAATGGTTCCTTTCCTTTGATCGCTCCTCAATTCTGTTAATTGGATAACTGATGGTGGAGGAATGAAACCCAGGTTCAAATTGGGAACCTCATTCTAGCTTTGAGCCACTGCCGCCCAGTATAGAGGGTATATACTCCCTGAGTTACTGGCTGAGAGTGACAATTAAGGTTTCCGACATTATTTAGATTTTCCACATAACTGTACAGTTACATTGATGACATACATTACATACGTTGTACAAAAACATTTCACATACAAAGCAACTCCTCAATACCTATCCATTGTGCTATGTAAATTGTGACCTAATCATTCCTATCATTCCTAATGGTCTGGTTCAAATTTTACTGTCCGAAATGTGTTGTGTTCCCTACTGCTCAGCATGTGGTGTAGATGTGCTGGAGACCAGGCGTGGAACGGACGCTTTATGAGATGAATGACAAGTCCTCCTGAGTGTCAAGATGATCTTCACTTTGGTTAGGACCTGAAATGATATTCACAGTTTAATTTAAATCAACCGCGTACATATAGTTGCTGTCAGTATGAATTCCCTACTTCACCATACTACAGTCAAGTGAAAGTATAGCAAAGAATGAATGCTTGGGTTCAAGGTCACCTTTTTTACAAAAGAATATGTTAATGACATTTAGAAGATTTAGAACACTTTTCTGGGAGTCTTTCTATCTGTAAATGTGGTTTTAGATATTTTAGATTTTAGAAGTGAGCCCACTACTTCCTGGACTACAATTCCCAAAGTAATTCCCTATCCACACAACTTTGTGCATAGGGCGAGGGGTGTCTGGATGTAGTCCAGGAAGTATTGTCAATGACATCAGAGACACTGTGCTCACTACTTTCATTTATGTTCCTCAATACCATATCCTGAAGTTCATGAATAAGATCTGTTACAACAACCTCGAATTTAATGATACACTCACCTTTGTCAGAATGCCGTTCACTTGAGGACGGTGGGGAGAGAGAATATCCACTGTCATCAGCCTGATCAACACTCCGGGGGTGCCTGGCAAAAAAAAATGAGGCTTTAAGTAGTGCACAAGCATCATAATAATTTATTCAAGCACATAATTGAGACACAGAGATAGAGTATTGTTTTAAAACAATAATAAAATACATACTGTTAGTCACTGGTTTGACGTTTGGAGGAGGGCTGCCTGTAAAGACACACAAAAAAGCTATTAATACAACGGTGCTACCACTAATAATGCTATACGTAAAAATACAACCACCAATAAAACTATAAACTCAAGCACGCACAAGTTGTAAACTCACCTGCACACACACTCAGGTTGATTTCATTCTGCTGGATTGGGTTGTACATGGTCTGATCAATGGCTGAAGGAACAAAGTAGTAGTAGTATTAAAAAGCTAATAATACAACCGCCATTAAAATAATAGTACCTCTAATAACATAAATATTATTACTAATACTATACTACTTTTTACATAAATACTAGCACATACTAATACTGGTAAATACTAGTACATACTAATACTAGTAAATACTAGAAACACAATTGAGCAAAATCTCCTTTTTTAAGCAAAGTTGTCAAACCAATTGTTTTACTGAAGGGGAGAAATAAACAGCCAAAGTTAAGTTTGCAGACATTACCTTACCTTGATTTGTCATGTTGGACGTCTCCTCTGTACTACAGTGGTTGTAGTAGTAATTCCTACATTTTGGATATAGATATATGGGCATAGATATGACCATGATCAGACCTATCACAATGGTCACCAGAGCTATGCCCAGACCTGTGCGGCGGCAGGGGGAAGTAGTTTCTTCCACTGGTGCTGAAAAACAACCACTACAGAACATGAGGAACAATTCTTCAAGCAAGACATGAACTCATTCAGTATGTCGACAAAATAATGTTCATGGTATTGATTTTTTTTTTACCTAGTTTGTTTGGCTGAGCTGTGCAGGTGCATGTGGTGCTGTTCTTCACCGACTTCATAGTGATGTTTGTTCTCACTATATGCAGACCTCCATCATCTGTGGTCTCCTCTGAGTCCTCCACAGAAAGGTTGTTTCCTTCACTGTCCTGCCAGGCTACCTCAGGTCTTACATACCAGCCTTCAGATACACATTGCAGAACCCCCTGTAAGATGGAGATCTTACAGGGGACACTTTGAGGCTTGGAGACTGTCTGAACTGAGGAGAGAAACAAAAAATTAGATAGGAAGGGCATTTCTTCTATTTCAAAAATAGCAGACATGTCTAGCACAGAGCAGAATTGAAAATGGTTAACCACTTGAACGGCAGCAGCATGCCTGATCAGAGGTGAATTTCATTGACCAAACATAGCTGATCTATAAGCCCACAAAGTATCACAACGTGATGTCTTCTAGCTTGTACATTTTTTTATAAAGTGAGTTGAGGATAAAAGCATAAAAGTACAGTTGCATCTTAAAGTGATAATTCACTTTGGTCATTTAATCATTTACTTACAGACCACTATGTGGACCCCCCCCCCCACCTGCGCCCCTTCCTATACAACACCCATGTAACTTCAAACAACTTTTATAACCTTTCATCAAAACCCATCTTTTTTGGATGAATGATACTGCCGTCCTGAAAAAAGTAAAACAAAAACAAAAAACACATCAAATGGAGTTTGAAATTTACAATTCATTTGGGGGCGGGCCAGCTAAAAATAAATAAATATTTAAATACTGAATCAAGTTACCTTAAAACTGTCTGGGGTGTATATTGATGAATTGATTATGGTGGCCGCTATTGCAAACAACTATAACGCTTAACTGTCGCTGTCCACTCACAATATTGAGTTGTGCTTAAATTGTAATGTAAATCCAAGCTGTTCATTCATTGAGAGACAGCAAAATCAATTACCGACTATGGCAGGCGTAGGTGTCGTGTTGCGGCAGTTTTAACATAACCTCATTAAAACCTATGCCTAAACCTAATCTTAACCCCCGACCATGATAACTGCTGCGGGAGTAAGTAAAACTTACTAACTTTTACTAACTGCTGCGGCAGTTAGTAAAACCGCCATAGCAGCTATAAACCTACTGCGACAGATTTATACTTGCTGCAGCAGTACAGTACAGTGTATGAAAATAACTGAAATTGGGATAACAGTATTTCTTATACCCAAAACCTTGATTTACGGAACCCATTAGGCGTATGTTGTCAGTTGACTTACCGATGACAAGGTCTACTTCAGATCCATGACCATGATTTGGAACCTCACACCTAAGACAAAATAGTTTCATTACAGGCAAAGATCAAGCAATTCTCATCAAAATATACCAATAGTGTCATTCACACATGTTGTTAATCATTATCATACAAGTGTTCATTCTTGAGTTCAGCTGTAAGTAACCTTTGAATGATTCACAGATGTAATCTTTTAGTCATTATATTCAGTAGTCTGGGTCACGTGTGCCAAGTGGGCCTGTGAGGGACTTTCAAAAGGCCGGCCTCTCCAAAAGCAGGGCCAAGCAGTTAGCAAGGTCAGGAGGGGGGAAATTCATTTGTGAATGTGACAGCAAAACGGTCGTGATGGTTATAAAACCGTTGCGACCATTTTGTATTACAGTTTATCGCTTTGCATAACATTTGCTACCGTCGTTTTGCATAACGGTCGAGGGTTTTACTGAGGTTATGTTTAGGGGTTAGGTTTAGTTGGGAAAATGGTCAACTGTTATGCAAATGGTCACGGCTGTTATACAAAAGGGTCGTGAATGTAAAAAATACAAATGGATTTTGCTGTCTATCGAGAAGTGAGGTACTGCTCAACATCAACTATTGTGGGAAGCCTGCTCTATTATATCCTCTATTTGTGGCTAATGTGACAAGCATGTCGGTCTGACTGCATTGGCAGGGTTCATGACCTTTGTATAATGTGCTCTTCTGCACTAAGCCACATACAGTATATTCACTGTGTGTGTGTGTGTGTGTGTGTGTGTGTGTTTTACCGGTATAGTCCAGCATCTGAATGCTTCAGGTCACTGATGAACAAGGAGGCATTTCCTTTCTTCAGCTCCCGTGGAAACAACCTGGTCCGGTCATGGTAGGCCAGGTTCTGCATCAATTCTTCCACTCCATTTCGTTGGATGTGGACGTAAATGGGCTTCAGGTCTGCCCGGGTCCACTCCACTGTGGCCGTCTCATAAATGTCACTAGAGGACTGCAGGCTACAGGGCAGGAGAACACCCCTACCAGCAACTCCAAACACAACCACCTTGTCAGCATCTGGACCTGATGGATCATATGTTATATTAGACTGTGGGCGTGCGCCAGCTAAAATGTTGGGGTGTGGATGTGTTGTGAGCTCTTACATTGGGTATTTTTACATAGCAGTTGTACAAAGTCTTAAGTGATTAATCAGACTAATCAAATACAATTAAAGTTAAAATTCTTAAATATTAAATATTCTGTGATTTAATCTTACCTGTGGCAGTGTGGAAGCAAATTAAGCAAGTCAGCAGCACCCAACTCATGGTGTGTATATGCCCACACATGTCACTTTCCCTCTCTGCCCTACAATAGGAACAAATGTAACAATATTCATGAATGTTAACTCTGAGTATAATCCCTACATAATGCTACATGGACAGGGGTTTCCAAACATCTGAAATTCCCTTATTCCCTAAAGTGACAACACCATTAGTATTAGACACTTCTTTTTGTTTTAGTTTTAACTTCAATTTTTCTATATGTGATACTTGATTCTTGAAAGATGTTATTTTCATACATTGTTTATATTGTCACCATAGTGTATATATAGACTGGGCAATCTGGACCCCATCTAATGGGAATCCATTCCACATTAGAGGTTTAGCCTGTAATTAATGTATAATAGGCTATTATTTATATAAATAATATTAGCCATTACTCATTACATAAACTTCTATTGCAGAATATAGGGCTATATAAGGATATGATGCAGTTGATCATATGTGGCTGAAATGAATCATCATGTCAGTATAGACATATGGAGAGATGTATCGTATGATATGAGAGAGTGAATAGATTGAATTGAATTGATAGCCATGCATCACATAACGCTCGAACTTCACGATGATGATGACTGTCATGATACTGAGTAGTCATGTTAACACATACCGGTACATTGTCTATGCAAACCGCGAGCGAAAGGGTATCCTCCTTAGAATGTCTAACCCATACAGTATCCCATAAAGTCGACCCGTAGTTATATTCCATATCAAAGTGCCCCACATTCCTATGAAATAGAACTATAGCTCGACTTCATGGAATACTACTGAGTGTAATAAGCGAGACATTCTTCTAGGGCTAACGAAAGGAGTAAATTATATTACCCGCCACACCCCTCCCTACTGTACGCATTCGGACATTCATTTCGGCGGGCAATTCAAAATACGAGGAAGTGCCTCAAACTAAAACAACAGAAACAACACCTTAAAACAGTGGTTTTGAACCTCTGCGCACTATGAGCTATTTAGACAAGTCGCCACATACACCGTTTGAAATCGAAATCATATGTATTCCATTATAGATTGTTTTAGTGAGTTACTTCATAGTTACTTACCCGATCGAGCAGTAGCCGTCTGGATAAGTTGGCGGATGTGATGTCACCTGACTGTATCCGGTATGTATCCGCTAACATCAACGTCACACCAACTAATAGTAATGTTGACTTGACATTGACTTATGTTCGTTTTGTGGTATTTTTTTTATTGCCATTTCTCCTGTAAATTTTGGACTGATTTAGAATCCCATTTCTTGAATTTAATTTATTCCCTTTCCCTGAAAGATGTGATGTTATTGTTATTACGGTATAGTAACCCAGAAAAAGGTTCTTTACACTTTATACCCCATTTTATTTTCACTTAGAATGTTCCTCAGGTTTTTAAAGTTAGTTAATTAAGAACAAAAAAAAAAAGAAAAACTTCTACAGCTCTTTGAATCACTGTCTCCTATCCTAACAACATTATTGTATAATTGTTATCGTTTATGATTGTCTTATTTTAACCATTTTCTCTCTATTGTTTGTGCTGTCTACCTGAATTGTATGTAATATATTTATATAAAAAAGTCAATGTTGTACATGCATGTGTATCGCTCCAAAGCGTATCCAGCCTGAGCAGTGTTGTAGTAATAGTGTAGTAATAGTTTTAGTTAAGGATAAAAAAAATACCATATATAACTCGGTTATTGCAATAGGCCAGTTTAAACATAAAGCAAGTGATTTTTATTTTCACGTGTTTAGAAATATCGGTAAGAAACAAAAAGTCATTGGGAAAAAGGTATCAAACTAATATACAATATTCTTTGTCATATTGAGCTTAAAGTGCAATCAATACAGTTGATCCTTATTTATGAATAGCAGTGGACAAAAATTAAATAAAAAAAAACAGCAATATAAAACATCCTACAGAGCAATCAGAATCATGTTTTACATGTAATACACATTCATTATAGGAATAATGTCATTGCCACATTTGGAGTGTATTCATTTATTGCAAAGCGGGGCAGAATGGGTATAAAACCAAAAACGCCCGGCTTGGCAGATTCTTTCAGATGCATATATCCTAAACACTTTATGGTATGGTGGTTTTGAACAAGGTGCAAGTTTTATATTCCTTTCTACTTGCTGTAGTAGGCTATAATCTGAATCTGAACCCAGTAGCCTAGACGGTATTCCAGTACTTTTTTTTCCCAGACAGTCCTTGTGTGAGCCTTTCCCTTGAAGTGTTTTTTTTTTTTAAGTACAATTCAGAGCTAGTTGGACTTCACTAAAGTATTTCCAACACTTACTTACTTCTACTCCTTTTACTTGAAAACCTCAGCCCTACAATTCAGTGATTTGAAAACACCATACATGCTCCATTGGGAGCTTGTAGATCTGCTATTTTCAAAATAAATGGATGAAAACATGAAATTGAACATTATGCACATAACCGTTTGTCCTACATATGCATGGTGGAGAAGGATACCGGACATCTTGCCACTTTTCCAACTCGGACCAGTGAAAAGTCCAGAAAAACAATTGAATCATGCAATATATATTATATTAAAGATAATCAGTGTAATATGTCAAACCCAGATATGTTATAGTTAATTTCAAAATCGAGCACATTATTACAGTAATTACCTGATAAAAAGTGAGTAATGATTCAGTACTTAAACGTTTCAGTCAAGTAAAAGTATCAATACAGTATTGTAGAATTACTAAATCAAAATGTACTTGAGTAAGAGTACATATATGTTTTGGCCATAACATGTACTTAATGTACCAAAAGCAAAACTACTACTACTTATGTTTTCAGATTTTATTTATATATGGAATTATTTTTCAAGTAATCTAAGGTAAATGTACTGCAGAAAATCCAAGATGAAGTGGAGCAGAAGTAAGAGTATTGGAAATACTGAAGTAAAGTAGTAGAAATACCTCAACATTTACTTAAGTAAATGTACTACTTTCCACCACTGTTTGGAGGTGGAATTGTGGCCCTGTCGCCACACACGTGTCGTCATGCGTCTTGATGAAGACACGTAGATGAACTTCTTGATGGAGAGTTGGAGACCAAGGTCAAAGTCCTGATTAAGACCCAGATCAACGTTTTAGTGAAGAAGACCTAGGTGAACTTCTTGGTGAACCTAAGTTTGAGGTAAGCAATGGCGAGGAAAATGATCGTCATTGACAGCAGAGCCACGTGGTTCTGCCACAATCCCCAGGTGGAGTAGTCGACGCCCTGATCCTCCAGAAAGTCCTCCCCCGTGGTGCAACTGAGGAGAACACAGCAGTGGATACACTTTAAAAAGTGTGGCTGCTAAGTACTAAGAAAAGGTAATTAACAACTTTTTTGAATTACAGATCTCTAACTCTAGGTAGTTTCAAATGGGCAGCGATTAACAAGTCTAGCAATTCATTTTCACCCTCAACTTTCAGGAGGGGGATCGAGGGGTGGCGCAAGCACATTTACTGAGCAGTCTCATAAATTGTTGTGCACATGCTCTGTTAACCTGGCCCTCATGAGTAGACCTGTGGAAAGCCTGCTTTAATCAATGCTTGTCTGAAAGTACCGGTACTTTATGAGGATAGCACCAACCCATTAAAGTAACTGAGAAATAACAATGTTTAAATACCTAACTTCTAGGACTGCAGCCAACACCGACACTTCTTTAGCCATCACCTTAAAAATATATTTCAGACATGTTCTAACTAACACAAATACATCTGATTAAATGCTGATTAGACTGCTATTTAAAAACATTTTTAAATTAATTAAAGCAACTCATGGTGATGTATTCTGACTGCATACATTTGATTAAGCAATAGCTACACATGTCTGTCTAAAATGAGCAGTTCTCTAATGAACTCAAATAGGTAATTTAAAAATAAATGTTCAAGTATTATGTTTTGCAGTCGCTACTGTGCATGTGCAACTATTATCAGATTGTAGAGAGAAGAGAGAGGGAAAGGGGATGGCTCAGTCCTCTTTTGTTTAGTTACACCATTATAACACGCGATTTACATATAAAACAAATACACAATAAATGTAAACTCCCTAATTAACAATTGATCTTTTCTTGTAACAAGAATATGACATACCATATGTCTTCTTAAATCTTAAACTAAGTTAATCTAGAGTAAAGTATTATGAAATTGAGCAATTATTTTTGTGTAAATATGTGTGTATTCAATTTAGTAATTTGTCCTCCAGATGTTTAGTGAATACAGTGTGTTTAGTCCACAAACATTCGTTTTTCCAGATCTTTAGTATTACTTTAGTGTTATTATGTGTTTGCTTAGACTACTGTCTTTAGATATTTCCAGATGTTTAGTAATACAGTCTCAAGCTGTCTGGTGGTGTGTTGCTTGTTTTTGTCCACTGTGTGGCAATGTTGCACATATTTATAGTTTAAATCACATGCTGGCCTGTGTGCGTGTGTGTGTGTGTGTGTGTGTGTGTGTGTGTGTGTGTGTGTGTGTGTGTGTGTGTGTGTGCGTGCGTGCGCGCGTCTTACACAGTCCTGTTTAAAACGATGTTGCAGAATGTCAAACCAACAAACTCGTTCACCTGCAGTGCCTACATGAAAACAGAATTATCAACATCACCATTTATCATCAATTAATTTATGATCATATCAATTATGACTGAATTAACATCTGTGTAGCATGTACTTACAGCGATTCCATATCTTGGTATACTCAGGTACTTGAGCCAAGACAACCAGTCTACGATACTGGGGAGATTAACTAGAAGGCCTGCAAAGATCTAGACAGACAGACAGTTTAGATACGATTCCCTCTGTTATTCGAGGGCTGCTAGCTAAAAGCTTTTTTTTTACTATATGTTTTTCTGAACAAACATATAGTACACAGCCAAGTCTACGGACTTTAAGTTAATGTTGTTTAGACTGTAAATGGTGTATTGCATTCACCCTACTGCTGGAGGAAACCATGCAAGGTACCAACCTGCACATAGGGAGCATTTAGGAGTTCAGGGTCTTGCTCAAGGACTCTTTAACACTAACTCGGAGTTGAACTGGGAATCTTGGTCTCGGTGTGCATGCTTGTGTGCATGTTTGTGTACGCGTATGTGTGCGTCTAACCATCATGAACACAAATCCGATGGTGATGAATATGTTGGCGATAGCGACAACGGTCTGGTCAGCGGAGATGGCCATGCACATGGCAGTGGCCGTGTAGGATACCAGCGCTACGGTCAGCATGAAGGTGAAGAACGCTCCCACTGTGGCCTTTAACCCTGCAATGCACGCACACAGACACAAAATATAACTACATTAACTCTCATTCAAAAGACTCAAAATCAATAATTTTTCAAAAAGACAGCAGACAGGTGCTGCCTGAGGAATAGTAATTACTCGAAACGCATTGTAGATTTACGCATTGTAGCATTAATTGTAAAAAAAACAAAAAAAAACAAAGAAGAAAACATTTATTATTATTTTTTATTGATTTCTTTCATTCAGTAGCTCAACGTGTGTCACTCATTCCCATGGACAATTTATGAATTAACTGGTTGAATGAATTTACCATGTGGAATATTGGTTAATATATTTCTTCAGATTCCTTGTTTGTAAAACATGTGTCACATATATGACTAACTTAAATTTGTCACCATGCTACGACCATGTACAAGGTAGATTTGCTGTTCTGAGGGTGCCATCTTGCCTCTGTGTTACCCTACATTTTAACGGCGGGGTACGGCGGGCGATGATAAAGTGACGTCGGGCGACGTTCCGGCGTTGGCCGGAAAGATAAAAATGCTGAGCTTTTCAGCCAAATCGGCCGACGATGCTTGTCCATCGCCCAACGTCGCCTGCCGTTAAAACGTACTGTTAGGCTTATATCAGGTATATGGCCTCTCACTTGGCTTTGTTGGCATTTCACTGTCTACATTATTTTGGTTTAACTTGCGGCAGTAGCCATTGTTTACCTTTTAGGTCCAGACATTCTTATCTTTAATACATGCGTTGTACTTGACCTTGACACACTCTCTTAGTTTTTCCTCTGCTCTCTCGCCCTCAAGAAGATTCCAGAAGTAGATTTTTAGATCATAAATTTTAGATCATCATATTGTGACTCTTCATTATGAATATCTATGGTAACTCTGATGAATGTAAACTGATAAGAAACGGTAATAATGCCTGTGTATCGCTATGTTACTTGGGGGGAAATGTTGAAGTGGACTTGGGTTGGACAACATCCCTCCATATGCATAATGGAATAAATTATTTTAAACGTTAATGCTGCTGGATCTTGTGGCTCTCCTTGCTTCGTCTCAATGCCTGGGGGATTGTTGTTTACTCTGGTGGCGAGTAAGGTTTTGTTCTAACTGGATACTTCTAACTGTTCCAACCTGGTCTTAAAGCTACAGTATAGCTACAGTATATTCTGGATGAGTACTTTTACATTTGATTACATTTTGATTACATTCTGTGATTGATCTTTAAGTATGTGGCTTTTACCCTGGTCTTATTTTGTGTGAATCCCAGGGATTAAAGCGAGAAAAAAAATCCAACCCAAAAAAATCCAATCCAACGTGCAAACTGCACGTTTCTTTTTTTACGTTCACGACGTCGTGCACGACGCACGACGTGCCTTGTCACACTATGTGATTAATATTGCATAAATCCTTGCCAAGTATTTTTCGGAAGAGTCACATTACACATATTTTCGCCATGGGAGAAATATTGTATAGCCATACTGTAGCCTATTCTGCAACTACATCAATGCCCACGACAGCTGTTCCGCTCAGCGCAATTGCACACATGCTGCACACACACACCCAAGTTAGTTTGCTCACATGATCTCTATATCGAGACAATACATAAATCATTCAATTAAATCATTCCATATGAGATTAATCGAGAGGCCTTTTAATAACATGTAGGCCTAGTAAATGTACTTTGCTATTGTCAGCAATATTTTCTGTTTTTCTTGTCTGAGTGAGGACTTATCTGTTAATTCCATCATCAATGTGAACTCACACAGCAGAGCAGCAGCAGCTCTACCCGTTCGGTA
>CM076986.1:21410559-21488059 GCA_039105355.1 Benthosema pterotum
AGTAAAGTGGTTACATGTATGATTTGTAATAACAATACATATGTACGGACTACAGAGTAACTAGTAACAAAACATTTAAAATAAATGTGGTAAAGTAAAAACACAATACTTGGGTCCGAGAATTAACGCATGAGTGGAAGCGAACGTATTGGATTAGTTAAATTAGATGAGAATAAATTAGAAATACCCAAATACAAATACCTTTACTTGGAAAAAGAACATTAGGATACTTAAGTACTCGTACTTTACAGTGTAAATGCTCCACGTCTGGTCATAGTCTTTGTATGAATTCCAAACATCCTTAAACTCTAACAGGAGCTGCTGACAGGTTTAACTGTGGAGCTCTGAATGTGTCTTGAGAAATAACCTCTAAAACTGCATTCAGACTTGGATGGTTAAAACAGCACAATGGGTGATTCCAATTTATTCATATACTAACCTTGGAGTCGGCTACTTTGGTCAGGCCCAGCTCCTCGATGAGTCTGCTGACCTTTTCTTTCTTCTCTCTCTGTGAGATGGAGGTGGGAAGACGCAGCGCTGCAGAGAAACTAAAGTTCTCCCTTACTGTCAATGTACCCATCACAACATCATCCTGAGAGGAGAGGAGAGAATAGAAAAGAAGAAAACATCAGTGCAATGTGCTTAATCCCAGGCACATTAGTTAGTTAGTTAGTCTTATGGTAGTCTATATGATGTCCAATAAGGCTGGTGACTTCTACATTCAATGTAGTTATTGTAGTTATTAATTACTAGTCCTATACCCGTTATGTAATATATGATCTGGAAATTGTTGATGTTGGAAAGTTGGGATGAACTTGGGCACAAAATTAATGTTATATAGACCTTAGCCAATCTGAATGGAATTGTAATAAACCCTGAATGTCATAACAATAAATATGAATACAGGAAGGAAACCCAGTTTGACACCATATAAAGTAGCCGTGCATCGCATGATGCTCGACAGTCATGTTTCAGCGCTACATATAAAGTAGCCTATGCTCAGTCACACAGCCTGGTACTCCCAAATACCGTACATTTTGTCGCACAGATCAAAGTCTAGGCCAGTATACTATGTACCTGTACTACGTATCCAGACAGACACTTGAAGTTTGGCGGTTGAGGAGCTCCGTCTATCAGAACCTCTCCTGTAAGACCTCTAGGATCCTTCCTGGCCGCCAACACGTCCAGAAAGCTGAAAAACCATATCATGGACATAAACTGTATTAAAATAAAACATTTTTTCCCCTCAGCCAACGTCATGTTTTAGTTAGCTATGAGAGATTGTCGAGCTATCTATCCATCCATATTTCTATCCAACTATATTTTAATGCTTTCTTTCATTTTAGATATTTTTTGACATGGCATTCGGGCAAGTGGCTAAATATATTATTTTACGACTTAAATCATGACCATGGTTGGAAAACAATGCACACACACACACACACATATACATACACTCACACATTGATACTCACGATGACTTTCCACTTCCTGTGGCCCCGAGGATGGCATTTAGACCTGGTCTCATTATTCCACTGTGAGAGAGAGAGAGAGAGAGGGGGGGGGGGGATCTCAGTCTGATCTAAAACATGACTCAAATCTAAACGCGAGTAAACTAAACACGACACGGGGGGAAAATGACAGAGCAGTTTCGGTCAGTTCAGTACACTGCTGAGTGGACAAGACGGATAGAGAAGTGAAAGTGATCTCCATGGATGGACTCAAAGAAATAAAACATGCACAAGATTGGTGATTAATGGTTAATAACTGGAAATGATGTGTGCCACACCTGACACTTTTAAATTCTACCAGTTTCCTGAAAATCACATGTATGTTGTTGACCAGTAGTGCTCAAACCTTTTTATATCAAGGACCTCCATGCATGCATTTGGCCCCCCCGACTGCCATTAGTGAGCGTAACCAAAGAAGTGAAAGAGACAGAGAGAGCACAGACTCACTCCCTGACTTCATCTCTCCATCTCAGCCCATAGCACTTGTAGTACATATCAACCCATAGCACTTGCAGTACCATGCTAGGTAGTTTAGATAGCACCTCAGTAGACTTAGATAGCAGTGACCTATATAGAATGTCTAATGCATTACCATGTTTTAGTGCTTACATGGTATATTCTGCTTAAATTGTAAATTGTAATTTCAACTAATCTGTATACATATGGCGTCTGCTAAATGCCTGAATTGTAATTGTAAATTGTGAGAGTGGCATAATTTGAGCCAACAACTTTTGTCATTTCTTTTAGTGTAAAACCCCATAGTGATTTGTAACTCAGAGTGACCAAATTGAAATGTACCTAACTGTGGTTGCAGAGCAGTATTGTATGAAATTGCCACTCCATTTGGTTACATTTTGTGCCTTGTCTGACTGAGGTGACTCTAGAAGGATCAAATGGATATATGGACATGGCGTGCATTCTTCTGGTGGTTTTGTGTACATTTTAGATATATCACATCTGTCAATTATTACCATTATTACCACACTATAAAAGCTTTTGAAGATAGCTGACTCCACAAAACACACACACGTGCACAGGTGCACAGACTGCAATGCGACTAAATGCCTCTATCTGTCCCATGACAAAGCCTGCCATAAAAAGTGTGCGTTGTTGTGCAAACACGGAAACACACTTTTTGAGAGGGAGCTATCTGCTGATGGGGGACAGGATCAAGGTCCAGTGTGTGTGTGTGTGTGTGTTTGTGTGTGTGTGTGTGTGTTCAGTCGATAATGTTCACCATGGACCAGCCCTCAACAGCAGTGTGCCCCAGACTCTCTCTAAGAGGTCTGCATTCATTTAACAAAAAGCTCTAGTGCCACAGAAAGACACAGAAATCTGTGGCCTAGAATGATGTTGCCATAGGTGTAGATTAATATTTCACGAACTTGCATAGAATGGTCCAATGGGCAAACCTGGTTGAAATGTGCTTGAACAGTGAATTTTATTGCGACCGCAGATTGCATAGTAAATGCGATCTGCGGTCTAGAACACATTTATGTATTCTGGAATTCAAACTGCAGCTTTAGGTGATAACTTAAAACAGCCATCAAGATAAGCTATTACCATACATAATGTATATCATAGCAGTTCTTAGATAACCATTTCCAATCCAACTACTTCATACTGTAGAACCAGTTTAACAGGCCATATGATGTGTTTAATGATTATAGACCTTCTTTCTCTCCATAAAAGAGTCGGCTAGCCTAGTGCACAGATGTGTGTGCTGGTACGTGCGCGGGTGTGTCTGTGACTGGGGGACCTACTGCTGAGACCTTGAAATAGAGAGTTTCCTCCTATTCATTTCAGAGATTGTTTAGAAGTTTGTGAGTGCGTGTCTGTCAGGTGTGTTTAAATGGTCACGTACAGACTTCACATGAGCAGGACACGTGGGACTGACCACAATAGACGGGTGCACCTGTGTGACACAAGCGCAGCATGATATTCATGCTATATGCTACCGTTTCCCAAACAGTGGGTCGGGACCCATTTGGGGGTCCCGACCCACGAAGAAGAAATTTCACAGATTTGGAAACACATATACTGTACTGGTATGCATTAATTCTGTCAGACAGCCTGGTATTATAGAGATTTTCATACATACAGTCCGCCTCTAAAAGCCAGTGCTTCTCCAAACATGCAAAAATACAGTATAAAGTGCTTAGCTTCAAGCTGTAGGCACGGAAGTTGACTGACCATTCGTAAACCTGTGAGTGCACTGTATTAACTGTAATGTAAATGTAATTGTAATAATCCCATCTGTGTCTGTTCTGTTTCCTCGTTTGCATCAAGGTGATGCGCCCTGCCACTACTGAGAATACACAACAAGGAACTTGATGTGCCACGTATGTGAAAATTCTAACATTGGTAACAATATTCCAAATAATTCTTTAACAGTGGCGTTCGGTGCACAGTCTACCGCTGCAGGCCTACTTACTTGAGGTCTATGAGTATGTCTTTGGTAGTGGTCTTCCTCTTACACAGACAGCCTGATTTCTGCAGCAGCTTATAGTTGATGTCATGGAAACTGACCGTGGAGCCATGCAGCATCCGCAAGGAAGCACTGGACTGAAGCACGCACAAATACACACTCACACACACACACACACACACACGCACACGCACACGCACACACACACACACAAACGCACACACAACACACACACACAGCACACACACACCAGGATGAACAGATAGTTGTCTTACGATACTTCTCGGATGCTCTAGTAGTTGCCGCATCAACATCAGCATTGCTCTTTTAGACTCGTTTTCTCTTGAGTTCGAGAAATGAAAACAGTGTCCACATGTTTCAAATGTTTACAATACGGCCGGTGTCTACGCGGAGACCTCAAAATAAAGAGCTGCTGTTTATCTGTCCTCCACAAGCTAGACAGGAAGCATCAGTGACATCACGCTCGCATCGGCGAGGCACGTCATTCAGCAGGCCACCCCGTTCACCATAATTGTGCCGCAATTACGAATAACCCCAACCACATCTCACTGACCTCATGTGAACGAGGGAAATACTATCTCACAAGTAAACACACAAACACAGTCACACACAAACACACACACACACACACACAAACACAGTCACACACAAACACACACACACACACACACACACACACACACACACACACACACACACACACACACACACACACACACACACACACACACACACACACACACACACACACACACACACACACACACACACACACACACATGGTCAAAGACCTCAGTGAAGTTAGCTAGTACCCCATCTGCTTCCATTTTTTGGTGGTTTTGACACGTCCATGTGATGCCCCCAGTGTTATTACAGACGTTAAAAACGGCATGTGTGATTCTCATGTCTGACACTGTCTGTGCTGGCCATGTATTTGGTCAAGTATGACTCATGGAAACGGCACTAAACATGACACAGGAAAACCCAAGTGAACATGACTCATGGAAACACAACTAAACATGAGTAGGGTAAATGCAGCTAAAGATGACTCAGGGAAACAACTAAACTTGACTGTGGCAGAAACATTTCAACATGACAATAACTGTCAGGATATTGCTTAGTGGACAGAAGGCAGGCAGGGAAGTGAATGTGACGTCATGATTCAAAGGATAAGAAATGGACAAAAAGACTCATGACTGACTGGACGTTATTGCACAAACAATAGAAAACTGTATAAACATGATATACAGCACTTTGCAATGAGATAACATGGCTATGTTTATGCAATGAGAAGTCAACAAGTGCCATGGTACATTGTGATTATATTTTCGTGCTTCTTTGCTGTAGTTATGGGCGTGTATTGGGACTACGGTAACTGCAGTGTACAGGGACGAAATAGCCACATGTTGTGTTATTATACAACACCTATTATCAACCAATCAGAGTGTGGGGATTCTAACAGGTTTTACAATCCATTCTATCCTAGGATATATGTTTCCCATTTGCCATCTATGGCAGTGGTTTTCAACCTTTTTTCATATAAAGGACCATCATTTATTCGCCATTTGAGCCACTGGCCAGGCCACCATCTAATGGGATTTAGCCTCTCAGATCAAAAAACGTAGAATATTTTGTTCACATTGGATACGATTTTGTCCACAATTCCATTCTGTATTGATGTTGGTACAGGCAAACAGGCAAAAATAATTTTATGTTTTCTAATTTTGTTTGTTGTGAGTCTTGAGTAATGCAGACATTTAACAATACTCTACCTACTCATTCAGAATGTAAAACCAACATCTAATTTTACACGGTAAACTTGGATAGCAATTCTCCATCATTTATCTTGGGAACACCTGGAACCCCTCTCAAGGATCACTATTGAAAATCATCGCTATATGGAACATTAGATGCTAATAACTCACCTGGTACTTGGCTTTTTCATTGAGTTCTACGTCTCCCTCGACAGGGAGGTGTACGGACCGCTCTGACATCTTCTAGCCTCTCCTATGTACTCCTGGACAAAACAACACAACATGAAACATAAAGTACATTTTTAATACCCTTTTTATACTACTACTACAAGAGTATTTCCAATGTTCTGTACTTTTATTTCTTACTACTTACTACTATACCACTAACTTTACTATAACTACTTTGTAGATTTTGATTAATTTTACAAAACATATCCGCCTTCAACCGTATACAGTATACATTTTGTACATTTGAGCATAGATCTTGAAAAGTACAACTTTTTGTACTTCCAGCACATACAGGTCAAAATGTACAGTCCATACTCAAGTACATTTTGACCTTTACTTGTATTATACTATTTCTACATTGCAACATTGATGCTTTTAGTGAAGTAAAACATACATCATAAAATAAGTAGACTAGTGCGGCGTACAGTAACACAAACAACATGCTGCACTGTGTACAAGTGACACGCAGTAATTGTGCAGCCGGACCATATCAGAAACTGTTAGACGCAGTGCGGGGCTTTACATAAACAACTCACTGAAGAGGAATGAATCGACAAATTTTGAAGAAACATGTTGACCATATTCAAGGCAGGGCATCATTGTCCATCACACCCATAATACTGAGAAATGTGGCTTTAAATCACTAAACAGTAACATGAGTTTAATTCATTCTATTGGGAGTAAGATAACTCACCGGAAGGAATCCCCTCAGAAAGGACGATTAGAAGCCCATCCACCATGCAGCTCACAACCACACAAACACAGAGGCACGGGAACACTGAACAAACACACTGTGAATACAGCCTTGGACTGGGTTTATGGTGTGTGTGTGTGTGTGTGTGTGTGTGTGTGTGTGTGTGTGTGTGTGTGTGTGTGTGTGTGTGTGTGTGTGTGTGTGTGTGTGTGTGTGCGTGTGTGTGCGTGCGTGTGTGCAAGAGAGAGGGAGGGGGATGTGTGTGAAATGATCATGGTTTATGAGTTGACACAATTGTAAAAGTTGGATAAGGGAAGTAGAGGGGAGGTCAGTGGCTGTGTGTGTGCTTATGGATGCGTGAGCATGTGTGTACTGTTCGTGCATGTGAGTGACTGAAACTATGAGGTAAGCATGGAAACAAACTGAATGCAGAAGGAGAGAAGGGGGCCTTCAGAGTTACATCAGAGTTAAAATAAGAATCTCGGGACCCAATGAAATGAAATTAGGAGCCTAAGGCACACTTCTCCTTATCAACTCTCTCTCTCTCTCTCTCTCTCTCTCTCTCTCTCTCTCTCTCTCTCTCTCTCTCTCTCTCTCTCTCTCTCTCTCTCTCTCTCTCTCTCTCTCTCTCTCTCTCTCTCTCTCTCTCTCTCTCTCTCTCTCTCTCTCTCTCTCTCTCTCCCTCCCCCCAGGATTCTTGGTGCAGATGACACTTTCCAGATGTTTCAATTTAAAATGTATCTATGCTGCTCTTGTCCAGAGTGATGTACTTACTGGAAGATCAGTAAATGGTTCTTTTTATCCATCCATCGATCCATCCATCCAGCTATAAAACATGACACTGACACATGACACTGCATTTCATTTAGGATTTCTAGCAAAGAATAATTTGCAATCCCTCCCAGCAAACATCGTTTGTGGCGTCTTGATAGTGGCCCGATTAAGTCAAACCAGAAACCAGATCTTGCTCAAAATATCACCTGATTTCAACCAACAAATTCTGCTCACTAAGGCACACATCCCTGGTATGAATCAGAGAGAATTCAAACAAGGCTAGACCAACTTAAAGTAAACCACATCATAACTAGTCAGATCTAGCCTATATTATTTCAACTGGTGAAGACATCTTGGAATTAAAGAACCCCATATGGGCTGCGATCTGGCCCAGTCATGAAGGTCACCGGAGCACGTCATCGTGATGACATACGGCCTGCTGTCACTGGCATGGAAAGTTAGTAAAGAGACAGACAAGCAGGCTGACACGCTGACACGCTGACACCGCCAGAGTGCTCTGGGGCCACTAGTTAGTAGACCAGATGGGCCAGGGAAGCAGACAGGAGTGCTTGTTTCAATTCACACTCACCGGAATAAAGTCAGGGGTGGATCTAGGCATAGGGGGTAACGCCCCCCTAAGACTGCCCCACCAAACACGATGGCATGCAAAACAACCCACGATTTTTCAAATTAAAGTTAAAGCGCTTATATTTAAAATGATTTTAAACACTACTACTGCTACTAACTAACTCCATTTGTGGCACCACAAATGTAGGGCATGTAGCGTGCCTGTTGCAACTTTGATTTTACTTTGATTATAATCAAATTCGGATAAAAAGAACCAGGCAAGTATAAGCATCAATAATAAATTATTGATGCTTATACTTGCCTAATAAAAGTCCTGTAACTGAATATGATATGGGTGCGGCTTCATTGCCCGTAGTGTGAAGCGACACGGGCGATGAAGCCACCCCCATACCATTTTCTCCTGCCCCCCCAATTAGCAAATGTTACATTTGCCCCTAAATAAAGAATGGTTTGATTATACGCAGGACTTTTGACATTGTGAGAGAACAAGGCAGGCACATCAACGGTAAGATCTTGTGGCCTCGGGAGGCACGCCATGAGCAAAACGCCTGGCATGCTAGTGCCCTGGTGCCAGCAAGCAGCTGATGATGGAAGTTTGAGATTTTAACACTTGATAGAGAGTGATTTAATACTGTACCTTTATTGATCCTGTGGGGGAAATTTAGGTGCCAGAGACAGCATAGGCCTACCACTAAAACTAGGCCTACATGGAAGTCCATGTAGGCATATAGAAGGGCGTCACAAAGAAGACAGCCTAAAATAAACTATACAGTTGTATGTTGTATACAATCGTCTGGCAAAGATCAAAACTCTAGCATCGCTATTCGGGGTGAGAACATGAATAAAATAGTGTATCTACAAGCTCTCACATGTTTTATGAAGGGGGGCACCAAATCTTTGGTAATCATTAGAAGTCTATAAAAGAATGCAGGCCTACATATTCTGGGGGTAGGCTAAGGTTCAGCAAAATAGTTTAAAAAATGTCTGAAAATACACATGATGTGAATCCCACATATTAAAAAAGGAGCAGATTCAGTAATTTGTGTCATTGGAAGCCACGCGAGAATGATTGGACAAAAGGATTTTCTTCCAAAGCTCAAACAAAAAACAGAATAAGAAAATAACAATATATTAATTCAGTGAGATCCTATACCTTTAATAAAACACGTGTATTGTGTAGGTAGTGGCCTAAACAAAATACACACAAGACATGGCAGACAGTGAAGCAGCAGGCTTTGCCGCGCAGCTGTAGGCCTACGTGCTGTTCAAATGGCTCCACCTAGTGACTCAAACATGCAGTAACATTGTGAGAGCATGCAGTGACTTAATTCAGCGCCAATGTTTTAGATTGATTGAAATTTCAGTGTAGTCTCGTAGTCAGACAAAAATACTGTACTTCTAGCTCTGGTCCAGAGCTCCACTGCTTCTGAGTCTGACCTGCATTGGAGCTCTGTTGGTCTCCGTGCATTCGGCCATTGCTCCACCCGACCAGCCTCTCTTCTCTAGTGGATATATAAAGAACGTTTTACTTACTCACCAAAATAAACACGTCTTGTGTCATTAGAAAGCCTACTTACCTTAGTGGTCGCACTCTTAGCCCCCCACCACACGGATAAATTGGACTTTTTGGCCAGAACGCGATTGTTTTTCACTGAAGGAAAAATATTTCCCATGGAACTTTTCTATTGGCAATATCGGTAGAGGGCGCAAATCCTGGTTGTTTTTCCGGTGAAAAACAATCGCGTTCTGGCCAAAAAGTCCAATTTATCCGTGTGGTGGGGGGCTAAGAGTGCGACCACTAAGGTAAGTAGGCTTTCTAATGACACAAGGCGTGTTTATTTTGGTGAGTAGGTAAAACGTTCTTTATATATCCACTAGAGAAGAGAGGCTGGTCGGGTGGAGTCATGGCCGAATGCACGGAGACTAACAGAGCTCCAATGCAAGTCAGACTCAGAAGCAGTGGAGCTCTGGACCAGAGCTAAGTCAGACCCTGCTTCATGTTAGCTGGCGCTATATGCACTTGGTGTGAACGGCTGTTCAGGAGCTAACATAACAGCATCATAGATATATTAAACAGCATGCATCCATTCATGATGCACGTGTCTGGTGGTGGAATATTTTGATTTACTGTAGGCCTAGTAAGACTGTGTTATAAGTACAGTACTACAAGTACAGAGATAACTGATATCGTACTGACTGCAACTGATGTTTTCGTCAATTTTATAACCTAAGCCTACTGTTTAGGCTACATACATACCTGTTGTGGCCGACTGTATGCGTTTGGTGGATTGTTGTTTCTCTCCTCAGACATGGCCTTCCTTCCTCCTCCCTCCAGCTGAGCCGTTGAATTGATTGAACACACCGGTGTTCAATCTTCAATCGACTCATCATCACGGCATGGTTGTTGAGTGAACACTGAACACACCAGTGTTCCAAACAAAAAAGTGTGGTCAATAGCAAAACAATTCAAATATTCAAAACCTCAAAGTGACATTGGCTATAGACTGTATCTTTGTACACATTTATCTGTGAAATGGAACATTCTGCAACATGAAAAACACCAGTTCAAATGTGATGTGTATTTGTAATAACTATGTCAAACACTGTAGGCCTACTTGATGTGCAGGGTTTAACCTATTAAAAGTAATACGACTTGATGTTGTGTGTTAGGCTAGGCTACTGTAGAACAGTAGCAGTGCATCACATTCACCCATTCTCTCTCTCACACACACACACACACAAAACCATTCATGATTGTTATGTTTATTGTTCAATTTAAATAGGACATACTGTATTTTCAGCAAATAAAAAAATATATGCAATACATAGTAGTGCTTCTGTAAATATAGTCTTTTCAAACATCATTTATAAAATAATGTCAAGTGACATTTCTTTAGCTTATTTTATAAACAATTCAGTTGTTGTGGTTTGTCATTGTTTCTAATTATTATTAATTTAATACATTTCTGTACCAAAGGGTGAACTAGAATATCTTTGGGAGCTATTAGTAGCGTCTATTTTCAGAAAGCTCCAGATTGCATTTGCTGTCCTACATTCTATTATACAAGTATAATAACATTGCAGCAAAATGAGACAATAGCATATACACAAAGCACACAAATTATAGACCTGTTCTGAGAAAAGGACACTAGCCATCAACAAAAGGCGATAGGATGACCAGTTCAATGTGACAGTGTGGGCTGGTGAATGGGCAGCGGGTTAAATGCCTTGATGTCATATTTGACCAGGAATTGTCATAATTTTATTATCGCACAATAACTTCATATTAACGCAATTAATTAATTAATGCAATTTTGACCGCGGGCAGTGTGGCAATCCCCAACAATCAGGCACCACTAGACACCTGAAGATTGATTGATAATCGTCGTTTTAGTTCTCTTTAAAAAGGGGAAATGATTAGAGGCTTTCTCCACTGGTGCCTGGCTGCCAGTCACAATGTGGGACAGAGGGTCTCAATGTGTGGGACGCCTGAAAAACTGTGTGGGCTCACGGGGACTGTCCAAAGCAAATTAACATCTCTTTAGCGTTGTTGTATTCAGGTGCAGCAACTGAGTAAGGGGACGACCATATGTTTCTTTTTTTTTTCTTTTCATGTACAGAGAACACTGTTAGAGCAGGCAGGCGCGTCAACTCCAGTACTTAACAAGATAGGTGTCTGTAAAGCGCCTGACAGCTCTCTCATAATGTTCATGTGAATAGTGACTCAAGTGGATTTGTTGGGGGAGGGGGGAATTCCAAGTCCCTTTGTCTGAGAGTAAAGACCGATAGTTAGTACTCTACTGTAGGTATATACAGTATCTGGTCACCCTACTACTGTGCAGGTGCCGGGAGACGTGTGTTGGTGTGCGCATGCGTGTGGTCACGCCCATCTTCCGGTGGATGCCAGGGTTCTGCTCATGCTGTAGACGGCCTCAGTGCTCTGCTGTTTGCCCCAGGACCCAAACGGGACGATGACGATGGTCCCGTTGTCCTCGGAGCCATACTGTAACGCCTGCACACCCACAGGCAAACCCAACCACGCACAGTTTAGTGAATGTAATGGTTCCATAATGTTTTAAGCTGTGATCCAAAAGAGAATTTATACATTGCTCCCAGGATGCAACAAGTGAATATACCGTAGCAGATCTACAGGCCCACAACGCCCTGCAAGCTTGTAGACTGGCTATTTTCACAAGCTGTTCTCCCTCCAGCTAACTGCGAGGATATGACGCGAGCTGATGATGTCAGAATTTACCTGCTCAGAGATGACCTCAGCTGCCTCAGTGGGGTCGTGACACTGGCTGATGACATCACAGATCTCCTGGTCGCTGAGCAGGAAGTTGATTCCGTCCGTTGTTAGGGCCAGGAAGCTGTCATTGGCATGTTGCACCTGATACACACACACACACACACACACACACACACACACACACACACACACACACACCATAGCATACACACTAGGATTGAGTGTTATTTCGGTTACCGGCTGATACGCTATAATTATATCACTGGGGTGTCATCAGCTATAACCGACTACACCGTTTCTCCTGACATGAGAGTGTAGGGTATACAATAACACTAGTTTCCACGATCCATCCGTCTAATTTATCCATTCGTCTTGTGTGCAACTGGCTGTGTTAAACTAACCTCAGTGTATCATATAATTTGAGCGGCTACTCTTTATTAATTAATACTCTTTATTAAATAATTAATGATTTTTGCGGCTGCGCCTCATATGGGCGATAGACTGTAATAGCTGTCTCTGATTGACAAAATGTAATAATGTGATTGCATGGCCATGTTAATATTAGGTAATTGTAAAACCGGAAACTTTGGTGTTTTCGTCATAGTATACCGGGGTTTTAAATATTGAAAAACGCACAACCACAACACATACTCACTCAGAAGTGCACTCACACATGCGCTTGTGCGCGCACACACACACACGCACACACACACACACACACACACACACACACACACACACACACACACACACACACACACACACACACACACACACACAGGCGCACGTATCCTGACCTTGACTCTGCGCATCTCTGGCTCAGCGATCACGCCGTTGTGTTTGAGGTGAAAGTCTCCGATGCTTCGTGTCATGGCTAGCCTGCCATTAACGTTGGCCTGACCCACGCTGTTCCACGACAGGAACCCTCCGCTCTCCATTATCCTACACACACACACACACACACACACGCACACACACACACACACACACACACACACACACACACACACACACACACACACACACACACACACACACACACACACACACGCAGATCATTGAGCACAGCAATGGCCTGCAAAAATTGTGATGCTAAGTGGGTTTTTCTGCATGTCGCCATTTGTCCCAAAGAGGCAAAACACGCTATTTATTAAAATTGTTTATATGTATGTATAAAACAATGCAATTGCATTTGTGATTTGCTTTGGCAATGTAAACGTTTGTTTTGTCGTGCCAATAAAGCTTCTTTTACTTGAATTGAATGAACCATCATGAACTACTGTTGGATCAGCTGTTGCATGTCATAATGTAATAAATCTGTGTCGATGAGGTTGATGAGGTTACTGCATACTGTACGATCAGCTACTACAATGTTGGGGTCATGCAGGACACTGACTGAGAGAGAGAGAGAGAGAGAGAGAGAGAGAGAGAGAGAGAGAGAGAGAGAGAGTGTGTGTGTGTGTGTGTGTGTGTGTGTGTGTGTGTGTGTGTGTGTGTGTGTGTGTGTGTGTGTGTGTGTGTGTGTGTGTGTGTGTGTGTGTGTGTGTGTGTGTTTTGTGGGGGGCACGTGTGTAACAATAGGCACCTTGAATGATTTTACTGAACCTACCGTAATATGGGTGTTATAAGTACCGGTATTCCAGGTCCATACAGTATGTGCCATACTGTACTGGCTAAGCTGCATAAGCTGTTATGTTATGTAACACAAGTGATTCTGTCCTACTTTGATTTTGTCACTACTACACTGACTGGAAACTAGACCGGTCATTGTTGTTATGAGTCATGAGATGTAATGTATGGACCCTGGAGGTGCATGTTAAATGGGATTTGCATATTTTATGGAACGTAGCGCAGTAATATTCAACCCTCTATACGTTTGTATATCAAGGTCCATTATTAATTCAACATTTGAGTCACAGACCACCATTTGATGACATTTCAGTCTCTCAGACCAAAAAAGTAGAACATTTTACTCTTGCTGGATATAATACCGGTAGGATTTTGTCCACAATTCCATGCTGTATTAATCTTGGTACCATTATGAGGCTTGTAGATTAGCTATTTTCATTACTTAAACTTTTAATTTATTAATTTATGGAATTAGGTACAATTACTAAAAACACCAATGAGGTTTTTTATGTTTTTAAATAATACATTTTTCTAAAAAACAAAACAAAACAAGGGACCCAGTAAAAACCATAAAACCAATGGACTGTCCGACACAGTTTTAAGTGCAGTCCTGTCTCAAGTTGGTAAGTTCACAACATGAGTTTGATCATGGAAGCAGATATAAATAGCAGCTTGCTTTATGCCAGGGTAGCTGCTCTGTTATGCAATTAAGTATAGATGTTACATTACTGACAGTGTATCTGACACATATTGTCTAGTTTCCTTCTTATACAAGAACCATGTGTGCCAGGCTGCCAGTATGCATTTACTCTGTGTCATTACATAATATAAACGTAAATACTGGTTTAGTTTGACTTATATTGCCCAAACATACTCCTACACAGTTACATTATGGACCCATATTTAAGTCTTGGCCTTTATCTCTAAACCTTTTTGGAAATAGCTAGTCTGCAAGCACTGCAAGCAGTGTCGATGTTGATCAGCTAGTTGAACAATGTTAAAAACAATGTTAAAATGTAAAAAAATATATATATATATACGGTATATATATATATATATTAAAAAATTGAGGCTCTGTTAACAACAGTGCCTTACCCCTTTACCCTAATATCAGTATGGTGTCGGTTTAATGTTGCAGCTGGCAAACATCAGGGTGTGTAAATGAATGGATTACTAGTCAGGAATGTAGAGCCATTTTCACAACAAAGGGTCACCTTGGAACTCCTTGGGTCCAAGTGGTCGCAAGAGTTAACGCTAAAACGCTAAAAGCTAAAACGCTTTGGTGTGATATGGTCCATTGACTCTTACTTACTTAAAACGCTTGGGACAACGTTCCGCAATGTGGGACAACGTGCGTCAACGTGCAACAAACATACAACACGACAGGGATATGTGTCCCTGATCGGCTTGACCCTTCGGTGTGAAAAGGGTTTAAAGGTCATGTAGCAAGTAGTAGGCTACTTTGTGTACTACTGGATGAGATCATCATATAATAATTTACCACTTGATGAATGTAAAAGAAACTGTAGTGGAGTAGTAGCAATATCTGTGATGAGATCATGCAGTGGTGTGAAGTACAAGTATTGTGATAATATGATGCAGTATCTAAGTACCTACTTGGGAAATTTCCACCACTAAATCTGATGTACTTCATACAGTGCGTTTAAACAGAGGTAGGTACTCCTGCCAGCTGCCAAATTATCTCCAGGTCTATAAATAACAAAACCTCATGTTTGAACTCGATCCTGCATTGGTACAGTCCAATCCCTCAAGGCATCCAAAAATACATCTCCATTCAAAAAACATCTTACAACATATCTATTATATAACATGATATCTAAATGAACCAAGTAGATTAATCATTCAAACTCATTCAAATATCTCCAATAATAGTAATAGCAATAGTGATTCCAAGCAGGAATTGAACCTGAGACTCTATGCTTTATGCGGTATGTGTCCGATTCCAACTAGCAGGCACTGTGTGGCCAACTTTGACCTGAGCCAGAGCCAGTAACTTTCCACTCTCAGGTTTATATTTCAACTTTCAACATAATGTTTTCCTGGGTAGATACTGTACTTCTATTCTCCCAAACACAACACGGCAGCAAAAGCTTTCATTGGGAATCAATTAAGGGGGAATGACTGAACTTTTGTGTTTTTGGTGCTCCCATTAGGAATTTTTCATAGCTCTGAATCCATTCCAGCACAAAAATATTCCTTGTGCTAATTCTTGCATTCTTGGATTCAGAGACAAACCCCCTAGTTTGATATATCACTTGAAGCACAATGAAATAATTTAGAAAATGTCTGCGTTATATGGAATGTCAATGGTGTACATATTGTAAAGGATATTTTCAAATCTGGATTCACAGCAATTTTTCTTTCAGAATCCTATAGAACTGTTTTGGCCAGGGCCAGGGGCGGATATATCATTTCCCATTTTGGAGGGCGGGGGGGTATAACATTTTTTTCCTGCCCCCCCATCGGCGATGAAGTTGCACCCATACCATTTTCATTTTAAAAGCACTTTAATTTAAAATATCTTTCTTTATTTGCACGCCATCATGTTTAGTGGGGCAGTCGGGGCATTTAGGGGTGCATTGCCCCTGCATTTAGGGGTGCATTGCCCCTCAAGGCCCATGCCTAGATCCACCCCTGGCCAGGGCCGAGTTAGACCAGTGTGTTGTACCTCTCTCTCTCCTCCTGTCGGTCTGGGGTGTGGTCAATTGTCAGTTTGTGGGCCTGACCCTTCCTGCAGAGCACCGCGCGGCTGTCACCCACACTGCCCACGACTAGCTCCACCCCATCTCGTAGCATAGCAACGGTCGCCGTGGTGCCCACTTTCAGAGAGGAGGCTGTAGGGTCAGAAGACATACACACACAGTCATAAATATATACCTGTACAGTAGTACATATATCGGTATGGACAAAGTTATTGTGTGTGTGTGTGTGGGGTGTGTGTGTTTGTGTGTGTGTGTGTGTGTGTGTGTGTGTGTGTGTGTGTGTGTGTGTGTGTGTGTGTGTGTGCGTGCGTGCGTGTGTGTGTGTGTGTGTGTGTGTGTGTGTGTGTGTGTGTGTGTGCGTGTGTGTGTGTGTGTGTGAGTGTGTCTCTCACCATTGTGAAAGCAGCTGAGGTATGTATGTAGGGCCTTGTCCACATCCAGAAATGCCTTCATCATAACCTTCTCTAAGTTTTCCTCTTCTTCTAGTGCATCTCTGCATGTGCACATGCAGGCAGGCACACACACACAAACACACACACACACACAAACACACACACACACACACACACACACACACACACACACACACACACACACACACACACACACACACACACACACACACACACACACACACACACACACACACACAAATAAAGGAAGCGAAGGTAGTGAGAGGTTGGTAGGATCAGCGGTTCTCTGAGTGCAAACAAAAAGGCATCATGTAAGATGTGGCACACAGACGTGTTGGAAAGTAACAACATGCCACAGTTTGCTCCAGTGCTCCGCCTGCTCCGCCTTTCAGCAGGTGTGTTATTTTGTAGAAGAAGAAATTCTACTTGCTGGAACCAAAGGGAGAAATCAATATTCATAATTTCTTATCTCCTTGTGATTGACATGGGGCTGGGTTTAGGCCTAAATGCAAGAAATCTCAACGCTGGCATATGCTGTAATGTAATGTACTGTACTGTACTTAGTATAGTAACTAGTTGTACCGAATGTATTTCTCCATGAACGTGTAACAGAAGTCAGCGGCTTGCGCGCCACCGTGCCCGTCGAACACAGCAAAGTACAGCAGGTTGTCCTGGATGCGGGCAATCTTCAAGCGGTCCTCGTTCTGTCTCCTCTGACCCCGCACACACGCACTGCCCACCCTGGACAGACTGACCTATAGAGGCACACACATGGACGGACGCCCGCCCGCACGCACACACAAGCACACAGAGTATGTAGGCTATACAGATATCATAATATGTTGTATAATGTACACTTCTATTTGTAATAGACCTTACCATAAGCCCCTCCCCAAACTGCAAAGGTCCAGTCACAGCATAGTTTTCATAATGAAACACGCCTTGTTGGTGGATTTGGAAGATGTTTCAGTCTGGTTCCAAAAATGTATATAATGTGTAATGTCCATTATATTTACATTGAAATGATTCAGCCTGGTTGGACACTGGGGAAAGGGTGGTGCTTACGGAAAGGTCTATTGTTTATGGATTTAATATGGATTATGAATATAATAAGAAGGGGTTCAGAATTAAGTATTCTGTTTGTTTACTTCATTTTTTCACCCAGTGCCAATTATCTATTCAAGTGTAAACCTGGGTGCTACACTGCCTCTGCCAACCTGGTGAAAGCAATGGAATGACCTCATATTTCCATCAATGCATGGAGCTTGTTTTCACCTGACAGGACTTGGGTTTTATGTAGCGTGTGGAAGGAACACGTTATTCCAACCAGTTGCTTTCCCCTCCAGCAGGCGCCCTGATTGACCAAGGGGAGGCAGTATAGCGACCAGGATTACTGCATGTTTTTGTGAGGGTACTTACTTACCCTATAGAGGACACGTGGGAAGAACATGCAAACTCCACAAAAAAGGCCCTTTCACCAACCACACCTTGGGGGGTGCTGATGATTCGGAGAAGAGAACATGCCCTTCCGGTGTGAATTGAACCCAGGACCTTCAGGCTGTTGAAGTGACAGTGCTACCGAGTGCACCGGCACTGCGCCCAATGACTCATTGTTTCAATCAGTCAGTGATTCATTCATTCATTCATTCATTCCTACTTGTGGAATAGGCACTCCATAGCGTATACTGGAGGGCAGCAGGATGGGTTCTTCAAGTCTGTTGTCCCAGATACCAAACGAGTCCCACGTAACCGGTCTACCACTGCTGTCTGTGTCGAACCTGGATGCACTGCTACGACACCTCGCACACATCTACACACACACGCACATACATACACAGAAGCACCATGGGTCAGGGTGGAAGACACGCAACCTCCTGAGAATAGGAATGGGGGGCGATCGAAAGCTGCTAAGGCCAGATGATAAGGCTACAACATCGGCCCAAGCACATTGGTCACAGCCTAAAGCCGGAAGTGAACCCCTGTATATCCCCTGGTTACAATATTTTTCGACCAATCATATTCGTAACACTTTTGTAAAAACATTTGTAACGCGCCGTCAACATCATCTCCTTGAGCAGCGCAGCTTAAAAGAGCTTGCAGAGTTCAATAACAACACAAAGGACTGTGAACAGATATTGTAAACTGTCATATAACTACCACATGCTTCAAAGACAGGAAAATAGAAGAAAGCAGAATGTAAAAAACAGCACATTGATCAAACCAGTCTCACCTGTACAGTGGCAGCAGCAGGAACGTCGGGAGAGGACCGTGCGGAGAATATGGTGTGACGCGTGACAGTGGAGCGACCACACCTCAACAAACTGACCAGAACAGAGCCAGACATGACGGATGGACTGCAGGGAGGAGTGAATTACATGATTAGAGCATTACATAATAATAAAAGCATACTGGGGAGCAAATGTTAAAATTAAAGCCATTCACTGGCGTGGACATGATGCTACTGTAGTTAGTATGTCACAATGTGCTAGTGTCACATGATGTAAAAGTATACCACCTGCATATGGACGCTAAAATGTCACATGACGTAAATGTACACGGATATGACGCCAAAATGTCACATGACGTAAATGTACATGGATATGACGCCAAAATGTCACATGACATAAAAGTACACCACCTGGATATGATGCTAGTTAATACACACGTACGTCACAAGGACCACTCCTCCTCAACGATTGCCAAGCAAGGAGGCATTGCATAATCTTTTTTATAGTCTTCTTTAATAACACTTGGCAGGGGATTTGACCCCCCGATCCCCCAGTCTCAGGGCAGATCACTGTAACCACAAGGCCACTGAGCTGTTAATAGAATGAATACTTATACTGTGTAAAGGTGGATATTCGAGGAGCCGGGGGAGCTGCTCACTTTAGGAGCTGTCCAGGAGTCCAGGACTGGTGTCTTTTTGAGGACTGACAACATTCTTGTTCATAATGTGAAAGTACAAATTGAAACATGCTCTCTCAATTGCACAGCAACATCCTGTGTTTGTTAATCTCTGGCTGACTACTCAATATTAAGAACCCGGTACAGAGACAACATCACCACAGAATCTGTCCAAAAAACATCTGTAGTTCTTTGGCTGTGTGTTGGTGTTGGACGTATACTTTGCAGTTGCTGTTCGACCTGAACATGTTGAACATGGCACTAAGGGATGGTAAAATTAATCGAAATCAAGTTTAAGTTCAAGTTTATTAATATGTCCCAAATTGGGCACTTTGTTTTGCAGCACATAGTAAAGCTCTAAAAACAGACATTACAAACATGACAACAGACACACATAGTAGTACAAATGGCAATAATCATATTGAGAGCCTGGGGACATTGTGCACAATGACTACTTTTATTTTTTGTTTACTTTAAGTATATTTTGATGCAGATAATTCTGTACTGTCAGTTGAAATGTTAACTCTGGACTTTTAAACACAGGCAGTGAAGTGGATACAGACACAATGCTGGCGGGAGCTACGAGATGTTGTTTGTTGTTCTTTATTTGCCTTCCCTCCCTTGCGGGACAGCGTGCTGTAGTTTGCACGTGCTTGAACTTTAATTGACTTTGGGTAAGACCGTTAAAACAGATACAGTGACGTTAGCAGTAAGTTGAGTAGGCAACATGGCCCACTGGCTGACGTATTAGTAGGTTAGTGGGATAAAGAGACTTTATCTGTCAGCTAGCGAGCCCAAACAAATGGCATGTTGGATACTGCTGCTGGACACTGACTGCTTGCACTGGATTCAAGCTACCAACCCTCCATTCAATCATGCCATCTTAATAACAGTATAGGGCCTCAGGGCTGAGCAATATGATATTATATCGATATAGTGTATATATGAACCGTTGTGTAATTGAAAGTGAACAACCAACACAGTAGGTCCTTTAAGTACAAAAACAAACAAATAACTACTGTATATATCGTATTGACCTCAAGGTATATAGTGGAGGGGATACACACACACACACACACACACACACGCACACACACACACACGCACACACACCTCATGTGATCCTCGATTAGGCCAAGTTGTTGACAGTCAAAACAAGGCAAGCATGTACTCAATATGCATGTGTGCAAAACACAGCATGAACTATACACATGCAGGTTAAGGATTGCATAAGTGTTTTCTCATATACCGTACAGTACGCTACTATAGAAATGTATTCTTATTAGTAATTAGTAATGACACACACATGCATGTGAATGCACACCCCCCCACCCAAAACACACACGCACACACACACACACACACACACACACACACACACACACACACACACACACACACACACACACACACACACACACACACACACACACACACACACACACACACACACACACACACACACACACCTTACTTGTATTTTCTTTGTTTTGTGTGTTTTCTCTGGCTGTTTCCAAGGCCACCCCAGGTGTTAAGAAGAGAATACTGTCCTTAGGTTAGTTCAGTCCAGACCGTGGTGGTGGTGGTGTGACTGACCTCTCCACAGAGCACAGACCACCATGGAAGAAACGCGCTCCGGAGGGTTGTGCCGGTGGGGGATTTAAACTGTGCTGCTGTTGACCAATCAGAGTGCATGTTGCCCTCGTACGTCCAATACCACGCATGAGGGTGTGACTGTTTGGGAGGGATCATCAGGTCATGAGGTTTAATCTCTCTCTCTCTCTGCATGTTTTTCTATTCCTAGCTCACAACTATCTCTTGCGCATGCACGCAGGCAGGCACTCCCCCCCACATGCACACTCACACGCACATAGGCAGGCAGGCAGGCACCCCCCCCCCCTCTCATGCACACACGCACGCACGTAGGCAGGCAGGCACTCCCCCCTCATGCACACATGCACGCACGTAGGCAGGCAGGCACTCCCCCCTCATGCACACACGCACGCATGTAGGCAGGCAGGCACTCCCCCCCTCATGCACACACGCACGCACGTAGGCAGGCAGGCACTCCCCCCCACATGCACACACGCACGTGCACGCACACACACGTACCTCTACAAGTAAGTATTGACTGTCCAAATATACTAACTTACCAATAGCAGAAAGTAAGAAATGTAATTTCTTACTTTAAAAAATTCTTAAAAAGTTTCAACAATGTTAAAAAAAATCTCACAATTCACTTTTAATAATAATAATAAGGGTAATAATAATAACAATAATACACACATAGATGCAGGTTAGCAAAATTAAAAGTAAAAGTTAGGCCTATTTAAAGTATAACCCCCCAAGGTCAAAATCCTTTCAGTTTAGTTAGGCTAGCACAGGGGTGCCCAACCTTTTTGACCCAAGATCTACTTTTCAGCAGCCAACCCCTCCGGGATCTACCAGTCCAATATCAACATTTCAAACCACACGCATCGTTGCCAGCCTGCAGTAACTTCACAACAACACAACACTACTTTGTTTTACCACTTTACTTTATGTCCATATAAGTATAAAGTAACAGACTACAGACTTGTCATAAATAGGCCTACAACAGTACAACAGACTTGGACAAACACTGCCATTGCAAATGCAATCATAATAAGAACAGTCCAAAATAGTCCATTATAAGTTGCAGAACAGTCCATTACACTTTGCAGAACAGTACTGTTGGCATAATTCACAGACAACAAACCTCCAAATTAGCCGTTTCGTAGACAGACAGACAGACAGAAAGACAGACAGACAGACGCGCGCGCACACACACACACACACGAAAATCGCTCTTTTTTTCTTTTCCACCCCATTTTTTTTCTTTCTCCCCACATCCCCCGAGATCTACTGCAGGCCGAGATCTACCAGTAGATCCCGATCTACTGGTTGGGCTCCCCTGGGCTAGCATATGCTTGTACTAGCCTGGGTTCCAGCCTGATTCGCTGATTCGTTCTGCACATCTGAATGTCACTTCACATATAAGCCTGGCCAGGAGCCTGCTTGACTTGCATTTCCCTGACGTCACCTGTTATGTAGCCAGGTTGTCAGTGTTTCTCATTGGATGGATGGTTTTTAAACAAGCGTGAATTTGTGTTTTTTCCTTGAAAAAACAAAAACAAAGACCAATCAGAATCCTTGGCTGGATATCAACCTTCATATGCCATGCCTACTTGTGGGGATTGGCCAAACTAATTTGCGGAGTGACATTTCAGATGCGCAGAATGCAGCAAATCAGACTGGAATCCAGGCTATGCCTGTAGATTCTGTGCTCAGCCAACCAAACATTGATATGGGGTACACAGTACACAAAGCTAGCAGCGAAGGTCTGACTCTGTGGTCTATCTCTAAAATACAAGACTTGAATGAGGCATGTTGTGAAATGCAGCAGTTGTATGCTGAAAATTTTAAAGACAATTACAAAGACTGGAAATGTATTTCTCTAGTGTGGATATGCTGCAGGTGTGCCTTGAAGTTACCTGACGCCGAAACTCTTGCACAAGTCCCTCCGAGCCGAGTCTCAAGCAAGCGCAAGTCATTTGGTCCCAAGTCTCAAGCAAGTCAAGTTTTTTTAGGTTGTGGGCGAGTCAAGTCGAGTCGAGTCCACACAGTTGGGCGAGTCGCGTCGAGTCAAGTCGCATGGTTGTTTCGAGTCGCGTCGAGTCACAATGTTTTCAAGTCGAGTCACTGGTTTTCAAGTCAAGTCACAGGTTACAACTTCCTACGGTCAAATGAAAAAAAAATATCAGTTTTATCAATTATCAGTTTTGTTGCAGTGTGTAGCTTGAATTATATGAATGAAAGAAAAAATGTATTAATAGAGATGAGAGTTACAGTACAATTGTGCTTGTGTAGCATTTTGTAGAGCAGGCATACCTGCACGCACACGGATCATTAATTTAACATAGTGTTCATTTTTCATCAGGCACTAAGTTAGCTACCTACTCGTGTACTACTACACGCAGTGTTGCCAACTTCCAAAATCCAAAATGCACTAGTGGCACTTCCCAAAACGCACTACAAGGAGCTAGAGCAGTGTTTTTCAACCCAGCTCACTATAAAAGCAGTAGATGAATATCTAGTGAATATCACCTTGAGTTTTTCAATCATTTTGGCGCTAGAGGGGGTCTGGAAAACTAAATATAGTGTCAAATGCGTAAAGTTGGCAACACTGAGTCTATGACTACACGTGCATTTGTTTTGGTGGGATGGAGTCCTTCGGAGAGCAGAGCTGGCGAAATAGTAACTGGTAGTGTTGTAGTCGAGACCACTTAAATCGAGACCAAGACAAGACCAAGACAACCACGGACTTGATCGAGACGAGATCGAGACGAGACTAGCACCTAGAGGGGTCAAGACCAAGACGAGACCAAGACACCCACGGACTTGATCGAGACGAGATCGAGACGAGACTAGCACCTAGAGGGTCGAGATCAAGACAAGACCAAGACCTAGCGGGGCCGAGAACAAGACAAGACACAAGACCTAGAATATAAAAAATCCCTAATCAGACACATCCCACTGTCTGTCTACTTTCTTTTCAATATTTACAGAAGAAAAAAGTATATTGCTATTTGTGCCTGCAGCTGTCTTTATGAATGGGTCCTCGTGCCACACAATGAATAGAACTTTTCCTTTGCATTGTCTTGTCTCGAGAGGTCTTGTTGGCGATCAAGACCCGAGACAATGGCTCCAAGGTCGAGACAAGACCATGACAAAATTATACGAGAACAAGACGAGACCACAAGACAAATGAAGTAGAGAGCCACAAGGTCGAGACAAGACCAAGACAAAACAAAGCGAGACAAAAACAAGACCAAGACAATGAAATTTTGTCTTGAGACTGGTCTCGAGACGAGACAATGTCTCGAGAACTACAACACTACTAACTGGACTAAATAAAACTATTTAGCGAGAAGAACGTACCGGTGGAAAGGGAAGGAATGAATCCGGAGTGAGTCCGGACCCCCGCAAATAGGTGATCGTGTTAGCTCCCTGACTGGTACATTTTGTTTCATTTGCACACCGTTGCCTCCCGGCAATGGTGACTCGGACGATGACTCGGACGAGTCGCCGAGTCAGGTTGTCTCAAGTCAAGTCCGAGTCTCAAGTATTTTACCTTCAAGTCCAAAGCGAGTCAAGTCACCGCAAAAATGCGACTTGGACTCGACTTGAGCCGAGTCGTAGGACTCGAGTCCAATTGTCTGCCTGACGCTGAAACTCTTGTCGCATTGTCAACAGTGGTAAGCTATGACTTTACTCCAGTGCTGGTGTTTTCTTTCCTGTGTAACTGAAATTTAGCCACAGTTTAGGGCTAATGACTCTTTGGTTCCCCCTACTAACATGAGGTTCACAACACAACGCAGAACGCACCAGTACCGGTATGCTAGCTACACACAGTAGAAAGTAGGCCTATGTGTGGCTGCCTGATACACTAGCAATATTTTGATCAATATCAACTAGCAATGTCAACATCAATGGGCAACATGATGAGATAGGACACATGGCAACAGGCAACACCTCACATTAAAAGGGGAATTCCACCCATTTTCATTTTTTTCAAAAAAGAAGCCTCAGTTTGCATTGAATCATTTTCACCCAACTGCCACCCAACTCAAAATGTTCATTTAGCGGAATAAAAGTTACAAAATCCTTGTTTTTGTCCACCGCAGTGAAGCAGCAGCAGCAGCCATGGTTTCAGAAAAGTTTATCTGTGTTCAGTCTAGGAGAAAGGATCAGTTGACACCAAGGAGGGCTGTGATTGGAGGATTCCGAAATGTTGACCAGTAGAGGGCGCTAATGATCTGACGTTTCTGAACAACCAGGAGTTGATCATTTTGTATAGAAAAGGGAAAAGTCAACGTTGATAGACGTTGACGTTGCTTGTTGATGTTGATCAAAACTTTGGTAGGTATATCAGGGCCCAATCCTCCAGACCAACATCGGCAACTTTCCCCTGGGGGATCCTGAGGCGTTCCAAGGACATGTATTCTATATTTCTATTTCTTTTTTTTATGGCTTTCGCCTTTATTCATTTTTTATAGAGGGACAGACAGTAGGCTGACAGGAAATGGGGAGAGAGATGGGGGGGTGACATGCAGCAAAGGCCGTCGGGATCGGAAGTCGAACCCGCGGACACTGCCAGTGCTGGATTACCAGCCAGGGTGCCTGGACCGCTGAGCCACGGCCCAGGCCTATATTTCTATTTCTGTTGTGCAAATATACATCTACAATATCAAGTGATTGAGACTAAAATTATTTAAACAAAATCTTATTATATTTTTATTTCACGTGATATATGATAATATAGGACATAAAGTAATTGCCAAACTTGTACTTCTTAATTATGTGATTAATTTAAAAAGTCATCAAGAGAATATAAAATAATCAATATTTGCAGCCGAAATAAAATGAAAGATGTACAGTAGTACATCATGAGCCACTGCATAACCTACTGGCAGAGACGGAGGATACCTTTTTTGTCGATGAAAGGGGGTTAGAAAGATGGATAAAATCCATTTTTCTAACCCCCTTTCACCAGGTGTGAACTTCCTGGGTGCTACTGTCTACAACCTGGAGACTGGGGAGAACTATGAACTGAAGCTGCACGCACACTGCCGGCGGAAAATGAGGAAATAATGTTCACGCTCGGTATCGTCCCATCAACGACCAGTCAAAAATACGCCATGTGATACAGAGTGTGAGCTATATTTTCCAGCATCCAGCATCCAGCTTCCGGTGTGCCCACGGTGTCATGTGAGCAGGCCACTGTTCATCATCTGACAGTGGGGGGGGGGGTAATTACTTTGTCCTTGTTAATTATACAATTAAGATGAAACATGACGGCATAATTCCCTCCTGGTGCGTGGCACGAGGGCGGTAAATAAAACATGGCCCAAAGAGTGTGCATTGTTAACATCAGTGGTGCTTTAATGGCGGTGAATAATTTAAACCGCGGTTCTGAAATCCAGAACACAACTCGGGAGAGAAGAGGATGAGAGGAGAGATGGAGAAAGAGAGGGATACAAAAATAGCAGCTAGTAGAAGAGAGGGGGGTGACCGTGTTTAGAATCAGCGTATCGAGAAAAAGGACACGTACTGTACATGAAAAATGGGATGGGGGTGGTGGAGAGAACAGGTAAAATGGAAGGTAAATAGAGCATGCAGGAAGTATGGAGAAAGACTAAATGTGTTTATTATTTCTGTATGAAACGTGCACAAGCGTGCGTGAGTGTGTGTGTGATAGTGATACATATAGAAAGCACAGGAGAGATGATAGAGGCAAACCTTGTTCCACACACGTTCACAAGTAGGGCATAAAACTTCTACGGGGAAGCAGGGGAAGGGGGCTTCACACCAAATGCCCCTTGTTTGCACTGTCAAACCACACATAGGCCACCATGCAATGAACCGGGTTTCCCAAAATATGCCACCAACACCCTCTTGGCAGCTTTTAAATGTCTCAAAAAAGCAAAGACAAATCCCAGATGAAGACGAAGTGCATCCAACTGATCGAAACACTGAGAGTGCAAAGAAACAGCAGAGCTTAATTATTTAACCAGTGTGCAAAGACTTTATTTCCCCTTCGTGTTGAACAGACTGTTGTACGCCACACTTTGATTTTGTTTTAGTCAGTCAGTCTTTTCAATGAAATGTAATAGATGAACAGTCATAATGGCTGATTTGGTACATCCTGGGAATAGCCACATTTTCGACATTTTCAACAGGAAGTCGACGAACATTTTTCATCACTAGATGGGTGTCAGTCTGCCCTGCATTGAAGTGGATGTGCATGCGTGTATGTGTGCAGCCGTGCGCCATACAATTTCAGGGCTCCCCGCAACCAACCCCCTCCACCATACATACACTACACCCGTGTTAGTGGCTTTAGTTACAGTGACCCCGGTGAAGAGACTCACTCTACCAGTTAACTGCAAAGTGCTCTAGTAGTGCTTCATGAGGTTGAACTGAAAGGAAGTGGATGAAATATTAAACCAACAAAGAAGAGTGTCATGCCGTGACCTACTCCTACTGTTCGTGTATGTATGTAGGACAGTGTGTTTGGAACAGCTGGTTCTCAGTTACATGCACATTTCCCTGTCAAGCAAATTTAGTCACAGGGACCCCCTCCCTCCCCAACAGTGGTAAAATTCCTCAGCTCACTACATCTTGAACAAGCTAAAATTCTCACGTGTCTATTCCCCCCACTCTCAGTTGGTGACAACTTAAAATAAAGAGTTAAAAAAGACACATTTACATCAACAATAACAGTTGTTACTATATGTACTATTCTCTGAAATTGATATAATAATGTATGTCTTTATAAAACAGTTCCTGGCACTCAATTGTTACTAGGAAAGCATTAGAAACCCGCATGTCAGTCTCCTGTCAATGCAATAAAAAAAATGCAGACTTATTGCACATTTTCAACCACAACATCAACAATTATAACAACAAAAATCAACAAAAATAATGACACTAAAATAGTCTAGAAGAGCAGTATGTTTACAGTGTTGGGAAGCATTGTTCGCATAGAGAATGAAACAGTTTACGGTGACGCAGGCAACCAATCAGATTGCTTGTGTATGTTGTACCCATAATGCCTCACTCCGTCACAGCTGGAGCCTTCCTCCAGCACCCCAGAAACCCTCCTCCTACTCTCTTCTCCTTCCCCTGCTCCTCTTTCACTTTCTTTTCATTTATCTGCACCTCCTTTTCCTTCTCCTTCTCCTCGCCTTTCTTTGCCTCCTTTTCCTCCTTGCCTTTCTTCGCCTCCTTTTCCTCGCCTTTCTTCGCCTCCTTTTCTTCGCCTTTCTTCACCTCCTTTTCCTTCTCCTCATTCTTCTCCTTCTGTCTCTGCTCTTCCCTCGCCTTCTCCTCCTCCTTTTTTCTCTCCTCGTCTTCCTTTCTCTGCCCTTCCCTTTCCTTCTTCTCCTTCTTTCTCTGCTCTTCCTTTTCTTTCTTCTCCTTCTTCACAACCTCTTCCTTTTCCTTCTTCTCCTTCCTCTGCTCCTCCATGGCCTTCTCCCTGGCCTCTTCCCCTTCCTTCTTTTGCCTCCTCAGCTCGTCCCGCTCCCTTTCCCTCTTCTCCTCTTTCTCTTTCTTCTCCCTCTTCCTTTGCTCCTCTTGTTCCCTCTCCTTTTTCCTCTCCTCCTCTTTCCTCTCCCGTTTCCTCTGCTCCTCCTGCTCCCTTTCCTTCTTCCGCTCCTCTTCTCTCTCCTTCTTTTCCTTTTTCCTCTGCTCCTCCCATTCCCTCTCCTTTTTCCTCTCCTCCTCTTTCCTCTCCTTTTTCCGCTGCTCCTCCTGCTCTTCTTCCCTTTTCCTCTCCTCCTTCCTCTCCCGTTTCCTCTGCTCCTCCTCCTCTCTTTCCTTCCTCCTCTCCTCTTCTCTCTCCTTCTTTTCTTTTTTCCGCCGCTCCTCCTGTTCTGTTTCTATCCTTCTTTCCTCCTCTTTCCTCTCCTTTTTCCTCTGCTCCTCCTGCTCTACCTCCTTTTTCCTCTCCTCTTTCCTCTCCCTTTTCCTCTGCTGCTCCTGTTCAGCTTCTTTTTTCCTCTCCTCCTCTCTCTCCTTCTTCTCCTTCCTCCTCTGCTCCTCCCGTTCCGTTTCTATTTTCCTCTCCTCCTCTTTCCTCTCCCTCTTCCTCTGCTCCTCCTGCTCCCGTTCCTTCTTCCTCTCCTCCTCTCTCTCCTTCTTCTCCTTCTTCGCCTGCTCCTCCCGTTCCTTCTGGCTCTTCTTCTCCTCCTCCCGTCTCTTCCTCTCCTCCTCTTTCCGCTCCTGCTGCTCCTTCCTCTTTTCCTCCTCCCTCTGTTTTTTCTTCTTCTTCTCCTCCTGCTCCTTCCTCTTCTTCCGGTCCACCTTCCTCCTCCTCCTCCTCTTGCAGGTCTGCGTGGCCTGGTGTGCGATCCTGGACTGGAGGTGTGACTGGATGGCCGTCCCCAGAGTGCCCGGGTCCACCGATGCTCCATACACTTCCCACGTCATCCCCTGTTCGGCAGAATGGTACAGTTATTAAATACATAATCGTCCCCACTTAGTTAATAATTGCAATGATTTGATCATAATCGCCATGATTGTACTGTATATAATAAAAAACACACAGATACTGCATTCTAAGCTTGTAAGCTTAGAATGCAGTATGTATTACAATGTTTACAATACAAGTGTGTAGATCAGAAGTATAAAACTTAAAAACACTAGCCATTTCAGTTATTTGTCAAATCTGCTGGAAACTGCTGCACTGTGATTGACTAAAACGCTGCCTCGCCCCCCCTCAACTCCCTACCTCAACAACCTATAAGCACCGCCTTGCCATGAGCCTGACGAGAAAGATTTGTTGACAACAACAAAGGTTCTGGACAGTCGTGCAGGGCAAAGCAAGTGTCTGTCTGCAGGGAAACAGCTGCAGCATCAAGGTAGAAGCGACGTAGAGGAGAAAAAGGCAAAAAAAAAAAAGATAGCTACAGTATATATTATATTAATAGATGTTTTCAGAGTTTTGGCAAAAGTTGCCTGAACTGAACTGTAATTGTAAATTAACACAATTAGCCCTTCACTAAGTCCCTCCCCAATCCGTCCTTGACCAATAGGGTTAGGGTTAGCAGGGAGGGGACAAGAAAGCTTGACCTGCAAAGCAACAATCCGACTATTGGATTGTACATCACAAAATTTACAGAATTTGTGTCAACTTAAATGTGTAATAGTGACCTGTTCGTCCCACGCCACCTGCTGTGCTTTCACTCCCTCTCTCTTCTCTTCCTTCTGTCCTGTTTTCGCTACTTCCTCCGCCTGGTCTTTCTCCTCTGCTCGTCTCTCTGCATCGGGTTTCCTTCCCTCTAGCTCTCCTCCTCCTTTCCCATCCTTCTGTCCCGTCTCCTGCTCGTCCTTGAGGACGTCTCCATCCCTCACGCGTCGCGGCGCCTGGTTCGATCCCAGGCCCGGAGGCGACGAGCTCCGCTCGAAGCTGTACGCGCGCATGGAGGCGGGGAGGGACATGGCCTTGTTGTCCGTCGGGGAGAGAGGGAGCAGCGCTTGGCCGCGCAGCTCGATGTCGATCTTGCAGACGTGCTGCAGGGCGGTCGGCCGCGCTGCGACGGGGACGGGCGCAGGCAGGGCCAAAGCCGAGCCAGCTGACTGGCGGCCGGGCGGACCAACCAGGGAGCTGGTGGAGGCTGAGCGGTCCACCAGCTCCACCTCCGCCTGCACGCCCACCTCTCTCCGCTCCGCCGGCCTCGCACGCGGCGTCTCCGCCGCGTCGATCACGGTGGCCTCCCCCTTGACGCCCCTGGACTTCCCCGGGTGGGCGGAGCTTGTAGGGGGAGGAGAGGAGGTGGAGGAGAGAGGGCGGGAGGAAAGGGAGGAACGGGAAGTAGAAACGTGTCTGGTGTCAGCAGCGACGGCGGTGGCCGCACTTCCCGAGTTGCGGCTCCGACTCGGTGGGGCACCAGGTGTCGTCGTCAACCCCGGCAATCGATCTGGGCTCGCCACACCGTCCCGGGTGGTGCGGGTGTCGGCGCGATGCCGAGACGTATCCACAGAGCCTGTGCGACTCGCCGCAGCCGCAATTTTAGATTCCAACCGCTGGCGAGCGCTGGGCTCGGCAACGGCGGGCGGTTTGGGCGGCAGCGGCGCAGTGATGGGGTCAAAGGTCACACCTCTGCTCAGGGTGCTTGCATCATCACGGGGTGTGCTACTACTGTTCTCTGTCGCCATGGGAACGGGTCCCACCAAGGATGGCACCTTTTTTTCTGAGGCTCCTCCTCTTGTTGCCATGGCTACACTGGCAGTGGATTTAGGGCTGGATGTTGCCAGGGGAACCGGACAGACGCCCCAACCTATAGACGCAGGAAGCAGGAAATAAAGAAGTCAGTTATTCATTCACTTCAAAATAAAAGTTTATGGTTTGAAAACTTCTCAGGTTAGTGTTCACGCATGGACGTGTGAAAGCACGTGTGTGTGTACACGCTTGTGCGTGTGCGTGCCAAACGCTGTGTTTGGGTGAGACAATGCGTGTTAGTTTCCCTAGTAAATATGTACTCAGCAATATTTTTAGATTGCAGGTTTCATTTCTAGACTTCACCCCTGTTCTATAACTAAAGTACTCAGACAGAGGACCATATTCTATTTGATTGTTTCTGTCTGGCTGGAATTTATCTTTCTTTTTCCTTCTTATCTTTTCTTTTTTTTTTCTTTCGATGTGCATGCTTATGATGCTCTAGTTACTTGTCTTTCTGAATTTCTACTTTCTTCATTTGACCTTACATGGATTGTGGATTAACCTCATTCACAAGCTTTCTTGTGCTCAACTAATCAGCATCCATGATAAATATTAATGAGAAATCAGTTGTTAAGAGTTAGGAGAGTAGATAGCTAGAGACACCAAAAGAAAAATGGACTGAAACAAATGATATTTTCAGTGTAATTTCAGCGTCAGTACAGGAGTATTTAAAAATGACTAAACTCGCTGTAAGAAGGGGAACTTTCATGTGTTTGATATTAAAATAAAGAGGAAACTAATAATGATCATATAAAAGTACTTTATCTACTAATTATGAAAAAATAAGCATACAGAATATATTACATGAATATACTGTGATAAATGCAGTTTCAAAGTGAAGGTAAAAGTAAAACAGTGTTTTACTTTTACAGGAATGTTTGTTAGTCAAAAAAGGTTAACTGTTTGCTAGTTCTTTAACAGAATGGTTTTCAACCCTTTAATATCAAGGTCTATGATTTATTTGGTATTTGAGACACTTTTGATGACATTTGGCCTCTCAGACCCATTTTTTGTTTTTGTTGGATAAGACTTTGTACACATGCACACCGTAGGATGGTAGCATTGGTGCCATAGGAGAGTAGGCATAGAAGCCTTAGCCATAAAACACAGAAGACAGACATGTATGCGGAGCATTTACACTTGGTCTTGCTTTTTTGGGTCCAATGTTTGGCATAAGGGTCAGCCAGTCAGGCAGCCTGGCTGGTCTGCCTGACTGGCTGGTTGTTTTTCCTTTATTTTTTGATGATGGGCTCTCAGATTGGTGCAGTGATACTCCATTGTGTGCTTTGCATGTATGTCGATTGCACGCCCATTACGTAGTTTGTGTGTATGTCTATTGATCTTTGAGGGGAACTAGCCCCTTCTGTGTCCAGCTTTTAGTGCGTTTGTAAATGCAAACTTTGTTATTTATCCTAACATTAACCTTTGACCTGTCGGGTCAAACTATGTGTGTGTCAAAAAGCACTAAATATCTTGGTCACATTATAACTGACACCCTAGAGGATGATGAGGATATGTCTAGACAGAGGAGAATGCTCTATGTTCAAGCGAACATGTTGGTTCGTAAATTTCATCACTGTTCTACTGATGTCAAGGTTAACCTGTTCAGAGCTTATTGCCCCCCTCTCTATACTGCCCCACTGTGGGTCACATATAAGGAGAGTTTACGCAAGCTGCAAGTAGCTTACAATGACTGTCTTCGGATTCTGTTAAAGAAACCCAGGAGTACCAGAGCCAGTGAACTTTTCTGCTCACTGGGTCTCACCACCTTCATGGCTCTGCTAAGGAACCTCATGTTTAAATTTATGTGCAGACTGGACAGCTCACAAAATGGAATAATTGTTCAAATGTCAGATCCTGGACGTAGTACCGTGAGGTTTACATCCACCATTCGAGGACACTGGCATAAGTGCCTCTCCTAACTCTCAACTTTTTTTTTCTTTTCTACTTCTTTCTACTTTTATTATGTGTTGTACTGTTTTTAAAATGTGGGCCTTGAGCCTGTAAATAAAGTTTAAAATTAAATGGGCCATACATGGCCCACTTGTGCACAAGCAGAGCAAGCCAGCAGAGTACAAGTAAAACTATACCAACTCAGTGCTATGAGTGCCAACTTGTGCATTGCACACAGAGGGCAAATACACAAGACACCTCCAGGAGACAATACTCATGACAATACTAGATATATATAATACGTATAGATATAATTACATCACCATTACATCATCAACTAAACCAGCCAGTCGTTGTTTTTAAAAAGCAGTCCACCCTCTGACCGCAAACTGAGTGGAGTACTGTCTTGCACTCACTGTAAAGTATCTAGAACTGCAGTCTGTCGAGTAGGCCTACCAACTTGTGTATCGTACACAAGCAGGCCACACATGGCATATACTTGCATGAGCAGAGAGAGCTAGCAGAATGCAAGTACAATTAAATCACCATCCAGACAGTCAATGGGAAGGGTTTCCCATTACATTACCATCTACTCTAGCCAATTGATGTCAATTGATGACCACCTGTCTCCCCATCTCTTTGGAGGTCCAAAACCGATCTCAATACTTGCACTTGCTCTGCTCATGCGAGTAAACATTAATGACTGAATAGAATGATATAATGTATGATGACATATGCTCATCAGAGCTCCCATCCCTTCACACAGGTGTGATTTTTATGTTTGCGTTAAGGATTTTTTTAAGTGGCACTAGTGCCACCAATACGTATGTTGTTGGCCAGCCAAATCTATGGACTTTAATGTTTGTTTATGGCAGTAAATGAGAATGTACTGTAATACAATGTATATAATATATAAATACCTGAGTGTGATTTTTATTAATTCCATCAAACTAGTATTTAGTTAAATAAAGCTTAAAAGATGTATGTTATGTACTGTATGTATAGAAGATCTCTGTGTTTCACAGTGAATGGGATTACCTTCAGGAGGACTGAGGCTCTGCTGGTTCTCACTGCTGGATGCCATCAAACCAGAACCAACAGTGGTAAACGTCCAAGAAGAGGTTGTGGATGCTGAGGTGGGTTGTGGCGAGTCACGTGGAGAGGAAGACCATTGCATCAAACCAGGTTTTGAGGTGGATCTAGAATCTGGGCTGGTCTTCAAGCCAGGATCATGAGTGTTGGTTGAACTGGATTGAGGAGAACCAGACAGGGAGGGGGCCGCTTGTGCTGAATATGGCTGTAGGTCAGAAGAGGATTTAAGTCCAGGGGAAGGCTTGGGACTAGAACCCACATTGTCCTTCGTGTTTGCTGGGGACCCACCTGATAAGAGTTGTGGAGAGATGGGGGGTGGGACAGATCCAACGGGATCCAACTTGGACCCAGAAATTGGCTGAACCTTTTTTGGACTGGACTTTGAGGTGGTTTTAGAATCAGAACCAGACAAGCAAGGGTTAGGATCTGGGCTCGTCTTCGGATTGATATGAACCTCGGAAGCAGCTTCTAATTTAGATTTAGACGCCAGACTATCCTTCAAACCTGCTCCACCTTTAGGGTTGGAAGCGGTTTTCGATTTAGGACCAGGTTTAGAATCTGTTCCATGTTTGGAACCTGTCCCAGTTTTAGAATGGGGGCTGTCCTTGGAGGCAGAACTGTTTTTTAAGACGGCTTTAGAACCTGAGCTAGATTTAGAAGCCTGACTGGAATTGGCTTTGGAACTTGCTTTGGAATCAGTAGAGGCAGATTTAGAATCCAAGCTGTCCTTGGACCCGGTTCTGGACGTAGAACTGGAGCTATCTTTAGAAGTGTCTGCATTGTCTCTACGGGTGTTTGTTTTGGGGCTTTTAGCTGGATGTGGCATCTTAGAGCCACCATGTGCTTCTTTATGTGGTTTGGGACTGGCAGCAGTTTTGAGGTTAGTTGTGTTTGAGTGATTTTTCTGAGGCTGTGTTTTGGCATTGGAAGTCGCTTTGCATGGCGTTTTGGGGCTTGTGCTGACTGTATCGTCCCATCTCGGTTTTGGTTTGTGGCCAACAGGGAAGAGCACTGTTCTCGGGGAGTGAGTCTCAGGGCTTAGAGCTGTCGACACGGAAAACACCGCTCTGGTGTTTGCTCTGGTGTTTTCAGTCCTGCTGGTGTGTACTCTTGGACTCGCGGCAGAGCCGTCGGTAGGTTTTGTGGACGTTTTCAGAGATACGTTGGGCTTGGAGGAGGTGAGAATGCTGGCTGATTCCGTTCTCTGTGTTTGTGTCTTTTGAGTTCCTATGAGTCGTGGGCTGGTCTTGGGACTGATGCTGGTTAAACGTGTTGCTGCTGTTGAGCTGGGATTGTCGGGACTGAGGGTCAGTCCTCTTTTTCTCTCCTCCTTCCCTCCTCCTTGCTGGTGGTCAATCTCTTCGGCTTTGGAGGAGTGGCAGTGAGATGAAAAGTTGGCCCTCCCACTCAGACCCTCCTTCTCCCCTGGCGAAGTCGCCGTTATTGATTTCCCGGTTTCTGTGGAAAGCGGCTTGCGCGTGATTCCGACTCTGTCCGTGTTGTTATTCCCATCGTCCTTCCTGTTCACCCTGGAAGTCCCCGGCGCACCGCCATTCGGGAGCTTTCTAGTTTCCGGGGTGTTGCGTGGGTTGCTGGGCGACGACAAGTTGAGGTTGAGATTGAAATTTGGCTCCGTCCCAATCCCAAAGTTGGCGGTGAGTTCTGTGTTATCAAGGACTTCCTCAACCGGGTCTTCTGATTGGTTGATCTTCTTCCTACGTTTGGAAACATCTGGAGAGGTCTCCATTGTGATGGTGACTTAAGCACTACTGATTGGCTGGTAAAGCTATAAGAGGCGACAATGTAGCACCTGGTTGGAAATCAAGCAGTGAACAATTACAAACAATAACAATAATAAAATATACTATGTTGTAAGTTACTTAGGACTAGGATAATAAGTAGTCAGCAACCTGCGGCTCAGGAGCCGCATGCGGCTCCAGAACACAGCCCTAGTGGCTCAGTGGCTGTAGCATTATTACATACACACACTGGGGTGATCCGCACCAAAATAATATAAACATTTCAGTCACCCAAAACACGCTGCGCTGTCTGACAGTTGCCAGTTAAAGTAGCACTTGGCCATGTCAAAAAAGCCCAGCAGTTATCAGAGGTGGAGCTTTCAATCTGAACCACCCATTTTCAAAGGTTTACTCAGTTTACTATGTCATTAATATACCTTAGAGATGCTGTGTGGACTAGAAATGGAGTTCTGTAAAACTTTAGAAACTCCATTTCTGAAGAAAGGTTGTGTTTCACCATGTTAATGATTTTTCTTTGAGGACCTTTTTTTCTGAGAGTGTGCAAATGGAACCAAATGGACCCGCCAGGGTCCATTTGGTTCACATTTGCACACTCTCAGGAAAAAAATAATAAAATGCGGCTCCAGACAGATTTTGAATTTAATTTTGGGTCGAAAATGGCTCTTTCAACATCTTGGGTTGCCGACCACTTAGGACTAGGATAATAAGTAGTATACACTAATAAAATAGTACAAAATATTAGCAATAATAATAATGATAATACAAAATTGTTATTACTGCTTTACATTAAACAATTCCCATACAAGTACACACACATTAAACATTAGTTAAAATGTACAATTTATATTAGAACATCTCAAGCTCTTAAATGTTATGATTGTGCAGCTGTGCAGCATGCAAAATAATCTATTGTCTATTGTCATATACTGTACACACACCTTTATTCACCGTCCAGCTTGTCGATGAACGGTCGGAATAAATGTCACGTTTTCGTGCAGCAGCAATTCCATCCTTCCTTCGCTTGGCTTCAAAGCGCTGTTCTGAACTGCTGAGAGAGAGAGAGAGAGAGAGAGATATAGAGACTCGTGCTGTTTCATTCTAAAGACTAAACTCAGGAGACGGACTGAGGGTGTTTCCTCTCTGCCAACGCAAGCAAGCAAGCAAGCCTCATGGATGAATTTATGAATAAATAATTGAGAAAATAGAGAGACAGGGGGTGGGACGGAGAATGAGAGAGAGGTTGGTTGAGAGGAGGACAAATATGACTTGAACCATTATACTTGCCCTCTATGACTAAAAATAAATACACTTTATACATTTTATTTCTTTCATAAATACAGAATCTGCTCCTGACCAAAGTTGATGTCATAATGTGTCTGTGTGTGGTCAAGACCTATATGGAATTATGGAATGTGTATGCAATTTTGAGGTATTTGTACTACTTTTCCAATTTACATAAAATTACTTCTACTCCAACATTGTGAGCTTGTACATTTGCCATTTTCAAAAGATTGTTATGCATTTGAAAAGTTGAAATGGAGCATCCTGCTAAATTTGGTACTTATAGCTATATTTTCATGGAAATACTTTTGTACTTCTACTCAAACACATTGTGAAATCCGGAACTTTTAACTTGGGTTAGTCAGTATTGGTACTTACTAGGTAAACATTGGGGTACTTTTACCACTGCCTTTAGGCTCTTACTTGGGGTGCCTGATGGTCCGAGTTGTCCAGACATGCTTGGCCTGATACTGTGTTGTGTCCCGTTCCTTACAGGGGCTACAGACTGCAGAGTGCAGTCCGTGTTTCGGACGGTGTGACGTCACATCCTGCATTTTTGAATGGGTGTCAATGAGACTTCCGGCTTGTTCCGGTCTGAATTTCGGCCAACTGCGGGTCTTTCCTGCTGCCTGACCACTTTCCAAAATGCAGACAGGAACTAGCCGGAAGTTCCCATTGAAATCCGTTCAAAAAAGGAGGATATGACGTTACACCCTGGCCGAAACACGGACTGTGCAAAATGCAGTGTAGAGGCAGCCTGACGCGACCTGACTTCCTTTTTCTCTCTCCTTCTTTCCTTTCCATCTTCATTTGGTACTATCAATAGAGGTAGAAAAGCCAACAACAAAAAAGTCCTTACTTTATGTTTAAACATGTTTATGGTCATATTTAGCAGCTGTAATGTTTAGGTAGTAGTTTTATTTAATAGACAGTAATATTTAATATACTGTAGTTGCATCAGGCATCAGGTTGGAGACATGGGCACCCAGAGAGCCTATACTGCTACAATGGCCTTAGCTAAGTTAGCTTTTAGAATAAGGTTAAGCACTTCTCTGCTGTTAGGAAGAGACCACTTTCTATACAAAATGTATTTTTTCCCCAGTGTTTTCATTTTTTTTTAAATATACAGTATATTGAAAGCTAATGCAATGCTGTTCCAACAAAGTTGATGTTGTGACTTTATATATTGTGAATTGGCTGGAGTTAGTGGGGTGGAGTTTGCTACTTTGGAAGACAGTTTGGGGTTCTAATGGAGTTGAGGTTTTATCCTAATTTGCTTTTTACTACTTTTCATTAGATCAATATTTTCAAAACAGCAAAACAACAGATGAAGTGTGCATCTGTGTAATCTGTGTATAATAAAAAGAATAAATAATACAAAAAGAATTATATATAATAAAAACTGAAATTGAGTAGGTGGTTCCATAAATTTTTCCCCTAGTCTACAGCTTACCAGGTACAATACACCAAATCAAGAGTGACATCTAGTGGACATGCATTGGATAGGGATAGCAGCCTTAATGTTTATGCAACAAAGAAATCATACTTGCTAAGACAGTGTTGATTTCATAGACTAAAACACAATCAACGCCTGTCAAAATATTGTAACGACCCTGTAAAAGACACAGCCGTAACTTGTTGCTTGCCCGCTCTACTGATTTGGTGGCTGGGGTTCGACTCCAGCTCAGGGTGCTAAACGTTACATTATCCCACTTCTGACACCAATGTACATTTAACACCCTGAGCTGGAGTTGAACCCCAGCCTTCAACTCAGTAGGCCAGGCAAGCAACAAGCCACGGCAAGAGCTCTTGGAGGATAATTTGTATTAAAACGTCAAAATAATAATAATAATAATAATAAGTCAATGAAGGTTTTATTGAAACTCAGTCATCAAACTGAAGACGTGCAACATTTTCAACACAAAAACATGGCGGCAGATCCTATTTACATGTGTGTGTGTGCAGTCTAACAAACAACCGCTAAACCGATAAAAACTACCATAGAAACGCAGCCCAACATCACACCCAGTTGCCGTTGGAACTTCCCAGATTGCCACGGTTACTGAGCAATTAACCCTCCTCTCTGTAAAGTTGTGGAATAAATCATGTTTGTGTTTTACCCCAATATTCCCTCAGTACCATCTCTCCAACAATGCGAGACAATGTGATAAACGTGTGACACAAAATAAGTTCCTGGCATCCACAATGACTGCGAGTTGGAGAGACGGGTAGAGAGACTGAAGAGTTGGTAGGCTATTGCGAAGGAAATATGTAAGAGTAAGAAAGACAAGTAAAAAGACAAAGCAGGAAGGATGGGATGTAAGGATGCAGAGGGCAGGAGAGGAGTCACCAGAGCAGGTGTCAAACAGATGTTTCCAGAACTTCTTATGGCCAAACTACACCAATGAAACACACGTCATTTGGGAGTTGCATGACGAGTCATTGGACTGCAGTTGGGTCTTCAGGCTCAGTCCACGGTACACCAATGATTTCCACCGCAACCAGTGATGGGAAGTAACTAGGCCGTAATGTACAATTTTCTATAGTTTCGAAACGTTTACTTCTACTCCAATATACCTCAAAGGCAACTATTGTACTTTTTAATACTCTGTTACAATGATTTGTGAATTTATTTGCGAATCACTTTGAATTATCATCATAAAACACACTAACCTCTTCAGCCATAATCTAAACTTTGGCTGTTTGAAAATAGCCGATGCGTCAGATTATCAACTTATAGATCGGAAATTTTCAAACCATTCATATAATACATTTTGTACATTTGAAATACACGGGTACTTTCTCTAACTACTTTGTTGTAGCTGCAAAACAACTTTGCGATTTTATCACAAGCCTTACAGAAACACTAGTCTTTTCTTTACATTACTTGATTCAGTATTTAGATATTTGATGTTCATTTTATCTGCCCTGCCCCTTCCTATACAAGCCCGGTATAACTTAAAACTCCATTTTAACCATAATAGATTAATTGAAAACACACTATTTTTTACAGCCTTGGCTGCACAACCTACAATAGGTACATTATACTGCATTATTTTGTTACAACTAGTTGGGTTGTGAATCACTGGTGTGGATTGAGCTTTAATTAAAGTGCTTTGTGAAACAAAAGACTACTAAGTGACCAATCAAAACACAGCCTCTGGGTGAAAACAACCAATCGGCTATGTGGAGAGGAGGGAATGGGAATTATGGGAAGCAATCAAGACGTCATTACTGCTGCTGGAGAGACGCTGGTAAACACGCCAGGCTTCTTACTCTTATGTTGGGTTCAGAGTGTGTTTTTTCCTCACTTTTTTTGGGATTCATACATCTGAGAAATGTCATCAATGGCCTTAGATGGGTCTCTTGGACCCAAATGACCAAATGAAATTGACCAATAGAGTAACTACAACCTGTCATTTTCGTAGATTCCAGACAGCACCACATAGACCAGTGTTGGGAAATATTACTTGGAGTAATATGTTACTCATTATTACCTTGTAATCCAGAGTAATATTAGATATTATGTTATATTACACCCCCAACAAAAGAGAGATGTTCAAGAATACTGTTTAGTCAACTACTTTCTGAACTCATTGCTGATGGGTGAACTGATAAGTCACCAATCAGCAAAAACGGAAAAGGACTATAAAATGAAGCAGAAATCTCTATTGAACCTGAGTAATATGTAATACTGTATATTAAAAAAAAAATACTGTTAGCATTTTGGCGTAATAGGGCCTACTAATTGTTTGGCAGTGTATTCAACACTGGAATTCATGACATAAGCCAACATAGGCTACATCTTTTCTTTCATCAGTCCGTCATAGCAGTAAGAAGAGTGACATGTTCCAACCGGTGAGCACTGCAGCAGCCTCAGTCTCTACTAGCACAACAGGTGAAATGGATTCAGATAAGACTTGAGATCACTTCATGTTTCAGTTCCAACAGTTTAGAATATTCCAAGCAGTTGAGAAACAGTGTTAATACATTAAAAGGATCCCTGGCTAATATGACAGGGTGACCATATTCTCAAAGGAGAAAACCAGGACACCTTAGGGGGGGGGGGGGGGGGGGGGGGGGATCATTGAACGTTTTTTTGATCAAAGAACTAGAACAGTCCATCGAGCGATAACTGTGGTGGTGTTTCACTGTATGAAAAGACCAGGCAGCCTCCGTTGCATTCACTGCATCATCGTTCCCTGGTTTCACGAAATATTCAGATATCGAACAGGCGCTACTATCACATCGAACAGCTTTTTTGTGTTTTTCTGTGTCAATGTGGGATTTTAGGTCCCTTGCACCGCCATTGCAGAGCGAGACATACGTGCCTGCTTTGCAAACAGTGCACAGTGCTTCACTTTTGTCTCGCCCCGGTCTGAATACAGGGATTTTTTTCTGTAACTCGTATAAACGTGCACTTGCGCTTGGGCATGGTGGTGGAGACTGACAACCACGCTGTCTAGTGTCTACTAACTGATTGACGAAGGCTGCCTGCACTGACTCTGCTCAGGGCTGAGGTCATCGTGCACAGTGTCCTAGTGCCTGTCGATTTACTGGTCCGATGTAAGCAAAGACGTGTCGGAAAGGAACTGAATGAAAGTAATTTTACAAAAACCGGGACATTTCCTCATTTTCTAAAAATAAACCAGGACACCCAGGACAGGACGTGAAATACGGACATGTCCTGGGAAATACGGACGTATGGTCAGCCTATAATATGACAAATATGCCTTAAAACATTTTAGACCTATGGGATTTTATGGAATGAAAACTTATTTGATGCTCATATTAACTTTAGAAAGTATTGAGTTGTTTTATGCATTTAATAATCCCATAGGGCTGGATCACACATGGACATATGACATCAACTTGTGAGTCGTGATAATGTTTTAAGGCATGAGCGTCTCATTAGCCAGGGATCCTCTGGACCGCATCCGTGTCTGTCTGGGAATCGGTTCCACTGAAGACAAATGTTTTAAAAACAAACAAAACAATAAGAGAACTGACCTAAAATTGATTTACATGTGAAGATTCAAGGAAACGATGTATAGTACAGGACCTCAAACAAAGAAAGTGCTACACCGAGTTCTATCCACAAACACAACATCTTTAACCATTAACCATACTGGTTCCCATCCCTCGATATCAGGACAAATTGTTGTAACGCCAATTGTTTAATGACAGTATGACACTGACACCCAACCCAAGCCATGAACTATATCCTTTAAAAACACAAACAATGCAGTCGCTGCCACATTGCTCTGCAGGGCAAGAAAAAATAATCATAAAATAAATACACAAAAATTAATCATGCCTCGCATTTCAAAACTCCTGGTTTCTTTGAGGTCCTGGCATCCCAACAGTTCCACAAGTAGTTCATTTTGCCTGATCGATCAACCGGTGATGATAGGTTATCATTTGGGGGATGGTGGGTGTCTGCCATGGGGTCTTCTGTACAAAAATAAACATCTCCTCTCGTAGTAAAATAGACAACAATCTTTTAGCGCTCTGCTCTGGAGACTAACAGTGCCAGCAGCAGCAGCGCCGCACACACACACGACCAGAGGATCCTGGTTACACATAGGCTAAAAGGAACACAAACCGTACATAAAGGAGCGGCAGTGGCTCAGGGGTAGAATGTCTGGCAGAGCAGGCCGGGTGGGAACCCGCACCGCTCCTAGTTCGAAGTGTCCTTGAGCATGACTCTGAACCCCCAAATTCCTCCCCATGTGCAGGTTGGTGCACTTGCATGGTTTCCTCCACGATTGGTGAATGAGTGAATGTAGGTAATGCACAATCTATGTTAAGTGCCTTGGATATAAGCGCTATATAAATGCACCATTTACCATAAAGAGGTGTGTGTATCTTTATGCAAGTCAGGGCAGTGACATCCTGAAGGCAAAATGAAGTGACTGGTTCAAATACAAGTGGAATTCTACCTGCCTGCATCCCATGATGGAGCGATCAGGCATTACCAGTAGACTGCTGCTACCAGACAGAAAACTCTGAATCACATGGTGTCAATTAACTACTAAGCACATCTACTCAAGTTCTGTACTTGAGTATCTTTACTTTACCGGAGTATTTCTAATTTTGTTATACTACCTCTGCAATTGCATCTCAGAAGCAGATATTGTACTTTTAGCCAACTACAATTCTTTGAAAACTTTAGTTACTTGGTAGATGTACTTTTTCTTACACAACATACATTTTGGTCATTTGAAAATAACCGTCCTGCAAGCTCCTTGGCATCCTTGAGCTTGTAGATTGGCTATGTTCACTGGATTTTTATACATTAGAAAACTTTAATAGGGACATTCCATCGAATGAATACTTCACACTTAAATTACTTCCCACCACTGTGTGACAGACTTTTAGATCTGTGACGCAATCAAATGCGGTGACATCCAAGAATCACACCTGTGTGAAGTGAGGGGCCACTGCTATCATTGTACATCATCCTAAAATAGACATGTCTAATTTCTCAGACACTATGATGTAAAATTCCCCATTGTCAATGGAAATGGACAAAGGTTGTGGACAGACAACAAAAGCTGGAAACAAGAGGGGCTAGCGCCCCTCAGAGATGTCCTGTGACAACAACACAAGGACTCCAATGGATACTAAACATGAGGTTTGATTGTCAGACAGGGGCAGCAAGAAAAAGAAAAAGGCGGCAAACTGTATCACCAAGGCAACAGACAATTCTGGTCAGGCAAACAGACAGACAGACAAAGGCAAGAACAGGCGAACAGGAGGGAAATAAGAAAACAAGGCAACACGTAAAGACAGGGTTCCACCTCCACCGCAAATGTTTCTGTACACAAGTATTTGTCACTGGAAGCACACTGCTTGTTTCAGTGACCTACTTTCAAACGTTTAAAAATGTTACATTGTCAAAAAAAAAGGTTTTCTGTGTGCATTTTTTTAATCCAGCCATATGAGAGGACCTTGGTTCAGGACCTTTGCTACCACACAGACGTTCAGGGATCAACGCACTGACCCCGGAATTATACAGGACACACAGGCAAAACACTAAGAGTAAATCTACAAAATACTGTGTAGTTATACGTTATTGGAATACTGCAGTGGAACTGTGGTAATAATACTTTGTCACCATGAAGGCAGAACACAGGTACATAGTCTTCGCAAAAACACCGCCATAAATTTCGCCGCGTTGCCCGGACTCTCCAGATGCCTCCATTTTCGAAACCGAGGCCAGTCTTTCAAAAAAATAAAAAAGAAAAGTTATGCGTTAAAAACTTCCAATTCTTTTCTCCACCTTTCCTCAAATACTGGTCATGGAAGAAGGTCCAGGACATGGCACACACAACAAGATGTCCCGTGTATGTTTTTGCATGGATTCTATATTAAACAAAGGAAATAATTTGAGATCAAAGTCCTTGCGATTCCACTTGGAGATGAAGCAGTTGGGTCAACTATATGAATTGGAGTATTGTGTTGCACATACAGCTTGAAGGTAGACCGTTTACCGTGCACAACGCCCGCCACACACAATTATCTTTATGCCTATGAAGAACCCTCACTTCCACATGCGTGCGGTGGGGTCGTGCGGGATACATTTCCAAGGCCTGCTTGTCCAAATTAAAAAATAACTTCCCTTATACAATTACATTTTAGACCTGTAGTGGTCCCGACAACGTGGGACTGAAGATCCCACATCGTCAAAACTCTGTATCGAGCTAGTGTCCAAACCGTTAGGCCGAGATATTCACATTGACTTGAAAAGATTGGGACGAACTTGATTTGTCGACCTGATTTTCGAATCGGGAACGGAAAGTGTACCGAGCAGGTTGAACCCAGGTTGGCTCATTTACACACACAATTTAACCGCTGACACATCCAAGGCTTACCGTTAGTCCTACCAAATTAAACCTAGATGAATGTCAAAATCATCGATCCAGCTCGTTTTATAGGCTGCTTTGGGTCACATAGACTGGTACAGCACAGCTTGGCTCATCTCCCTTTTGGTGAGAATGGACAGTTCCAGAACTGACCAATACTTAGCTAGACAGCAAAGCTACAGTACATTTAAACTGTAGTTTGTTGGTTTAAGCCGATTTGCGTCTACACAAACACCTTTCTGACGCAGTCGGTGCCATAAAAGCACCCTAGTTCTATTTTAGGTTGTAGACCAGCACTGTCTGGTTCTCATCTAATCCGAGGCATCTGTGAAGCAGAGCACAGGTTGAATATGTCCTTGTATCTGGCGTAGGAAACAAAGTCGGGTCTCACATTTAGGATTTTTCGATTTTTTAAACCGATCTCCACATCTCTTCTGTATTGGCTGGCAACGAGAGAGCAGATGGGGAATGCCTGTTCCCCTCGGGATTGAACCTGATTTGTATCATGTACCACGACGGTGTCACAAGTCAGAAAATGGCCGACTGGCGATCTCACAACATGTTGCAAGAGCGACACATTGTGAGCTTGTGAGTCAGCAGCTTTCGCATGTCGCGTGATGCACCAGGAATTAGGTCTGTACTCAAAGCCCTGGTGCTCGGTTCAAAACCGGTCCAGAATCCAGTGCTGCTGGTACCAAGCTAAGGTCACGTTTAGACTGGCATAGTCTAGATCCATTCTGGTTTGGTTCTAGATTTCATGCCAGGGTTAGTCCCACTGGGGAAAAATAAAAAATAAACACCCAATTCCCAATCCACAGTGTGTTGGAGTCCATCTTTTTGGTAGTATATCTGGAGGCATGGGGTTGGGGTCACTCAAGGGACAGTGGGGGGGTTTGGATCCTCAGGATTTGGGGTCTCCCAGGGGGCAGCGCTCCATAGACCCGATGGACACCTCCTCGTCTGAGAGGCCCGTTTCCACCGCGATCACCAAGGATGCCACAGAGGAGCTGCTTGCCATTGGCTGGAGCTCACCTAGTTCAGTTAAAAACAACAACAAAAGGGTCTTAACTTTAGAATTTGTATCACACACACAAACAAGAGTACATGCTTAATTGCTACATAGTTACTAATAAATAATCACAATTGTATGTAGGAATGAATTAATTGCTCGATTTTACTCACAGCATTTGACATACATACAGTACATGTACATGTCATGATGTGAAATCAGTGGGCCAATCTATGGCAGATTTCATGATGCCAACCAGGACGTAGGAAGTAGAAACTGCCCACACTTGGTCCATTTATTTTTACATTCTGTGTGAAATCATGCAATCAAGGTGTAGTGCAACAGAGTCACCAGTGGGTGGCAGTATACCACCATAACATACCTCAAAATGTGTCTCAGCAGGACAACAACATGATGAAGGAAAGTCATTGTGTGTGTGTGTGTGTGGTGTGTGTGTGTGTGTGTGTGTGTGTGTGCGTGTGTGTGTGTGTGTGTGTGTGTGTGTGTGTGTGTGTGTGTGTACCAACCCGTGTGTGTGTCCGTGGTAGCAGTGACAGGACTGTCCCGCAGTGTGTCCGGGTCCTGGTAGTCCTGGGGCAGACCCATGCGTCGGACCCCTGGGTCCAAGACCACGGAGGAGGAGGAGCCACCGTCGCTCAGCGCCCCCTCGCTGGACGCCTCCAGAGCCATACCGCCCACCCCTCCTAAACCCACCCCTCCACCCATACCCATGGCCAACTCGTAGTCCAAGGGCAGGTCATCCAGGCAGTCGGCATTCAACTGAGAGAGATGGAGATGGAGGGAGAGAGAGAATTAAATCATTATTAGCAGTGGTGGAAACCCACTGAGGCCTGAAAGCAGATCATATACAAATTCTTCAAAATCATTGCAGTTTTCTGAAAAACCTATTTCTATATGAGAGGTTCTCAAACTGTTTCATGTCTTGTCAACGAATTGGACGCTGACCCCATCTGAAAATATGTTTATGCGTGCAAAGATTTGCACGCATACATTTTAAATAATGGCTATTGTGGTTAAAGGCTAAGGCGACAGATCCATTCCAGGTGTTAATGGGAATTTTACTTTTGGAAAATATCTATTCAGAGTTTTTTTGTCCTACCGACAGAAACGATGTGAAACGAACCTTGTGTGCGATATGCAGTGCTAACAAATTTCATTCATGTTTCCAATAAGACATTTGGAGCTGAAGTAGATAGTGTGAGAGAGAGAGTGACATCTCACGAAGTACAGAGCCTCTTGAAGCAGATGTTGAAGATGTCTGGATGAGATTAAGTTATCAATGCTTTCAACAGATCTCTCTCTTTCTCAGAGAGCCTGCAGGCAGCAAGCAACAACTCCAGCAACTTTCTATCCGGCTGGTTCACAAACAAGTCCCACTTTCTGTTGGGCCTGACTTGAGCAAAATGTTGTCTTCTGTTTACGTTTCCTTCCTACAACTTTTATTGTATTTAAACAACAACAACAACAACAACAACAAACTATGTTGATGATCATAAAATGTCCCTGGGACTCATCTAAAAAGACCCTCCCTGCATCCCGGGACTCATTAGATTGAAGACCTATTCACATCACTGAGACTGGCTTTTTCGTTTGGGAAAGTGATCTAGGAGAGAATCTGGCACTGGAATTTAGTGAGCGACTGAGTGAGTCACTGTCTGTCTGGATCTGATGTCAAACCACTGGACTGATCAGGGCCAACGCAACACATTCTGAGCTCGTAAATCTTTGGCTTTCACAGACTGGTGTTGAGGGAAATGGGAGCCCTGGGGAACCCTGGGCCAGAAGCCATAGAGTACAGAGTTGCGATATCGAAGTTGCACAAAAAACAGCCCGGTCACGCGGAACAGTACAGAGTTATAACTCTGTCTTACTCTACGGCTCTGCACAGGGCCAACTAAGTACAAGAATACACAGCAGGCTTCTGTGGCCTTATGTGCATTCTTAAGCTAACCACCATACAGAAACACATCTGCCTATGCATGCATCCTTGCATGCTTCAATTATAAACATGTTCAAATAACTGTTATGTGGCAACACTTTCCAGTAGTCTGAGGATATCGGTTTGTAAATCACTAAATGTTCCCAGTGCTACAGCCATAACCATTTGACATTCTTCAAGTTAGCAACAAGAACCACCAGACGCGCGCACACTCACGCTCACAGATACACACACACACGCACATACACACACACGGTGATAAATGATACAGTTAGCCCAAATGATACAGTTAGCCAGAGTGTGCAGTTTGACAAGGGCGTAATTGGGGAGAAAGCTTTAATTACTACTCGTCACCTATAGGTTTCTCACAGCCAAAGTGTACTTTTGGTTTAAAATCTCTTATTAGCTGATTTACACTCAAATTAACAACAGCTATAGTGCACATACATAGCTATTTCCGCCAGCAAGTCTTTTTTATCCCATCATAAATAACAGATACATCTTTATAGCACACATGTTTTGAATTCCATCCCACACCATAATGCTACATTCAAAATAAATACAATAATAATAATATACAGCAGAGTGCATACACACTAAAGCATGAATGAATGATATGGCTAAACACTACAAAACCATTTTCCACTTTAAGCATCAATTGTGGTCATTTAATTTAACACAATTCCCGTTCCATACTGGCAGTTTTGTCTCACTGGTTGCTTGCTTCCCAGAGTGGAACAAAATTCCAATCGTATCAAAACGTAGACTCATCACAAAGGAAAGTGCCAAATACCCTTATAAACTTTAAGGGGGTATAATCACACATCGTCTCTGGCTGGCTTTCAGAAATGCTGTTGTTATCAACTGCCAGCTTTAGCTGAGTGGATAGATAGATAGGCCAAACGGACAACTCCAACAGACCAGCATTTAGTTCAGCAGCACAAACCAGTCGGCTGATGGAACATTATATGCATTTCATCGGTTCCACTACAGTGGGGGCTGAGGTAGGATAGCGGCAGGGGACAAGGAGGAACTTTCAGAACACGTTTTTGCATCCCTCCTTAAAATACAATGTTAAATATAGCTGCAAGCAGCAATAAGACGTGAACAAGCAAGCAGCAATAAGGAGTCAGAACAATACGCGCAAGCCACAGTAACATGGGAGCCTGAACTTGAGAAATACATCAGCTAATTGTGGGAGCAGGGTAGGGTTTTTGAAGACTGACAGACTCGCGCTTTGGATTGTCAGTCGCCAGACTTGAAACCACAACATTCTGTTCCGAAGTCTGGCGCTCTACTGACTGAACTATCCAGACTGAATAATTTCCTTCATTGTTGTTAACAGTATGGCAGTATGACAAGCACAATAAGCCATATGTAACCCAGGGTAAAACTCAATGTAATGGTAATGGTGGTTGTCACTATTTGGCCATGATCGAGTCGAAATGGTAATACTGTGGTAATAATGTGTTATTACCATTTTTACAGTGTGTACCAGTTCCCACTAATATCCAGCAACTTCACATTGCCATTGAAGAGGAGTGGACCAACATTCCACCGGCCACAATTGACAATCTGATAAACTCTATGCGAAGAAGATGTGTTGCACTGCATGAGGCAAATGGTGGTCACACCAGATACTGACTGGTTCGGAGTCCCATACCCCCAATAAGGCAAAGAAAAATTGCACATTTAACGGTGGCCTTTTGTTGTGGACAGTCTAAGGTACACCTGTGCACTAACCATGATGTCACATCTACATCTTGATGTGGCACACCTGTGAGGTGGGATGGATTATCTTAACAAGGCAGAAGTGCTCAATATCACACATTTAGGCAGATTTGTGAACAGTGTTTGAGAGAAATGGCTATATTGTATATCTGGAATGAATTTTAGGTCTTTAAGTCCATTGCCTGAAAAATGAGAGCAAAAACAAAAGTGTTGCGTTTATATTTTTGTTGAGTATAGTTTGTGAGAATATGTTTTTGGACCAGTACTGCGACAGAAGTAGGTAGTTTTTAGAAGGAAATTATAATGAACCATAAAGAACACAGGACACTGTAAATTATGCTTAATTAAATTATTATTGAATTAATGAAAAGAAAATGAAAACCAAAAACCAAATAAACAAATGCAAATTAATTAAATTAAACCAACATAGATTCGACCCAAGTCAGTGTTTAGTCAATTGTCCAAAGTTCATCCGGGATCAGTGTCATTGAGAGTCAGTGTGTGTGTAGTCAGTAGTCAGAGTGTGTGTTTGGACATGGAGGGTCCTACCGTCAGGTTAGGACAGAAACAGAACAGTAGGTTTGTTTTGGGTTAGCTTGCCATTGTCTTCACTTTCATCGTCACCATGATCAGACGGTCGAAGAGTTAACTGGAAAAACCTGAACACAACAAGGCCAAATTAAACATCTACAATAAAACAACTAACTGATCTACAAGTTCAAATAACAAAAATCAGTATTCACAAATAATGTCAATATTATACCATCAAATCCAAACAAAACGGATCAAACAAATGTTTCCAAAACAAAACTCACCAATTCTGTTCAGATTCACAGCTCATTCATGCTCAGTACGCTCACCTGTGGGGTTTGTATGTAGGTCTAAAAGGATGTTAATCTGTGTTAGTATAATGCTTTATATTGCAATGTTTGGGAAAATGTTTGAGAGAAGGAGAGCATACAGACCTGTCCCCAGCCAGTGATGTGCACCTCACTGACTGAGACAGAGTACTGGCTTTATACTGGGGGTGTGGTGTGTGTGATTGCAACCTGGTGTGACGGAGTGAATGATTGGTGAGCTCTGAGTGAGTGGTGAGCTGAGCTGTGAACTGTCACTAGTGACAACTTGGCCGAATAGGGACAGTCAAAAAGATACAAGCGAGCAATTTTCATATATATATATATATTGTGGGAGGTCTGAGACAAATCGAGGACAGAGACAGTACCAGTGTGTGGACGCACGGTGGCGCCCCTTTGGTTTATTAACAAAAAACGTAAATAAATTGCCATTTTTCAATCAGCAGCCAAGGATGGTTAACAGTTCAATCAAGAAGTGTAGGGGGTTCCAGAAGTCTTCGTACTGCAGGGGGCGAGAGAACAAAGTTAGGTGAGTCTACATGAGAGGTGGAGTAGTAGTTGGGGCCTCAGGCTCCTGTCTGGGCTGTCAACCAACTGATCTCTTTTCTTCTAGGGTTCGGGGGGTGGAGGCGGTATGGAAAGGTAAGTATGGTCTCTTTCAGGTGTCCGGTAAGTATTAGCATAGGTTGGGGTCCTCCAGGGGGTGGTTTTAAAAGCAGGGCGCTCAAATTACAGGTTTGAGTATTTAGAGTAAAAATACTTTCAGGAGGTAAGTAATCTGGGTAAAAGTACTTTACAGGCTATGTAATTGGAGTACAAGTACTTTCTTTAGGCGGAAAATAATTAGAGTAAAAGTACTTTACAGGCTATGTAATTGGAGTACAAGTACTTTCTTTAGGCAGAAAATAATTAGAGTAAAAGTACTTTACAGGGCAAGTAATTAGAGTAAAGTACTTTCTTCGGAGGTAAGTAATTAGAGTGAAAATACTTTTTAGTTAGGGACGAAAGAGCACCTCGTAGGGACCCCGTGGGTTCGGCCGTCAGGTAAGTGCTCAAGTAAGTATTTATACTCAATTACACGGCGGGGGGTTGGGCTGATCTACAAACTCAGTGGCAGAATAAAGGGACAAATAAAGTTCTTTCACGACGTGAAACAAAAAATATCCTCTTCAGTTAACGTCAACTTGTGTCTTCAAACAAAATCTTTATCCTTAGCGACTTCTAGGCAGTGCCGCTTTAATTCCATTAAGTGGTAAAAAAAAAAATAGTCTTTTCTTACGACCTTGGGTGGCTTGGAGATTCAGGCTTCCTCTTGTCCTTGCATCAATCCAGCTCCAGGTACGTCCAATGTAAACAAAGGGTTTTTCTCCGGGCACAGGTTACGGGGGACAAGCTCCTGTTCGTGTTTCCAACCCCACTCGTAGTTGCCTATTAGGTTGGAGCACAGAGAAGTGTTAACATCCAGTTTACAATGTCTTTAAAAGTACACCTATCTAATAGCGAGAGTGTGTTCAGCTTACCGTCCAGAGCCAAGAAACAAACACGCCGCCTGTCAGGGTTTGAGGTGAACCAGTCTATACTGCTGCACTGTTTGTGTGGGCTTTATATAGTGCCCAGCTGCTGCTGATTGGTAACGAGCGGGAGTCGGCTGTATTAGGCGCAGCTGGCGGAGGAGTGACTTGGGAACATACACTCCCTCTATGACACGTCCGTGGGCAGGCCGTGCTGTTCCTGTTTGACCTGTTACCCTGGAAACACAGTTATGGCTCTGGATCCCCAGTGAGACACCACTATATATATATATATATATATATATATATATATATATATATATATATATATATATCCTATGTGGGTGTACACTTGCCACTCATTCATCACATGATGGGAGCTTTTATATCTTGGTACCAAGTATTCGAACTTTGCACATTGACATGCTCGTAACACATCATCACATCACAGATACATGCAAGACCACCAAACCGTCTGACAATATGCAAACAGCACTATATGCACAATAAGCCATATAAAAATGGAAAACTCGCCTTGCAGAAGACCATATTTCACATGCTTCCATAAGTTCCACATGCTTATTGCTCTCACACAATCTGGCACAATATACTTGCTCCAGTGTTGCCAGAGAGAAACAAGCAGAAGAAGACTGTAGCTAGTGGCGCAATGGATAACTGAAGTAATTAATTAATAATTGAATAAATTGTAAAAATAACCATTAATGACTGCGTACAACCAGAAGTAACTAGATTCGGCAAAGGAGCTCAATAGAATGGGGTGAAACCAATGAGACACAAAAGCAGTATTAAAGTTTTAAACACAAAATTATTATTGACCTTGTTTGTATTGAAGCACAGTACATTTGGGTGTAGAAAATAAAAAAAGAAGAATGGGGGGCCCTTTAAGTCCAGTCAAGGTTTTAGTCTCTGTGAGTCAAGTCTCTTTCTCCTTGATGGAGAACCATGAACTACATACAAAGACTGAGTGGGTCTGAGGTGGGGTTCCTGGGTCGGCTCGCCAGGTCTGGAACCAGCCGGTTCCAGAACCATCCAATGTTGGGTCCAAGGTGTTCTGGGCACACAAAAAAAAAACCCTGGCCTGGAGGGCCAGGTGTCTACATCAGTTCCCATTGTTGTACAAACAAAGCAATATAAAACATAAATTAAATCAAATATCATGACGAAATGACTTGATGTGATCAAGATCAAGTCATTTCACTCATTGATCATTTTCATCCATTTTCATTAATTTAAATTGTTTCCATATTAGCATGCTTTTAATCTTTAGTAGCCCTACTTAATGTTTTAGTCATCTTAAATATCTTTGAATCAATTCATGAATTCATTTCTCTTAACTTAAAACCAACTTTTAGCTTGACCAATCATGTAAACAAAATGATTTACCTAAAAGTATCTTTTCAAACAAAAATGCCAATTCAAAACCACATAATGAAATCAAACATAACTCAAAACAATTGTAAATAACTCAAAATCAAATACATCAAATAATCAAATAAGTGAACCAATGATCAAACTAATGATACCAAGCCAACTAACTCACCGCTGAGTGGAGTAAAGTCTAGTACAAAGGAGTTGTTGTGGAGAAGAGAGGAGCTGCTGCACATGTATCAAACATTTCGGCCATCTTGCCACAGAGGGTGAAGATGGGAGTGGAGTGAGTGAGAACTGTCATATGTGTGAGTGGATTGCCAGGTTGGTGGAAGGTAAGCGGGTTGCCATGTTTGTCAGAGGTAAGCGGTTGGCTGGGTTACAAGACTCTTCACAAAGCAGCAATTTTCATTGGCTTATAAAAATGTCATTTTTTGATGAAAACAAATTTGCTTCGGAACTTTTGTCCGGATGGGGCCAAAGTTCTCATGTAGCAGGTGTCATGCAAATTGATCAAAAATCCAGGCAGAAAATCAGGCATGAGCACTTTTCAAACTGCTTAAAATGGCAGACACTCTGGGGGTGGAGCTTACCGGTCAAAGTTACAGATGCGTTCCACATGAATCAAGGAACATGTAGAAACAAGTCCCATGATTTTTGGCCAAACGAGGCCCGAGTTGTGGTTATTCAAATGTTTCAGTTTCAAAGAATTGTTATAGCGCCCCCATTTGAGCAATTGGAGTAAGACTGGTTTTGCTGCTATTTGGCATCCCCCTCTACAAAACTGTAAAATATCAGAAGCAGATTACGCTGCATGTGTAGATTAGGGGCATTAGAATCATTTTCACAAACGAGCAATTTTCATTGGCTCGTAAAAACATCATTTTTTTCACTAAAAACATGATTCACACCCATCCCATGTTTGTATGGCTCCAAAGTTCATGTGTAGGTCATTGTTATGCATTTTGATCAAAGATTGTAGGAGAAGAGACATTTTAACTGTTTTACATATAATTCAAGATGGCGGTTCATCTAAAGGTCAGAGGTCAAAAGTCAGACTACAAAAGTTGTTCGGCATAAGCAGACGCATAAGTGAATATAAGTTACATTTCTGAGAGTCGAGCAGTTCATGAGTTAAAAGTGTTTAAAGTTTGCAATTTCAGTTGAGTGCTATAGCGCCACCATTTGACCAGTGGTCACAGGCTTCGCATCATCACCGTTTGGCATCACCCTCTACCAGATTACCAATTTTCGCGAAAACCGACTGCACGGTTCAGCCAGAACAGCTATTTCTGGCGGAAAAAGAAGAAGGAGAAAAGCAGCAATATCAATTAAGTGAACAAGTCACTTCGTGACTGCTTGAAATACAATGTTAATAATCAACTCCCAATAAGTAATGTAGTTACTTACAGCGATGCCCAGGGCTTTAAGGATGTTCATCTTGCACATGGGGCATGTCCGATGGTCCAACAGCCATGGATCTACACACGACTTATGGAACAGGTGCCTACAGCCAAGAACAAGATCACATTGAAATGATGACTAGAAGTAAACACAGTCTTATAGAGCAGATGTTTGTACAAGAAGACACAATTATTAGTAAATCAATTAAATGTATCTCATGGATAAAGAAATTTCTGTCCTTGTGTGATTTCTGAAACACCAGCGCTGCCTTTCTACAAGCTGCCATTAAACAGGTGATGAAATCAATCGCTTTTATTAAATATCCCAGACCATTGGGGCTTATTCTGAACAGATTGCCGAGTTGGGCCGTTTCACAAGCTCTAATCTTAGAAAATGACAACCAAAAATAGCAATATACAATGCGATGCAGATTGGCTATTTTCGATGTGCAACATTCTTCCATAGAAGACACAAGGGCTTCTATCATCATTCTGTGGCCACGAATGTACTGCATGTGGTCACTAACCATGCATTTACTAATGCAGGATTTGTTGATTATTTTTTTATTTACTGCCAAGTTGGAGGCCAAGAAATTCAATGGATAAAGGAAGTTAGAATCTCAAGAGGGGGAAGTGTACTGGACTGTCTGACTGAGTCATTATTATTTAGAAATTATTAGTAGTCCATGCAATTTTTTGAGCAACAGTGGGATTGTATAGTCTACACAAAGCACTCACCTTAACCCATTATCACCATACACAACAGTCGTCCTTAGGTTGATTTTAAGTCCCACAGAAGTCCCTCACATTTTATGATGCAAATATGCTGCAGATATCGACAAGAACCCCAAAAGGTGTTCCCACATGCTGAAGGGGTAAATCACCAAAAGGGGTTCTAGCCCAGTAAGTACAGTACATCACTGCCAGCCAGGTATGATGCCCGCCAACGTACCTGCATGGCAGTATCCTGACCACGTCGTTAGGTTTGTAACCTTCAATGCAAACGGCACAGTTGTCGAAGTCGACCTCAGTCTCCTGGTCTCCTTTCCTGATGGTTCGAACCTGAAGTTTGCTGATGGCTTTCTTGGCAGCGTCTCCCAGACGACGCTGAGAGAGACCACAACAAAGACAAAACAGCCTTCAGAATGTTGTGTATATTTTAAGGCTGTTGAAAATAGTTAATTAATGGGATTAAATTAATTTTGTTGATTAATCTGATTAAAATTTTTAACGCAATTAACTCATGTGCACACTGACTCAACCACTGAGCATTTTCTCATTGAAAGAAAATGGGTAGAGCACGGTTTTTACAGAGACATATAGCCGTGTGTCTCCCTGTAACCAGAGCCATAGAGTATAGCTGGAGGATCTACAAGCATTGAGGGCTTGTAGAGCACCTAAATATTTTAAAGATAAATGGTTATTTTTTTTAAGATTCGGTTTCCTTTTTAAATGTTGAAATCCTGTACAGGAAAACATGCATATTTTGGACATAGTTCGAATGGTGATTAATCATGATTAAATTAATTTTGAAGCTGTGATTAATTTGATTAAAATTTTTAATCATTCAACATCCCTACTATATTTATGATCATTGCACGTATGGATGAATACTGCCATAAATACAAGTTTGTCTTTCTGGGTGTGGAACCGTGTTGATTTTGTCGACTAAAGCCATGATGAAAAATGTTCTCGACTACTAGACGTCGCAACCACATGTCTGTGTCTGGGTGTCATTTCGATACCACATTTTCTCTCTCTCGTCTCTCCAGAGTCTAGACTCCTCGACAACTACAGTACATGCATCACCCGATCTGCAAGGCCACTATGTGTCGCGGGTGCACTGTGGTGTAGGCTTGTAGATCAGCGGTGTTCCCTGGATGACTAAGATAAAAGGGGAAGCAAATTAATAGCGTGTGACTGTGCGTCTGTGGGAACCGATAGGGAGAAGTGAAATTTAATTATTTGGATAGGTTCCCGGCTCTCTGCGTGTTCGGTTCTGTTCCTGCTTGGTCCTGTGGTTTAGTACCCACCCCTAGTCTTTTCACAAAGCTAGTACAACCAACCATGGACGGATTAAAATTCAGTTCAATGGGTAATGTTTAAAACCACAAGCCAAGCGTCGTCTTGTAGTCATGGACTGAACAGCCATGTTAACACAATTACAGAACAAGTCTTCTATCACCTTAAAAATACATCATGCCTTAAGGGACTTGTCTTGTGTCTATAGAAGATTTGATTTAGACAATGTTAAAAATCAATACAAAAGATAACACAAATGAGAGGGAAAATGGCAGCAGGAAGCAAGAAGACCAAAGCATGCAGGCCTATACATTTAGGACATAATTTCTAAACAATAATAGAAAAACAAATCATCTTCAATAGACTTGACTGCAACGGTGTATCTTGGCCAGTACCAAAGAAACTGCTAGTGTCTTTGAAGTCTCCCTAAATAAGACATTCAGAGCAATGATGTACTTAGCCTGACACACGAAACAGACACCAAGTACTTTACTGCCCCTCATGTAGTGCATTTAATGTGTTTTTGTTTTTTTTAAATATGATCCACCAAGTGCCAGATTTCTTAATTCTCACCAATGTTATACATGATCACATGTGCTATTTTAAGTACTATACAACAGAGGTTCTCAAAGTGAGCCCTATGTCCCCAGAAATCCCACCCCAGAGGAATGCCGAAAAAATATCAGCCTCTAGTACCTGGTTCCTGTCGCGTGCGTTGGCATATCTGAACCTCTGGATGTAGTAGAAGACCAGCCAGGCCAGGGAGATGATCATCAGCACGATGAAGGAGATGGACACGAACACCACGGACGTCCGACTGACGTACTTCTGCAGGTTCCTCGTCCCGATGCTGATTGTCATGGTGACCGTCACATTGCGCTCCAGCAGGGAGACCACCTCGCGGCCTTTTGGCTCAGGGATCATGATGGCCACCACCTCACCCGTACCTGAAGAGAGGAGGATTATAATCGGATCAAAAATCTTTGCCAGACATAGTGTTGTCTGATAGACATTTTTGATTCATCTTGGATTCGTATTTTCAGACAGATTTGGTCTAAAAGAAGATTTTTTTTCTACTGCCCCCTGACTCATGAAGCAACAGTCGCATTTGATGATTTCTCTCTCCGGGTGAAAACTAAGACACATGGCACTGGTGGATGAATAAAATTATTTATTATTTATATATGGCATCAGAGAACTCAGAAGACAAGGAAGTAGACAATCTAAAGCTACAGCACTGTGACTGAGTAGATAGAGTCCAGTAGGCCTAGCTCTGACCTCAAGACTATCCTCTGTATATTGGACAAAGTCCTTGTCCAATGCAAGAAACAAATCGTGACAAGTTAAACTTAAGCACCCGCCACCCATACTTAACTTTCTGTGTGTGTGTGTACTGTGTACACACTACTACTCCAGGGCTGTTATGGAAAATTAGTTGTCCTTGAGCAAGTCTCGGAACCCCTAACTGCTTCCACTGTGCAGGTCTGTGGTGCCTTACATGGTTTCCTCCATCATTGCCGGTGTATGAATGTGAATGAGTGAATGTAATGCACAATGGATAAAAGTGCTATACAATTCCACCATCATTTAAGGTCCACCTTATGGTGGCGACTAGGGCCTGCAGGGAAGCCGCGCGCACGCACGCACGCACACGCACACGCGCACACACACACACACACACACGAGACTGTAAATAGTGCAAGGAAGGTCATTCTGACTGACATTATTATGGTGGTGCATATGTGAACTAAGTGCACACATTCACTAAATCCCAGCTGTGTCGATGACAGGATCGGGAAATTGTCACGTTGCGAACAGGAAAAACAGCCGTGTCTCCCTCCATCTGTAACACCAACCCTCCTCCTCCAGGTGTATGCCGTTATAATGACATACATGCACATGTGCACACACACACACACAAACATGTGCGCACGCACACGCACACACACACACACACACACAAAATAATGTTCCCCTTGGCGGTACTATTTGAATGACTTATTAACGAGCAGCACAACTTTACACAGTCAAACATAAACAGATGTAGTCTGTCATGGCCAAGCTAATATCCTTGCAGTGGCAGATCCTGTCTGGTTTCCACTTTCCAGGCTAAAACAAAGTCACATCACCAACGCACACATACTGTACACACTATTGTTAAGGCCTGCCCTTTGAGCAGGAGACTGTAAACATGTTACAGCATGTAAAAAACAAGTGACCTTCCTCGTACCTGTCACCCAAACACGTGCGCACGCACGCACACACACACGGCATTGTAGAATTCCACAGAGGAGCAGATTCTGTTCTGTCTATATCCGTTCTAGATTTATACTAGCAGAGAGGGACATTTCTATGAATAGAAGATACAGTCAGTCACTATTCTGTTCTGTTCGATTTTTTAATGCATTTCATTCAGTTCATTTCTATCCCATCCTGCATCCCCAGAACTGGTCCAAGTCTAAAAACAGGCCTGGCAGTAGGAATGTGTGCCGTGAAGTAGCATGTTGTATATACACACAACTGCAGGTTTACACTTGCTAAAACGACAACAGTTTGTCGGTGAAGAGAGTGTGTGTGGTGTGTGGACTGGTGTTGACATTTCTGTGGTCAACTACTGTGGTACCCACAAATATAACTGCACATTAAACTGCCCAGATTACAAACAACCTCCCTTTCTGTGCGGGAGACCTTAAAGTAGCCCAAACAAGCGCAGTGAATTGAGCGTGTTACTCTGTGAGCAAAGTTCTCTTTTTCGTTAAATCACATGATCTCTAGTAGTGAACATTCAGCAAACATAGCCGATCTACAAGACCACAAAGTATGGCATCCATCGAAAATACTGCCTTTAGTGCATAGCTGAAACAGGAGGTGGGCCTCACTAGCCTGCTATAGCGCCCTGGAGGATTCTGGTCAACTAAAGTATAGGGTTTATCTGGTTAAAACACTTGTTTTGGTGTTTTGTCCAACTCGCCGGCACCAACAATTCTATGCACGGCCATGTTTTATTCCATTTTATTATTCATTCATCATTTTATTGTGACATGGTTTTATCACTTTGGATTCAACATGTTCTCATTTTTAAGGAAATCAAATGAAATTAACGGAACTAATCTCCTCTAAAACCCATGACAGACAGCGAGGAACCACGGATCACCGATTTCCCACAGTGGTCAGGATGTGTGTCTGACACTCACGATCACACTCACTCACTCACACACACCAGCTGTCACTGGCGGCGAGCTGGGCACCCACCAGGATCAATTAGCTCCACTCCTAAAAATACACCCCTGGGATCAATGACATGCACACATGCAAGCACACATGTCGACATGCATGCCCTTAACCATAACCCCCCTGGCATGACATGCATAACCTTAACCGTTGACCCCAACCTCACAAATAAGCTGCTGTGGCTTTAAAATGAGCTCATTAAAGTTGGAAATGGACACCGACTTTTCACCTATCAACCAATACAAGACTGCACGATTTGACCAACTGGTTATATATTAACGTTGACTTTTCCTTTAAATAAATAAAGTTTTTTTTTCCAGAGAGGAACTATCGACTTGACTTCTCAAATCAATCCACGCTTACAAATCAAGATCATAACTACAGCCTACTTTGAGAAGACAAATATTACCTTAGGCCTGGCAGGAAAATCAAGCTTAAATGCAATCTTTAACACTTCAAGATAGAAATCTGATTGTCTAACAGGTCAGGGTGAATCAGTTAAACAGAACAGATTCAAAGCTTGATATGGCTCCGATCTGATTCAGGCTGGATACATCAAAATACATTGCATCAAAAATTCTACGTAAGTACAGTATATGTACTTAGTTACTTCACTGGGTGGTTAATTTCAAGCATGGGTTTGTTGTGGTGACAGACAGTGGCTCAGGATAGATGGAGAGAGCAGAGCAGCTATCTGGGGATTTCAAGGTTGAGCTACAGACAGTATAACAATGTTAACCTCATGTCCGCAGGTTTTCATCACAGAGGGAAGTCTAGGAAGACACTGACCAGTATGATTCAGTTTAGAATGTGGCTTCATGCTGGCGCCACTTTGTTTTTGTCTTACAAGTCTTAACTTGAAGGCACACATCGAGGTAATCATTTTGGAGGGTGCATGCTTATGGTGGCAACCTGCCAGATGACACAAACCGGAATTAAAAAAAGAGAGAGAGAGAGAAAAGAGTTGATCCCAGTCTACTAAACCAATATGTCTAAAACTGTAGTCCCAGGAGGAACTATGCCGCAGTCTGTAACACGGTCGCCTCAGAGCTAGAGGGTCGAGGGTTTGATTCACAAACGTGTTCTCTTCCACATCATCAGTAACCATACTGGGGTTGACAAAAGGGCCCCCTCTCACAACAAACATGAAGTAGTCTATACTCTATACCAGTGGTTTTCAACCTTTTTCATGCCAAGGCCAAGTATTCATTCAGCATTTTAGCCACGGACCACCTTTGATGTGACTTTAGTCTAATGATTTGTCCACAATTTAGGAGAAATAACTGGCAAAATGTTGGTCAGAATAACAGTCATTCTACATTTTTTAATAGTGCAGATTCTTGAAAATGAAGTAATTCCGATATTTGAATATAATTTAACTCTTGTGAGCGTAAAACTGTCCATCATTTAGCTGGGGACCACCTGGAATCCTGTTAGGGACCACTGGTGGTCCCCAGACCACCTGTTGAAAAGCACTGTTCTATACTGATGGAGGAGAAGGAGAAGTGAAATTAATCCTTTCACAACGGAGATCCACTTTGGTCTTAATAACTATTAATAACAGACCTTTAGGTAAGACCCTCCCAAATTGCTATGGTCCAATCCCAACTAAGCATAACATGTGATAGACAAACCTCTCCACCAATAGCTTTCCTATATGATAAAACATTTTAAAAAGTAAATGTCACACACATTTTTCCACTGCATAGGGCATGCCTTGTTGAATTGATGGATTTGGTAAGAAATTTTGAAGGTCTGGTTCCAAAAATGAACTAGCATGTATTGTGTAAAGTGCATGATATTTACATTGGAATGAATGAGCCCAGCTGGAAAGTTTGGTCCACCCTAGGACGGGTGGACCAAAAAGTAAATTATCAAATGATAACACTTGTTTTTGTGCTTTCTGGGGCGACTCATTGGTCTTGGAAGGACTTGTGAGCCCCCAGGAGGAAAGGAATGTCTGGAGCATTCTGGTGGAGCTGTTGTTCACGCAACCCGACTATGGATACGGGGTTGAAGATGGATGGATGGATGGATGGATGGGTGGACCACATAGCTATGAATGAATATGAGTGTATATCTTCTTAATTATAGTAACAGGGAAATCAGCACATAATAGGTAACATTAATTTACATTTCACAGACCCGAAGCACTCTGGCAATGTTCAATTGTTTGTACAAACAATAGACATTTCTTATTACCAGATTCATTAGGCCTATGTAGTGTTCCACAAACATGTATTTTAGCAGGTGCGGAAACTCTGTGGCTGCTGCGGGACTGCAGCCCCCCTGAGGATTTCATGAGAATTCAATTGTACTGTAACTGTTGCTTTTCACACGTCTTGGCCGTGGGTTTCGTGGACAGGGAAGCTGCCAATGGACGGCCATCAGATATTCAAATGGCAATCTGGTGGCTTTTGCTCACCTGCAAGGTATAGTGTCAATAGGCATAGAGTTCAGTTAGATGTGAAGGATTTTCCAATTGGAAAACAAGACGCTGAAACAAATGAATCATGTACTGCTGTACTACACAATTTACGTGTGTGTGTATGCGTATGCGCGCGCGCACGCACATGGGGAGGGATACACTTGTGTGCTGATGACACACAAAATCACCAAAACTGCCTTTCTTTTACCTTTGCACCATCGCCTGCCTTCGCCACCACATTGTCACACTCATCTATGTCTTAATCACAGACACAATGACTGCAATAGCCTACTCTACAGCTTCTCGAAAGGTTTTCAAAAAAACTGCCTTTCTGAACCATAGAGAATAGAGAGTAAACTTGAGCAATGGCTTGAAGTTCATCCCAATAAAGTTGTTCTGGTCAGAGTAGTGGTCTTTATCCTAGCATTACCTGGGTGAGACATGGTGATGGTCTCGTTGGCGTTGCTGGAGCCCACATTGAAGATGACCACGGCCGACGCATTCTGGTTGATGGCGTGGCGGATCTTCTCCTTGTAGGTGCAATTCCCATTGGCTATGAGGGCGATCCAGGGCACCGCCTGGCCGGCGGGCACGGCAAACCGGGCGTTGGCATCGCAGGCTGTCCGGTCGTGGGGTGAGCCGGGCAGCACCACGATGCCCTTGGCATCGCGCTTGAGGGAGTGCTCGCCGTATCGGCCGCACTCAGTCTTGTCGATGCGGATCTCGCCCGCAGTGGCCGGGTCCAGGTAGGTGATGTTGACAAAGGCGGTGTACCACTCCTCCCGCTCGGCCACCGTGAAGTCCAGGCACAGCAGGTGGACGAAGCAGAAGGACAGCAGCCATGTGGACAGAGCCAGACTGCGGCATGCTGCCACCAGGGACCCTGCCATAGTCCGTCCCTGGGAAACGGTAGGAACAGATTGGTCGGTTCTCACGGTGGGGAACCGAAACCGCGATATCTCGTGAGGTGGGAAAAAGAACCGATAATCGAAACAGGGTCACTCCACCATCCTATCTAGCAGTGCCCCTGCCAAACAGGTGTTTAGATTTCACGTCTTATCTTTCCTCTTAACATTTATTTCACCATGTACGTATTTTTTTTTTATCAAGTCACAATCTCAATTCAACCGGTGTGGTGCGTGTGTATGTTGTGTTTTAGCACCCAGCCTGCGTACTGGGGCTTGCGGAGGGGGGTTACGGTAGTTCATCATGTTTACAAGTTTATAGCGTCCGGGATCACAACAACATCGACGCCCAACGTTCAAGAGATTTCATACAACAACCAAAACGTGTCGCCACCATTGTTTTCCCCCCAGCATGCTAACAACAGGTAGCTTCCCAGCTAGCAGTGCGGTGTCGCTCCTCTTCTCTTCCTGGGTTTTCGGGGGTCTCTCTATTGTCCTCTTTCTCTCCTCTCCTCCACACTCGGCTCGTCGTTGCTGCTCCCCTCTCCGTCCACCGCATCTCTTTGCATTTCTTCCGGACTAGAAATGAAAGAAAGAAGGCGAGCTGGCGGACACTCACGTATCAGCAGCAGAAGAAGCTATTACAGGCTGAACGAACGGGAACAAAAACAAAAACAAACGCCCCCCTCGACGAGCGACGACCCTTCTTATTTATCTCACGAGCGAGAAAAAGAGAGTGGTGCGTTGCTTTTCAGTCTCCTCCCGCTCCGTCCGTACTTCCACCAGTCGTTACGGTGTTGTATTCTTTAATAGACTAGAGATTAATCGACTCGCCTCGTGTCCCAGCAATGTCCACCAACTGGACTTCTGTTCCCCTTCCCTGGGCAGCAGAAGGAGACATTTATTACATGACACCACCACCACCACCACCCCCCAAAAACCTAGCAACAACACAAACCGCCCACTGGAAACGCTCCACACACAAACCCAGCGGACCTGCTGCTGCTGCACTCACTCTCGCAGAGCAGCTATTAAAAAAACAGCTGCATTCTAATGCTACAGCCAGCTAGAGGATTAGCTGTATTGCTAGTTCCAGTTTGAGGACTGTGCTGCTAGTCCAGTTAGGTCCAGTTGGTGTAGTAGTAGTAGTGTGTTTTGTTTCGTGTGCGGGTCAGATGAGGCGTGTGTGTGTGTTGTTGTGACTGGGCCACAGATGTGTGTGTGTGCCAGTTCAGAGCCATAGAGTAAGACAGACAGTGACAGTGAAAACTCTGTTCATTTCATGGGGCCAATCCAATGGCTGCTCTACGTAGACTTCTATTGAGAATGTGGGACAACAAATAGGGACAAGTTCTGAACCAGAAGTAGGCCAGAACTGCATTGGACTCAGGCAACAGCCCATCTTTAATTATCCTAAATCTTTTATTTTATGTTGTTCTATATTAATAGTATAACATAAACATTGAAGAGACTTTAGTTGTTGAACTAAATCAATCAATGTATTTCCAACTCCAGACTGTCCCTATTCAGGCTGCTCGAGCGCTCAGTTTCTGACCCTGCAATCTCGCAACTCTTCTATTAGATGGATCTGGTGTTTGCGTACGTGACGTGTGCGATGTGCAGTCGACGGACAGAGACACCTAGTGACGTGGCAGAACAACTGCACCCACAGAAAACAATCCATCTATCTATTCTAAAATTACAGCACATTATATAATGGTTATTGTATTACCGACTAAAATATACTGTATATTATATAATAGTGTTAAATAAATCAATTGATTGAGTCTTTGAATACTGTATTCACAGTTTGCGGGGGAAAAAAACAAGTGTGAACTAACTCACTGCAAGGTCTGCTGATTGATTGATTTCCCTCAGTAAACATGATTATGTGACTAATAACCACCATGGATGTAAGGTCAACAGACAAGGTCATACTGTCAAAGCAAACCAATTCCTCACAATGAACATAAAAATAGATACATCTTTATTCACCAAAGGGAACATCAATAGTCAGGGCATCAGTAAGGAAGGGTTTTGAAATGTAAATTACATTGCATTAGTAAAATAAATTGTTTTCATCAAAGGTAATTCAACTTGAAATAAAGTGATCAAATTACAAATGGTAAAATTGAAATGGTTAAAAAATAATAATAAAAAATAAAGTCACAAACAAAGGCTAAAATGACAAAAATCACTCTTCATGAAGGAAGAATAGCGACTGTCGGTAAGCAACGTTTTGGTCTTTGATAACATACAGTCACTATTTTTCCTTCATTGATCCATCAACACGTTATTTTAGCAGCACCTTAACACTGTGTTGTCTGAACACAAACCTTATAGAATATCAACAGTTAGTTATATATAAGAACAGCAATTATCACCACTGTTCTCTTTCACTTTCACTTCACTCTTTCGCATGGATACTACACTTAGTTGTGTTGTCGGAAGTAGTACAATAAAAAGGTCTGAGGATGAAGAGCTGATTGTCACATCCTATTCGTATCTGTCCAATCAGATGTGTGCTGCGTTCCCTCTGTTCCATTGTTAAAATAGCCTACACTTACAGTGTCGGAGTGTTAAACAGCTCACAGACCTCAGTACATGCTAAGGTACTGTCAGGAAATCGGGGTTGTCGAAAAGCGGATGTGAAGCCCCATGAAACAACCATCTAATTTGACGGTGGAGCTGGTCAGGAATGGAGAAGCTTTCATCATTCACATTTAACCCTAATAATAGGCCTACATAAGGTGAAAACTAGAAAAATACATTTGAACAGCAGCCACAGACGGAAAGACGGTTGAGCAACAGTGTTGTGCACGGGAAAAAGCATTGTGACCCGTTAAGAGCTTGTAGACCTGCTATTTGTGGCTTCAGTAAGTAATTACCGAATTATCACAGAGCTAAAAAGGTTGATGTCCACACAAGTATAGTAATACAAATGTCTATTTATGTATTTCTGTGTTTTGCGCGCTAAGTTTCTCCCCTTGCCGTAGGTGCCGTCAGGAGGTCTGTAGTGTCTGGGGAAGGTGAGCAGCTGTACGCTGTTGAAGGCATACTTCCTGTTTCCTGTGTTCTTCTCCACATTCTCCATCCTGCTGCCCTCCCTGAAGGAAACACGCACACACAGTGAGTATATGCACATAGTCAGGATTATAGTGTATTTGAAAATCGGATAAAAAAAAGTTACATAATGCATACTGTGTTGTACCGGTACACTATGTCCACAGACTCCACATGTGAATATACCGGTAATATTTATGAGAAAACAATCCCCCCCATGGTCCATTCTGTGCTCCCTAGAAATGGAGGTACAGGTATGAAAAAAATCATTAATGATTGTGTCACCAAGACATGTTTCACCAAGTTAATGATTGTCTTTTTCATACCTGCATGTTAAGGATCCTTTTCAGAGCGCCAGCCATTGAAACACAAAATGTGTCCTCATGTCCTCCACATAGCATCGCTAAGGTATATTAATGACATGGTAAAATGTTGAAAATGGATGGAAGTCAAAATTGACTTCCATCCAGACTTTTCCAGACTTTTACTAGTATTTTTACAATGCTGTACTTTTAGGTGAAGTAAAACATTTGGGTCATTTTTTCCACTTAGACTGACCATCACCATATTGCATACTTCCAGATGTTTCCTGTTCACTGGTATTTCCCCAGTATAAGCACTAGGCTCAGTATGAGCCAGAGGACCAGTACGTGGGAGGTGACCAGCAGAAACGCCACAGGGTACAAGTGGCGGCGGGGGGCTTTGGGCGCCCCTGCCTCACGCAGCGCCTGGGGGTCGCGGGGGTCAGGTGGGTAGTCCCCTAACTCTATCCCAGATATGGAGTCCCCCGGACGGGCATAGCAGCCCTCCATCTGGCCCCAGAGACTGATGGGACCTGGAGGGCAGGGCAGGGCAGGGCGGGGCGGTGTGTGTGTGTGTGTGTAAAGAACAAATATTGAAAAGAGAGATGGAAGGTAAGCAGAAAGCAATAGTGTGTTGACAGACAATAGTGTGTTGACAGACAGAAAGAAAGAATGAAAGAAAGAAAGGACATGCATTACAACAGAAAGAGAAAGAAACAGAAGGAAACATTTGAGGGAAGTGAAGAAAAAAAGAAAAGGAAACATAAAATTAGAATCATGAACAGAAGAAAAGGAGAGAGGAGACAAGGAAGGGACCAAAGGAGGTAAGGAGCCCAGAGGAATGGACCAGGATACTAACAGGACAACTATTCCTGAATGTTAGATTGGAGCCCTCTAGTGGGTCAGGAGGGGAATGCAAGTGGGCCTCCAAATCATTGGTACAGTAGAATACTATGATTGTAGTATTATTAGGTGTTGAAGGTCTTAATAGTACATAGGGTCTTTATACCCTGTGCACAGGTCGAGAAACAATGGTCCTGGGCTTAGGAGAGGACTCCAAGGGTACTATGGGACACAGTAGGAGAGAAAGGAGAGGAGTGGAGGAGAGTCCATAGTTTGTGTGGGAAATGGTTCACTCTGCCTCCAAATAACACACACACACACGGTATGTACCGTCGCATGCAATCCAGTGCAGTGTAGAAGTGTGCGTTGCTGAGTGTGTGTTGGTCTCGCAGTATCAAACACTGTTCCAGGGTGACAGACATGGATGTTCGGTCCTTGGCACTTTTACAGCTAGTCAGGCGCACTGCCTTCAACCTGCGACACAACTGAAACACACACACACACGCACGCACGCACACATTCATGCACGCGTGCGCACACACACACACAACACACACACACAACACACACACACACACACACACACACACACACACACACACACACACACACACACAACACACACACACACACACACACACACATATTAAGAAAAAAATGTTGGGAAAATGGCACAGCCCCCCCCCCCCCTCTCTAAAAAGCAATTGAATGGGCTGCATGTCCGGTGTATTGAAACACAGGCCGGTAGGCTATTTTTTTATTTTTGTGGGTCATGGGGCAGGGCTCTACCGGACAGTCTAGCCCTGAGCCACTGGCGGTCCGTGAACCTAAACCAGTGTGACAGCACTGGCTGGTCTACAAGGTTCCTGTGGTCCAGTCTTACCGAGGCTGCGTTCCACAGAACCTCTACATTTTTCCTCTTCCTGCTGTTCAGACTCCTCTCCAGAGACCACAGCTGCTGCCTCACTGTTCCCAGGTCAGCTGGACGCACAGAGAAACACATAAATAAGTCAAATAACTGGGCGACATTCCATTCAACCATTAGTGCAAAGATTACGTCCAAGATCACATAATAAAAGACATGAGGAACTACTTATGCTTTTTTGTGGTGGAATGTTACCAAGTACATTCAATCAAGTATTGTACTTACTGCTAAAAACATTTTGAGGTGCTTATACTTTACTAGGGTATTTTCCATGGCAGTGTACTTTTACTCCACTACACTTATTTGAAGAATGTAGTTACTACACACAAATGTTTTAATATTATTACATAACATACAGTACATCAACAAGTTAATTTTGGCAATTTGACGAACACATAGTGAGCTTGCAGATCTGCTATTTTCATGCAGTACTTTTACCTTACTAATGAATGTAAAAGTTAATTAACTGGTCTTTTTAGTAAAACATGTGAGTTTCCTACACTGCAAAGCAGAGGTCGTTTTGTCCACCACAGCAGGCCATGTCGTTCATCAGTACACGTGACCATCAAACCTCTCAATTCAAGTCATTGAAATGACATGTATAGTATTTTTCTGAGAAAACCTGGCACAACACTGCACTTCGCCCAAAGAAATTTACTTTGGAATCCATACAAAAACCCACACCCACAGGACGGACAGACAGACAGACAGACAGACCTGTCTGAGGTAGTTTTTCTCTCAGTTCACTGCAGTAGTTCTTCAAAAGTTCACAACTTTCATGGTTGATTCTGTCCTGCAAGGAGCTATCACCAAACCTAATACACACAGATACATCCATGCACACGCAAGCACACACAGAGGCATGGTTATGGTGCGGGGAGGGTGATCAGTAAGAGAGCATCCATCTTCCTTCCCATCGATAAACATGAAATGTCCTGGAAGTGGAAAAAGTCTGCCTCCATGTAAACAGGCTTTTTTATTTGTTCAAAACAATACCGATAACTAAGGCGTTGCTGATTGTGATTACAAACTGTAGGTTTGGAGCGAATTAAATAACTACATAATTGGAGAAGCTGAAGAAATAATTAATTAATACCCCCTGTCAGTCAATGTGTTTCAAGGTTACAATTATGGAAAGATTCAGGTATAGATGTTCAGATCAGGATTTGACATTTAAAGTTTAGTTAGGGGTTAGGGGTTGATTCATACTTATTTGCATGCTGCTGTTGCACACTGGATGAAAAAAACAAACCAGATTTATGACACTACCTCTCAGCCAGACTCTGCTGTTGGTTGATCCCAATATTGAACAGGACAGGCTGGATCTTTAAGACACACCCCTCCTGCAGTTCCTGTGGTAACAAACCGTACGTCTCCGTGGGCAACGGGACCTGGACAACAAAATGACCCCTAGAGGAGAGAGATCCCATGCTGAGTCAGTGTCTGTGTCTCTCCACCACTTGTTCCCAAACAGTGGGTTAGGACCTATTATAGGTTGCGGACTACATTTTGCTTTAACTAGTGTTTTAAAATATAAAAAAACAGTCCACTAAAAATCTCCACTATTTTTAATAAATTAATAACACAATTCAATATTTAAAATGAATTAAAAAGTAAATTCGGAATTCCAGAACTTTTCTTGTAACATTCACAGTCACAATAGTGTGCAAAGGCTTATAGGAAATTGAGTCGCAGCATGTGATCGTCACTATGTAATATTTTTCAACACCACAACAAGCGATTACAGCGTTTTAAAGTATAGTTTCATGATAAACAACTCAGCGGTACAGTGGCTGTTCAAAGGTAACTTTAATCCTAGCAGAGAGCCTTGAAACAGTTAAGTAAAGATCATTTTCCAGCACTGTGGACTACAAGCTGTCAAGCTGCGTTGACACAGCGTTGGTGTGACACGTACCGTGTTCCGGTGAGCGTGGGCAAGAGGTCAGCAGATTGGTCACTCTCAGCGTTAGTGATGGTGAAGGTCACTGCACTCAGGTCGGACACGCCCACACTCATGTCCTCTAACATGCCTAGTTCTTCACCTAACACACACACACACGCACGCACATGCACACACACAAAAGAAGAATGCCTGTGAAAAGGCGATAAATATGCATGCCCTATATTCTTCACAGATTTGCTTTGAAAAATATGGTACAATTGTTTCACTGTTTGTTTGCAGATATACAACAAAACAATAATGTGTTTTCACCATTCACCATATATGCTGTGTGTGTGTGTGTGTGTGTGTGTGTGTGTGTGCGCACATACCATACGTACTAAGTAGTCCTTCAAACTGCACCACGAGGCCCACTGTGTGAAGTTGTTCTAAAAACGTGCTGTCTTCTAGACCTCCGTACAACTTCAATAGAAATCCACACACTACTGCATACTGAGATAACTAGAGAAACAGATGGACGAAAAATATATTTTATTTCACTGTGTGCAATTTTATATAATGAGATGGCGCTATATGAACAACATAAACACACAATGATATGACAGCGCCAACTAGTAGACTGCATTTACCAGTTCTAACTAATTAGACACTCACTGCAACAACAGTACAATAAAAAATAACAAACAACCATACATGTTGAAAAAATACAAATATAATAGCTAAAAGTTTGTGCAAGTTTTGTGGAGTGCTTCTAGAGAGGTGGACAGTGATAACTGAAGGCATCAAGATAAATGGGAGTATCATTTGGAGTGACTATAGTAAGTACATTCATTGTTGCATATCTTTGCATTGTGGTGCTGCTGGCTTCCATTGACAATGAAGGGTAGACTGCATTGTTGCATACGTATGCCCATGTGAACGCAACATCAGAGGATTAGTTCCGATGCAGGGTACAGAGTAGACCTCCTGTAATAAGTTGTTGCCACGAAGTAATCAATGTTACACATGCATCAACGTACGTTAGAGGTGGTTTCAGTGCGTCACGACCACGGCTGTGTGCGTGTGTTTGTGTGTGTGTCTTACAGCCTGGCCTCTGACACACAAACACCCCCACCCCTATGTAACAGAGTAAAATGTGCTTTCTCACGGTCTGGCTGAAGACAGCATCTCGTCTCTGTCTCTGCTGCGGTGTTCCCGGCACACGGTGACCTGCAGCGCCTCCTGCAGGAGGACAAAGTTCATGGCAGCTCTGGCCTTCAGCACTGCCTCCCTCACACACTCCCTCAGAACCACCACCAGGGGGTGCAGCTGCTCCTGCCACGAGGAGGCTGTGTGCACGGGGAAGGAGAGAGGTTATGAGGTCATGGTATCACCACCAAATACTCGTTGCCCACAAAAGTCTGGAATTAATGGTAAGCTTTCAAATGTATACAAATTTATCTCTTCAATCCTTGCCATCAGAGTTTTTGACTGATTATATGCAAAGTTCATCCTCACCAAGAACACCTTTAACGTCTTTTTAGAGCAGGGATACTCAAATAGTTGAACCACTACAAACATGGCAAGGGTTCAGTTGATATCATAGTATAATGTTTCACATGTGTGAAAATAACATATTTTATGGTTTGGCTATTTTCACTCTTTTGAATAATTCTTCAACACAATCAACTGTTTCCATGTAACAAAATACTGTACATTGCCTGCTATTTGTCTGTCAGCTTGCTATCAATTGAGTATAAATTGGGGAATTACATTTTTCTACCTGGAAATCAGCCAATTTGTTTTTGTCTGTTTATCTACCAGTGGTTGACATTGATGATACAGTAGTTATCGTCAATGTAGAAACTAGAGTACTGTCATGGGCCCTAATCTCCCCCAATGACAAGACCATTCACAATAATAAAGACACAACACAGTATATCAAGAGAGTTCTTGTTATACTTCGTCCACCTTGTGTTTTACTTCCCCCCCCAAACAAATGAAAAACAAAACAAAACTCAAAAGTTCCCTTTTACTTACTCCGAACTCTAAAATAAGGAAGGATCATTGTAATCCAAGTAAAACTAAACATCTCTTATCTAAAAAAAAAGTCCTCTTTTCAAAATGAAGTAGTTATTATAACCGTCCAATTCACTCCAAGCCACACTTTAGCAGCAGAAGCGCCCCCACCCCCCCCCCCCCCCCCCCCCCCCACACACACACACACACACTTGAGGTGAATGTGTCAGGAAAAGAGATACCAGACCGAGGAATGGAAAAAGATAAGAGAGAAACACGTCACACACCGGTGTCGTGAGAATCTGTGTCCTCTGGAGACTCCTGCTGCTCCAGCGATGTCACTTCCTGTGGGCGGGGCACTCGCTCTTTTAACCGGTCGACCATGGCAGTGACGCAGTTCAAGCTCTTGGCCACGTTAGCCCAAACCCTGTCCTACAGACGGAAAAGGTTGAAGATGGGGTGCGAAATGGTTAATTTGGCATTTTATTTTGAAGTTTCAGCCTCAAATGCTAGGACCATTGCATCCATCCAGGCAATTCTGACGAACAAAGCTTGAACACAAACACGCACGGATGCGATCGTGCACACGCACACACACAGAACTTGCCCACTCTTCTTCGTCATATTCCACGCCATGACGAGCGGTCTCCTGTTGCCATGGAGACAGAGGCGTGAGTGGCCCCCCTTCACTGGCTGCCTGTCGGCCCTGGAGCGTTCCGTTGCCCGTGGCGCCGGAGGCGTGGCCATTGCGGTGGCAGTGGGCGGGGCAGAGGCTGTGCAGAGAGGCCAAGGCGCCATGGACCAGCTCGTCTTTGAGTGCATGCACAAACTCCTCCGTCTGGGAGTGGACGAAAAGTCACAAATGTAATGTGTCCACGATTAAGATTGCTGATTAAATGGAATTATATTTAATATAAACTGAGCCACGCTTGAGACATAAAGTTCCTGTTTAAACAGCAAAACTGTTGAAACGGTTAAAGGGATATTGTGATTTTGCTTTATGCAAATATCACTTTTCTTTTTTATAAGGTCAGAGTACTCTGACCCAATAAGGAGTTCCTCCTGTCCCCATATGACCCATGGAGTAAAAAAAAAGTTTAGTTTAGTTTCAGTTTTAGTGGCAAATGAGGAAAAAACTTCATCCGCATCAAAACTTCATCAGAATGAGAGATGCCTTCCTTTAAACATGATTGAGTGGGGGTGGTGGGCCGTGGTACACGGCATGTGCTGTTGGCCTGTTGCACATACCCCCCCACTGTAGAGCGTGTGCATATTTTTGGTGTTCTGTTATACTTTAGCTACTGAAAAATATCAGATCTACAAGTTCATAGCGCCACAGAGTGGCGTGCTAGTTTTGAAAATTTGTGATAATGTGGCGCAAATCTTTTAATATATTAATTCAGGAGCAAACATTTTTGACTCAAATCTTTACTTCTGGGGGATCCCTAGAACACATTTTCTGATGGGGCTCCACAGGTAAATATAGATAATTCTGGTGGTCCTTGGCATGAAATGTGCTGAGCATCACTGACACAGAAACATCGATTTTTTCACAAAAACTAGAATCTAGTGTCAGAAACTGGAAACTAGTGTCAGAAACTAGAATCTAGCGTCGGAAACTAGAATTTGGTGTCAGAAACTAGCATGTAGTGTCAGAAACTAGAGTCTACCGTCAAAGACTAGAAGGTAGTGTCAGAAACTAGAATGTAGGGTCAGAAACTAGAGTCTACCGTCAAAGACTAGAATGTAGCGTCAGAGATTAGAATGTAGCATCAGAACCTAGAATCTAGCGTCAGAGACTAGAATGTAGCTTCGGAAACTAGAATATAGCGTCAGAAACTAGAATCTATTGTCAGAAATTAGAATCTAGTGTCAGAAACTAGAATCTAGTATCAGAACAACATGGGTTAAGTAAAGAATATGAGTACGTCTTTCACTGCTATTAGTTATGGATGTATCAGCACCTTGTGTGTCAGTCTGTCGAGGGCCTCCTGCAGAAGCTCAGGGTTCAGCTCCGTGCAGACTGTCAGCAGCTCCTCGGATGTTTCCATCACCAGAGGCTGCAGCTGGGTGACACTGGCCAGCAGCTCCCTGGCCCTGGACACCTCCTCTGGAGAGTAAGACACAGCACTGCTGCACCATGGGTGGAAACGCAAAGATTAGGCAAAGGTTAAAATTACATTTAGATAACGTGACATTTGGATTGGATTTATGTGTTGTTTTTTTTATTGTTTCCGTGTACAGAATAATTATTTTGTGATCATAATTGTACTGTGTGTGTAGACTAGAGTATACACAATAAATATTTCTAGAGAAAGTCACAAAGTGCTCCACAGAAATTACTGTACAGTACGGCTAATGCATCTTTTTTAAATATTGCTGTGAAGTTAATATTAACAGGACCAAAGGCATCTAGAATTTGGAGCTATCATTGATCGAAATTTGAATATCTGAACATATTTGCAACTTTATCAAAGTCTGAGTCATTTTCCTTCACTAGGTGGCATACACAGTTTAAAAATAAGATGAGCTTGTTCAATGCCTACTCAGATTTCTCTCATTTGCTAGATCTCTATCAACATACAAACGCACACGTTTACAACCTTTTCTGACCTTTTATGCGTTTCATCATCCCTGCCCCACCTTGACAACCGGGCACATACAAAAGCTCTATATAAAGATCTTCACTGCCAGCTCAAAATGACCCCCATTGCCTCTTTTATACAAGGACAAGGACGCACATGCACATGCACACGCGCACGCGCACGCACACACACACACACACACACACCTGTGCTGTGTGTGCTTGCTGACGAGTCTCTGCAGCCCTCCGTGTTTAAACCCCTGGCTGTGGTAAGCAGGAGCTCCTACTGTTATAACGTCATACCAGACCCCTAGAAAGAGAGGGGGAGAGAGAGAGGGAGGGGGGCACGTACAGATCAGGGGCATAGCTATAGGTAGGCCAGGGTGGGCACCCATACAGAAAGCTGGACCACCAAGATGTGCAAAAAAACAGCATTCCTCACCAAAGCCTTGGATGGGAATGGAGAGAAGTGCTAAATTCCAATGCCATTGTCAGTGGCTCAGAGTATTTAAGCGGGCAGTTAGCTATGCTAAATCTCCTTTGCATTGACAATGTAATGTGTAACATTACTTTACATATTAAGAGAAAAAAATGCATGTTTGCAGGGTATTCTTCTGTAACAACTTCTGTGACAGAAGGCCTCACAGTATAAAAGGGAGACACAACATGAAGTAAACAAAGTGACGCTGATTAGCCCCACCAACTCCCAGCCAGGGCCACCCGAAACTGAAGTTCTGAAACATTATGACATTATATCACCTGGACAATACACTTGGGTGACAGGATGAGGCATGACAACACAAACACATACACACAAGCTGCCTACGAGGGTGAAAGGTCAAAAGCTGAAAGGTTGACAAACTTTACTGGCACGTATGCTTTACAACCGATAGCGGTCATACAGTATGTTGTTGTTTTTTTGTATCGAGTGAAAGAAGAATGAATGGAGTGCTGTTGTACCTGAGCTGTGTGCGATGTCACACACCTGCATCCTCTGAGAGTGCAGGTTGGTGGGAACGAACTGAAGACGGCCGTCTGACTTCACACTGCTGGACTTGAAACAAGCACTGGATGCTGAGGAGAGGAGAGGAGAGGAGAGGAGAGGAGAGGAGAGGAGAGGAGAGGAGAGGAGAGGAGAGGAGAGGAGAGGAGAGGAGAGGAGAGGAGAGGAGAGGAGAGGAGAGGAGAGGAGAGGAGAGGAGAGGAGAGGAGAGGAGAGGAGAGGAGAGGAGAGGAGAGGAGAGGAGAGGAGAGGAGAGGATGTATTGCTGCATTTCTCTCAGTGGTCACACTGATCAGGGCTCTTTGGTTGTAAAGTATTATTTAGAAGGTAATAATAACAATAATTACTGTTGAACCTCACCACTGTAATTGTTGAGTTGTGTAAGCGTTTCCTGGTAACAGCCAATCAGGTAGCTGCAGTAGGAGATGACATCACGCCTTAGCCCCTCCCAGTGGGGTGAAAGGTTAGCAAGCTCCATCACGTCCTGAACCCTGAGGGAGAGAGAGAGACATGGAATGATATTACCGTAGCTCTAAGCAGAGAATAAAAAGTAGCAGAATACTTGTTGAGCACTGTAACTGATCTAATGCTAAGAAAAAGATTAACTCCATATAGGCTCAGTGAACACAGCCTTGCAATTGAAGAAGGCAGATGTGGCTCCCAAGAGAAGTCAGACTACGCACCCGCAGACTATGCACACAAAATGAGGTTAGAGACTGAGTTACACTTCCTAATCGTCTGTCACATTGCAAGATGTTGTGAGCTTGCAGAGTGGCTATTTCCACAGACTCTCATGTTATTATATGTGTCAGTACCTCTT